>CM022105.1:2850800-3355800 GCA_011114355.1 Carex littledalei
AATATCAATTGCAATGCTTATTGTTATTTTCTGGTTGAAATTTCTGCTTATTGATGAAAATACCAATTGTAATGCTTGCTCACTCCAAATTGTGATCTCTACTTAAGAAGTGCTTTATTATGATCCTGAAGTGCCAAATCATCTTATCTGGATTCATCTTTTGGCTCAGAAAAGACAGTGTTACTGCCGTATTCTGGAATTCCTGGTAAATATCTGGGCCTATCACAGTGGTAGAAGGATGTTTTACCTTAACCCAGTTACGGCCCAGCTGTCCGAACAACACCCTCTTGAGCAAAGACAAGGGGTAATTTGGGCAAAATACTTCCAACCTACCCTGTTGAAGAGCATGGATGAGGATTTGGCTGAAAAGGCAGATGATGGCTTTTATCTAAATTCTAACTGGCTTTGGCCTCTAATGGGAGAAGTGCATTGGCAAGGGGTATTTGACAGAGAGAGGGAAGAGCGTTATGTGAGAAAGATGGACAAAAAGAGAAAGGCGAAAGAAAAGTTGCTTGATCGGCAGAAATATGGTTACAAGCAAAAAGCCTTGGGTAAATAAGCTACTTAACAAAATTTTGTTGAGTTTAGTGAAAGAAAAATATTTGCCTATGCAGTAGACCTGCAGAATTCCTTAATGTATAAAGAGGTATTCTTTTTTTTTCATCATGGCTATGTCTCCTAAGGAGATTGCAACCAGAGGGCATTACACGGTAGATTCAGTTCTAATTACTTCTCTTAGGTGATATTCTGAAGTGCTGTAGGAAATAAATATCCTTTTCCACATCAAATTCCATTTTTATGTTTTAGTTATTCAGCGCTACTAGAAATATAATTTTTTTTTTGAGGAAACTAATAGAGATATGATAATTTGTGTTGATTCTTTCATCATTCTTTACATTTGGTGGAAGTTGTAAGGGATCTTTGTACAGTGGCTGCAGTGAAAAAACCTTAATGAAAACTTTATTGAGTTACATCCTAATACTTTCTGTTATTCCGAAGTTCTTATTTTTTATGGACTTGCTACGTTGGTGGCCTTTAGGTAAGATTTTCATTGATAGATTCCTAATGTGCCTGTATCAGCTTATTGATCTCATTTCTTGGAATCTGTTTTTGATACATCGAATGCATATTTTTTTATCAGGATTTGACTGTCACTAATCGTTAATTGTTATGAATATCTCATCTATGCAGTAAAATAAAATGTATCTTTATTTGTAAAAAAAAAAGAGTGTAAATTTTCGCAATTACCGAGCAGCCGATCATGAAAGTACATATGATATGATGTCGGAAACTCGGAATAGGCGATTATAATTTTCATAGAATTCTTTTGACAAATTGTACGGTATAATTTGTTCGGGTTATATTTTGATTTTGAGACTACATGAAAGTTAAACTAGTATGAAAAAAGTCAAGCGGTCAAAATTAGAAGGTTTATAAATTAATTTTAAGACATTTATTGGTTGAACATTTTTGGCCATTTGACTCTATAAGAAATTAATTTAGAAATTTAAAATTTCACATGTGGATACATTACTCATGAGATAGGTGGATTTCAACAATTTAGATTTATTGTTTGAAGCAAATCTAATAAATTTTAAGTTAAAATTCACAAAGGAACATCCTAGTTACACTCAACTTTGCAACCTTTTATTTGATAAAAATTTCACATTTCAAAATTCACACTTCTCTATAATTCTTTTAATTTAATTGATTTCTCTATACTATAACTGCTTTGTAAGAATTTGTAAGAATAAAATGTTTTAATGTAGTCAATTTGACTAAATTTGTAAGAATAAAATGTTTTAATTGCTTTTGATTCTTTGGTTGTTAGGGATATGTTCTAGTGATTTTGTGAATAATATGTTATTTTAATTTTTGAATAAAATATTATTTATTATGGATTGTCATTTACGTGATTTGGTCCTGACATTTACATGTTATTCTAAATAGTTAGACGATCTTTTGTCATTAGTTGGAACACTAATTATTTTATAGACTGACATGTGGATTGATTGATAATTATGTTCAACAAATTAAGAATATAAGATATCAAAACAATCACATAAATATATGTTAACGAATAGTATTGCATACAGGGTCGGAGCTAGACATTCAAACTATAAGGGTCAAATGTAAATGGAAATCAAGTATATATAATTTTTTCTACTATAAATGAGAATCAATTTCACACTATCCATAATATTTTATTTTATTAAAAATAAGATATAAATAAAAATAAAAATAAAAAGAATAGAGTCAATTGACCCTATTCAATGAAAGTAGATTGTTATATAAGTGTGGTCAGCTAGTTTCATGTAATAATTTTGTCTGTTCATCTAACATGAAACCACTAAGATTTTCTACATGAAGAATTTATATTTTCAAATATTGGATATCTTATACAAAGTTTTGAAATATTATTTTTTATTTATTTTAAGATTCTGATACACATCAATATTTTTTAGTTGTTATTTGTGAGAATTAAATATGTATTTATTTGCAAAAGGACAAAAATCATGTCAACACTAAGTTTGAAATATTTAATTAATTTTAGATTGTCTTGGATTTCAAATTATCTTGGGTCATCTTGTTGGATTATCCTCTTTTCATATAAATCATTTAATTCAGAGGTTCTAGTGTTCTTTAAACCATAATCAAATCATTAATTATCACGCATGGCGGATCTACGTATATTGAATGGAATCAATTCATCTATATTTTTATTCAAAAATCTAATTTAAATATCACATTTCTATAAATTTTAAGTAAATATACTATAAATTCTCTATATTGGCCTTCAAATTTTGATATATATTTTCTATACTTGATTTTCATTATTTTTTAAGTAAAATTTTATATGATTGACTTTCATAATTTAAATTTCCACCTCCAATTTAAAACATCGATCTGATTTAAGATTTAAGAGGCTCTTTTGTATAAATTTTAATTTGTTTATTTTCAATGATGGAATACGATTTAGAATATCAGGCATAGTGAAAAAGCAAATGAAAATGGGCTGAGATTTTGTTTTATGCAGCGTACAAACAATAAAAGTTAAAACAACGTCACATATGTTAATGTATTGGTAAGACTTCTCACTATTTGAAAAAAATCCAACAGTTGGTTTGTTTAGGAATGTTCAAACGGTTGATTCGATTAAAATTAAATTAATATGATCAAATTAAATTTTATTCGGTTTTAAAAAAAATCCAATGAACTTACCAAATTAAACTTTTCAATCTAATAACAACCGAATAAAAAAAATCGAAGTAAATTTCGATTTGTTTGTTTGGTTGAACTGAAAAGAAAAGATGTTAAATTTCAAAAGGTAAAAACTCGATACATATACAAATACATTTAATAATCATAGAAATAAGAGGAGGATGCCTCCGAAAACAGTGATTTTGTATCTATCTAAAAAAATGGTAAATCAATGTTGTAAAACGACCGTCTAGGCCGATTAGTTGTTGGCGGCGATAAAATCGTCACGGATTTTTCCGACTAATCGGTTGATTATTCTCGATTATGGCCGATTATTTCCAATTATTTCTAATTAATAACTTGACGGTATCATATCCATCCGACGAGCGGATACTGCTATTTACAACACTGGTTTGAACTTTGTAAACAAAGATAAATGATATGAGACATGAAAGATACGAGACATTCGAACCATCATTTAAAAATAAATATCAAGATATATTAAACCGAACTGAATATAATAAATCGAAAATTCAATCAAACTTAACCATTTAATCTAAAATTTATTGGTTCGGTTGAAAACAAAAATAAACCGGATCCAATAAATATCCTAGATCCGTTATGACGAGGAACGACTTTTGTTAAGTTCGTGACTTGACTGGCTTCCTAACCGTCTCTTTTAGTTTCAATAGCCCTTCTACATTAACAGTATAACTCTATAATAATCATCATCTAAGTAAAACAGAAACTAACTTTCCTCAACTATATTATTATTAATTATTTTTTTTCTCTTCACCCAATTTTTGCTTCGTTACATCTGTCTCGATCCGATCACCGACAAAACCCTAGCCCGAGCGTCTCAGGCGACGGTTCCATGGAGAGCTTCGGTTTTTCCGACTGAGATATGCAGAGAGACACGCCAGGTATACCTTCCTTCCTCGGCAGTGGTGGCGACTTTGATACACCTGGCCCACTACTGTTCCTTCCCCTGCTTCTCATCCAAGGCGGGGGCATGGATCTCTCGCGCGTCGGAGAGAAGCTCCTCAGTTCTGTTCGCTCCGCTAGATCTCTGGGTCTCCTCCCGACCGCTTCTGACCGACCTGAGGTGCACTCAATTCGCTAATTTTATTGGGTCCTGTTGGTTTTCATACAGGGATCTGGTTTTGTGTGTGGTAATTGGGTTTTTAGTGATTGGAATAGGTAGAGAGATAATGCTGGTCCGTGCGTGATCTGTCAAGTAAAAAAAAAAAAAATAGCTAATTTGAGATGAAAAATATGCTCTATATCTGGTTCATGATTATTATTTTTGGTCCATTTTTTATATAGAACTTGAAATTTTATTCTGGAAATGCTTTAGCATTTGTGCTGCTTGCTTGGGTTTACCCTCTGACTGGCTTTTACTATGCCAACCTTAATTTTGTTGATTTTTAGTACTAAAATGCTGAAACATATTGAGTTTTTTTACTGTTCATCATAAGAGGGAATGTATGTTCATCTAATGCCAATTCCCATCAAAATCTGAAGTTTTACGTTACTAGATATTATACAATAATACTTTTTAGGCCAGTGTCAGTATGTGTTGTACTGCATATTTGGGCTTATCATATTGTGAGAATGCAATTGTCTGGACTAAAACCATATTTGAAGGTACAGCTAAAGAGACATAAATATAAAAGAAACATACAAGTGAGACTAGCTTGAAAATCATAACAATTGCATTGAGTTGCTTCCTTGAAATTGTAATTGGTGTATGAAGGTTCCAGCTAGAGCTGCAGCTGCTGCTGCTGTTGCACGAGCACTTGCCGGCCTACCGCCGCACCAACGGATTGCCCTTCCTTCCAGCTCTGAGAACTTGGTCTCAATTTATGGTAGCAACCCTCAGGGTCAAACGGTAGAGGAGCTTGAAGATGACTTCTATCAGGAGGTCCCCCCCCCTCTCTCTCTCTCTCTCTCTCTCTCTCTCTCTCTCTCTCTCTCACACACACACACACACACACACACAGACATATTCGTGTGTACACAGACTTTGGTAGTTTTTTTTGTTTTCTTCGTTGTTTTTAATGGCATTTTTAATTGAAGATTCTTTTTCTTTTTGGAAGGCAAATGCTTGACTGAGCATTAGCATTTGGTTTGGTGAAGTTACTTAAGTCAATCAACCTGTGAACTTCTGTTTCTGTTTATATTAGGCTGGGAAGTTCTAACCTGACCTGATAGATCTACCTGACCCAGTTAATTCCGGAACCATGAGTTAAATACCTCCAATACAGATTGGGATAAATTTGACCTGCTGGCAGGCTGGGTCTGAAAGAACCTGTTTAGCACCTCAATTGAAACTTTTTCTAAATAGAAGGCTAAACTCCCAATATATCATAGCGCTTAACATCATAGCTCATAGTCCAAAATAAATTTTTGATGATTATGCAGATTAATTAGAAATTGGCCTACTAATTGGTCTTGGCGGCTGATTTGTCTTTTAAAATATATTATCATTATTCATAATTCAAACTATTTTTTATTATTATGCGGCTGATTAATTGGAAAATGGCCGATTGATCGTGGAAGCTGATTAGTCATTAAGAATTGCAAAACAACATCTGCAAACCAGAATTTGTGACGGAGTGACCTCCAATCCGACTACTCGGCCACCAAAACCTTTTTTTTACAACACTGATAAAAATCGAGGAAAATTTAACAATCTGACACGGTTGACTCATCTGAGTAACCTGTAGAGCTACAAAATGTTGCAGATATAAATAGTCGTAATCTACATCTATATCTATATCTTTGTGTCCGTAGTACTGCAGCTGTGGCTTTGGATTTATATATCTGTTTAGCATGTGTATTCCTATCCCTATCCATTTAATAAAATGTGGGTGAAAATTTGTTTTAGACTATCTGTTCTGTACCACTCTGTTTTGACCCCTACTGACCTGTGAATGGGAAGGTCAGGGTCAGCATTTCTTGGCCTGTTTATGGCTGGGTCTAGCCTACCTGACCTGGTATTGTGTCAAGTAAAAGAGACTGTGAGTGGCGGCCCCAACCTGACTCAGTCTGACAGCCTTGACCTGTTGCTACCTCTTGATGCTCTTTATTGCAATACTGCATTTATTAATTTTTTGAACACACTTTAGGCTACCAGATCCTTACATTTGGTAATGGACTAATTGAACTCCGAAAAATTAAAGAATTATTTTATTTACTTTGGCTGGCAAACATAATGGGTAAAGTAACTTATGTTTATCTTCTATAATTTCCCTTTTTAATATATATGTTTATTGCAGGAATTTGATCCAGTGAAGTACATATTGGACAACATTCCATCTGAAGATAGTGATGCTACCTATTTTGATAAACAGGTTTGTGGAGCCAATAATTATAAAAAAAAATATTAGCTTTTAATATTGCTTTCTTGTTTTGTGTTTTGTACTTGATAGACATTGCCTGTATCTTAATATTTTGAATAGGTTATTTTCTTGTGTTATACATGCTTTTGTTACAACTCTTATATGTGGTATTTCTGCAGTCTACCCTTAGATTGGCGCAGCTTGATAAAATTACAGAACGATTATCAAAACATGTTATGGAGCACCATGAAGAAATGGGTAAGCCATTGGTTTATATATTTATTTGATTTTTTCCTTTATTATATATTTGTTATGTACCTCCTGACTTTTTCTTTGTCAAAATTTGAAAAAATTGATGTCTTGGTTGGCCCAGTGAAGGGAATGCAGTTGGTAATGGAGCTAGAACAAGACCTGAAAGTTGCAAACGTCATATGCATGGTACTGTTTATTATTAGCTTGTGGATTTTTCCAAGAATTTTCTCTCATTTGTGCTGTGTGCTAGTTTTAGAGGGGAATTAGTTAATCATGTGCTGTAAAAAATTTACAGAATGGGAGGAGACACATAACTTCATCAAAGCTTGAGGTGTCAAGAGACCTTGTGGTCAATACAAAATCAAAGAAGAAGCAAGCTCTCTTGGTAAATTAGTTTGTATACTAAAATTGTAATGTGGTTTCCACATGGCATCCCTTTTTTATTTTAAGTCATGTCCTAGTAGCGAAACCTTGAAAGTCCCTCTAGCTACAATTAAAAGGATAAGGAAAAAACAAGGAAACTGCAACCTTGCATCCAACAGTCATAAATCTAAATGAACCAAAATAAACAGAAAGACAAAAATATTCATAACAGTTATAAACCTGCACCATTTGTTACTGCTAGTGATATTCCGGTGTGTTACTATTTTGTTATAAACGAGTACCATTTATTCTGGTCATCAGCAAAACAATACTAACCATTTGAAGTTGGAAAACTCGCAACTTAATTTTAGACTATCTACTTGTACTTAATGATTGAGAAAAGGAGACAACAATGGAACTCTATCTTTACTTGATGGAAATTATTATCATGTTTGTAATGCAGGACATGCTACCCATTCTTACAGAACTTCGTCGAGCAGTTGACATGCAAATGGAACTTGATTCTTTAGTTGAGAAGGAAAACTACTTTCAGGCAAGTCATTTTCTTGACTGCATTTTACAAGGATTACCATACAATTTGGTACTGGCATACATTAGGCCTGCCTGTTTTTTAAAATGTTTAAGGTTAACTTAATCTTGTTGAATCTTGAAAATAGAATGAATGGAAAAATCTTGAGTCCAATTGGTACATATTGAATTAGTGACACTCTGGCCAGTACGTATTGTACTTTGTTTTCTTAGATCTTCATTTTCTTTTGTTATTCCTCTTTCTATTTTCTAATAGGCATTTGCTCTGTTGCCTGAGTATTTGCAAATTTTGGATAATTATTCAGAGCTCCCTGCTATTCAAGAAATGGGCCGTGGTGTTGAGGTTAGTAATTTTTTTCTATCACATTTTAATGACTTTTTTTATTCTCTTATCTGAAACTCTCATCTGATATGCTAGTAGGTGAGGTTTTTATGAGATGATTGTATTTTCAGGCTTGGCTAGCAAAGACTATTCAAAAGCTAGATTTACATTTGTTAGGAATATGTCAAGCATTCAAGGAAGAAAATTATATTACTGTAAGAATTTGTTTCTATTTGCAGTGGTTCTATGATTTCTATCATCTCTATTTTCTCATCAAATGTCTCTCTTTTTTTTAATGTCATATCAAAACTAAAATTTCAGGCGATTGATGCATATGCTTTAATGGGGGATGTCAGTGGCATGGCTGAAAAGATGCAGAGTTTCTTTCTTCAAGAAGTTCTCTCTCAGACTCATGCTGTTCTTAGAGACGTGCTTCATGAAGTACAACTCTAGTCTCTTCCTTCTTAATTTTCACAGTTCCTTTTTTTTTTACTTGCCCTGGCATGCCAATTTATTCCGTGGCCTCTGGAAATTGAGGTTATAGACAAATGAACAGTGAATAAGTACTTTTGAACACAGATAAAGCAAGAGCACAGAAATAACAAATCATACACAAAAATAAATAAAAAAAATGGTTTCCTTGTGAAGTCTGGGTTTCGCTGGTATCAGATCTCATTATTTGGTTTCATTCTGAATCTCTGAATTGATTGCTTTTTTCTTCTTATAATGGCAGGAAGTTGGTTGGAGTACACAAAGCAGGTGACGTACTAATATAGTTTTGTTCCTTGTTGGGATGTCACAACTTCCTAATTTGAATTTATTTGGTGATTTGACTATCTTATGTGATTCTTTTGTGACAGACTTACATATAGCGATCTGTGTGACTTAGTTCCTGAATCCAAGTTCAGGCTGTGCTTATTGAGAACTTTGGAGTGCTTATTTAGGCTGATGTGCTCTTATTACTCTATTCTAAGTTTCTGTTCAGAAGAGAAGGTAAACTGTGGTTGATTATTTTTTGTTATTAAAATATTGATTTAAATTTGATTTTGTTTTACATAATGTCACTTTCCCTCTTGTTCTTAGTTGAACTTCCCTTTGAAGTTTCTCTTATTTTCTGATTTTTGAAAATCTGTTTAATATAGGATTCAGAACCACAGACATCAGGCACTAACAAGGTCAATCGCACTGCATCTGACAGCTTAGTTGGCACTACTCTTGGTTCACCGGAAGATATTTCCAGTGAGCCAAGTGTTCAAAATCTGAAAATTGAAGCATTGGAGAGTTCAGCCAGTACCAGCACTTCATCAAATTTAGCTGCTGGTACTGGCTCAATGGAGAACAATTCCCCCTTCTATCAACTGAGAAAAGAAGCAACAGTGCTTGTTGCAAACACTCTAGAAAGAGGAAGAAGAAATCTTTGGCAACTCACAACAAGTCGTTTGTCTGTTCTACTCTCATGTGGTGCTGTTTGTTCAACTAGTACATACCAGTTTCTGAGGAATTATGAAGATCTGTGCATATTTATTTTGGCTGGCGAGGCCTTTTGTGGGGTCGAAGCCACTGAGTTTAGGGCAAAGCTAAAAGCAGTTTGTGAAAACTATATTGTCAATTTCCACCGCCAAAATGTTTACGTAAGCACTTTACTCGTTTCCTTCCCTTTTTTTATTGATTTTTCATCTGCCTCTGATATTAATATGTTTCTGGGTTCAAACTCTAGGCGTCAAAGGATGTTATATGCTACTTGCAGTTCTGTCAGTTGTAATAGCTTTATTTGGCATATTTGTTCTAATTAACCATGGGCCGACTTATACTAACATGTTTTGATGAAAGTTTATTGTGAAAATGTTAAACATATAAAGCTTACTTGA
This sequence comes from Carex littledalei, assembly GCA_011114355.1. Classification (NCBI taxonomy): domain Eukaryota; kingdom Viridiplantae; phylum Streptophyta; class Magnoliopsida; order Poales; family Cyperaceae; genus Carex; species Carex littledalei. Next base: position 2,860,700 of record CM022105.1, read on the forward strand.
TGGTTGAAAATCTAAAACAAATAACTGAAGAACATCACTTTTGTTTTCATATATAGCATACTATTGGCGGGGTCTGCCACTATAAGAGGGCACGTGAGTACCCCGAGAAATCCTTTTTTAATACTCTGCATGCCTTCTCTGACCATTATTCCTTCCATTAGTCTCTTAAGATGGTTTTGGACGAAGAATACTAGGACAAGTTGTTCGGATTCTTGTTCTGATTAAATATGGGCTGACGTATCCAAAGATTCCTCTCATGTAGTTTACTGTAAAAAAAGCATGAAAACCTGACATGATGATAAAATAATCACCCCAATCTAAAATAGATTACTAAGAGAACAACACTTGTTTTTTTGTATATAAGATTCACTACTGGTAGATTGGACAGATGTAGTGAGCAGGTGTAGTGTACCTGGCACTAAAATTTTTCTTTAATGCTTTGTAATACCTTCCCTGATAATCATTCCTTCTACCAGGCTCTTAAGATGGTTCTGGACAAAGAATCATGGATAAAAATGCCGGCAGACACACCGCAAGTTGTTAGTCTGGCAGGCCTAACCGGTGACGGTGCCGCCTTAATCACTCACTCTACTCCCAGCATGTTGGGTCAGAGCTACAGAAGAGACATCCACTCTTCCTCTGATGCTGGAAGACACAAGAACGGCTTTGCCAACTGGCTCAGAATAGAGAACCCCTTCTCTGTAAGGCTAGAACACGGCTCAAGGGAGTCTTCTCCCAGGTATAATTCCAACGGTGGTGTGGTGGAGTTATGGCAGGGGGATAAGGCATCTTTGTCTTCTTCTCCTAAGAGCCTTGAAAATGGGAGCGGCTCTGTTCTAGAAGATGAAAATGAAGATTTGCTTGCAGATTTTATTGATGAAGACAGTCAGTTGCCAAGCCGCATCTCGAATTCAAGAATAAGACGTGGCAGTTCGGCACAGTGGATTGACGAAGAGATCTCGGCTCAAACTGGTTCTTCCCTTTGTTTGTTGAGGTACATTTTTTCTGTTGTATATATCTGGGGTTTGTTTTTGTTGTAAATTACAACCATTGTGTGCTGCTTTTGCAAAAATGTCCTATGCTTTTCTTACACGCAGCTAATGGCCATTCCTTTTTAGGTTACTTTGAAGTGGTGTAATACCAAACCAATAAAACTTAAACTGAGCTTACCTTAAGCAAGTGAACTGAATTGATTTGTGTTTCTGGTAGTAACTGGTATTACATGGTAATCAGGTAACATTAAATTGTTACTTTTATTTAATAATTTAGTCTCTGACAATGTGCATGACGTGAGACTTGCAGTGATGATAGTTTTCTGCTAATAATGATATCCATTGTTACAGTGGAAACCTTTTTACTTTCTTGTTCAGGTTGATGGATAAATATGCTAGACTAATGCAAAAGTTGGAGATTGTAAATGTCGAGCTTTTCAAGGTTTGCTTTCATATGCAAATGTGTGGATATTGTTCTCCTACATCATATATTGCTAGCCTTTCATTGAACTCTTTTGTTTATTTTACCTTCCTTTTTTGTATTGTGAATAATTTCAGGGTCTTTGTCAACTATTTGGCACCTTTTTCCATTTTATGTTCGAGTCATTTGGGCAGCCTGGAAGTCAGAATGTTAAGTCCAGTAAGCATTGTTGTTGTTTTAGCTTGATGTCTTTCTCTCTTTTTAAACTTTTGGTTGGAAATTGGATTTTTGTAACTTAGTTTCTGTATGATAGAAGGATTACCTGTATAGGTTTGGTACAGTATTGTACTAATTCCGTCAATATTTAGTCAACCGTCTGAATGAGCCTCAGTTAAAGTTGTATTTGTGCACTAGTGTTTCACCTACTTTTGTCATATATTAAAATGCCTGGCTATACCTGTAGTTGTCCTTGCCTCTAGTGGATGTCCTTAGTCAAATGTCTGGCCATACCTCTAGACGCTAGTCAACCTGACATTGTTTATTCAAGCCTAGAAAAAGACAAAATAAATTATAGAGGACATTTGATATTATCATGTAGGTTTAGGTTAAAAAATACTGGAGGTTATGTCAATTCATATTAGGTTCACGGCACTGAAATTGGTATGCTAATCCTTGGATAAACTTGACTATTATTCCGAAGAATGAGAAATATAAGTTGAGATACTCCTGGTAAAAAGAGAAGCTTTTTTATCTACTAGGGCCTTCTCTCTTTTTTTTTCTTCTTAAATTGGTTATTAGAATTACTAAAATAACATTGCCTTCTGGTATTAATGGTCTTGACTCGTTTTCCCGTCTTGCGGTATCCAGCACGCCTTAGAACAGCTTTATCCAAAATAACACAAGACTGTGATCAGTGGATCAGACCTCAAAGTAATAATTCACCAACCTCATCAATATCATACAATCCAAGCTTCTCTCATATGGATGTGATGCCTACTGTACCCTTAGGCCATACCTCTTTTGTGCTGAAGGTATCCATATTTTTCTTAAAGCTGCTTTTGCAATTAGTTAATTGGTTAATGCACTGACCAGAATTTAGTTGAGGCTTAACTAGATCCTGCTAAAGGATCTGCCAAGTAAAAGCAAATATTGGTACCATATTGGTTAGCTACCCTACCTTTGGACTATGGTGCTGATAATACTGGCCTATATGAATCAAAGTTCCCCATGTGTTAGAAACTTAAAAATGTAATTTGTGTGCTAGTAGCCATGAATTTCATCTCAAGGACAAGAAGCATGTTTACAATTTGCTTTAGTATAATATTTTGATTGTCAATGGGCTAGTGCATGAGATGTATACTGCTTTTTCAGGAGAGATGCATAGCTGCAGAGACACTATCATTGGTTGCTAGGGTTTTGAATAGATCTAGACCTCATCTACAATCAATGTTACAGAACAGATCTTCTGTTGTTGAGAACTTCTTTGTACATCTGGTAATTTTCATGAGTAATTGCTCGATAATGTTACCTTCTCAAAATGATTTGCGTGTGTGAAAAGAGAATTAATAATTCACCTACTGGTGCTCTTCTTGCGTGTTTTTCATTTGTGTCTGAAAATTAAGATTATCAGCGTGTATTTCAGGAATCTTGATCTTATATGAAGATAAACTTCTCTGTTATTGTTTGCGTCTTTGTCCAATTCTGTTGATATTTGATTTTTGTTCTTTTCCTTTCTCTGGCTTTTTCAGGTTGATTCGGTACCAGACCTGATTGAGCATATTCATAAGACCAGTGCAAGAATGCTTCTTCATATGAGTGGGTAACGCACTAGAAGCATTTAGTTGTATATAATATTTTCATTTCAAGAGGGAACTTCTCTTGTAGTTATTATGTATTCTTACTTACCTATCAATATTCTCCCACCCAAACCTTGAGCTTCATTGTCATAAGTTAATCCATCGAATAGCTTTGATGAAGTTAAGGAATATGTTACTAAAACATGTTAACGCATGCAGGTACATTGACAAAATTACCAATGCTAAATGGGAGGTTAAAGAGCTTGGGTTGGAACATAATGGGTGTGTGCTACTCTATATTTAGTCAAATTTGTGTTTATGTTGTTGATTCTTCGTATTTACTCTCGAATCTCTCTTTCGTCAGTCAAAATGAAAAAAAAAAAATTATTTCCTATCATGGCTTTTTAATTTGTTGCTCCATTATTCTGTTAATCCAGTTATGTAGATTTGTTATTGGGAGAATTTAAGCACTACAAGACAAGATTATCCCATGAGGGAATTTCTAAGGAGGTGGGCCTCATCATCTTTTCTTTTCTTGTCCTTCTTATTAAGCATATTTCTACCTTTTAAAAAAAAAATCTTTTATCTTCTTTTCTTCGTGGATAGTGAGTTATATTTATTGAGTTGCTAGGTTCAAGATATGCTTCTTGATTACGGAGTGGAAAGTATCGTTGAAACCCTAATTGAAGGCTTATCAAGAGTAAAGAGATGCACTGATGAAGGCCGAGCTCTAATGTCACTTGATCTTCAGGTCTTATTTTAACAAACTGTAGTGCTGGTTCTGTTTGGTAACTAACAACATAGTATATACCAGCCTACTCTCTTCTTGCACATCCATCTGGCCGTCCACTATCAAACTCATAGCAGTTTGGAATTCCTTTTCTTTTTCCTTTTTTTGATCTGCACTTTCTGGTTCTTAATTTAATTGTCTATATTGAGTGTTGAGAAGCTGTCCTAGCACTTGCATGCACCTGACCTGACCTTATGCTTTACTGGTCAATTCAATACTGCCTGCAGATATTGGATCATGACCTGACTCTGACCAGAACCCATATGAACCATAATAAATTAAGGTGGACCAGATAGGGGCCCCGTTTGCCTACAAAAAGTATAGCGGAGCATTTTATGACGTAATAGGGCTTTAATTGTTGAAAAAAAAGCTGAAAATGAAACTAAACTTTTTTGTACTCAGGTGCTAATGAATGGATTGAAACATTTTGTTCCTGGGAATGTGAAGCCGAAGTTTCAAATTGTGGAAGTCTTTATTAAGGTTAGACATGGAGCCATATCTTATATCAAATTATATTAATAGATGGATGAAAACGAAAAACAGAAATGACAGCTGAATATTGAAAGTCTTATCGATTGAAAGTATGTAACACTGATGGTGTTTCTAACTCACTATTTGAGAGGGTCCTGGGATTCCTACATTGACCAAGAATCATTTCATACAATAATATATTCATGTGAACTACCAAACGTATGTATAGTCCACAATTCCACATGGAGCATTGAGCAACATCTTATATGGGAATTGTTTTATACTTGAATCTTGGTTGAGTTATCACAAATATGATATCTCTGATCTTATCACAAAGCATTTGCTCTTGCAAATCCTGATAAACTTTATTAACAACAATTCTCTGTTTGTGTACTGAAACAGGCTTATTATCTCCCAGAGACTGAATATGTACACTGGGCCCGTGCTCATCCAGTAGTGCTTCTTTCTCTTATTAAAAAAATAAAAGAAAAAAAAATATTAAGGGTTTAATCAAAATTGTATTAGTTGCCTCTAATATATTTTGTTTTTTCTGTTTTATAGGAATATAGCAAAAGCCAGGTTATTGGGCTTGTAAACCTTGTGGCTACCATGAAAGGATGGAAAAGAAAAACACGATTGGAAGTGATAGATAAGATCGAGTTCGGACCGTAGAGTTAAGGCCGGTTTTCTGATGCTGTAGAGTTGTAATTTTTCCCCTCAATTTTCTCTCTCAGTTTTGTCTATTTTTCCTTTTTTTTTTTTTTTTTTTTCATTATTCCATTGTGATGTGTATGTTATGCCCCCGCCTTTCTGTATATTTAGTCAAATTATGTATCATATCTTGTCCGAAAGAATCACTTGTATTAACTCACACATCTGTCCATAACATGTCCTAGTTCCATAATCAAGAGTATTTTAATGTAACAAAGTATGGCGAGATTAGCATAAAAATAGCCATATCGTGAAGAAAAAAAAGGAAATTTTTTTTTGGATTTGTCATGAAGTCTTGTACAAGGAACGAGAAATATAGGCACGTGAAATACCAGAACCAATGAGATCATATCATTGTTGCTTTTGAGTTTTGTTTGGAAAAAGAGCATCAGAAGAAATTGGTGATTAATGTAAGCGTTGTAGACTGGGAGAAATGAACGGAACTGGTAACAATGCTATGTCTGAAAAGTGAAAAGGTTGGAGAGGTGGTGAAGACCAATGAGACAGATGGTGGATCGACAGTGAGAAGAAAGAAGCTGACAAGGTGAGACCGAGCGTGAAATAACAAATATTGATACCGAGTCTTTATTTGAGTGTGAAGTGATTTCCAAAGTGGACATGTAACAGTGAATTTGCAGGAGAATTTTATCCCTCCCTAAAAGTTGCCACTAAGGGGTTCTGATGGGCATGGGACCAATCTTTGGTCTAGGTTGTTTGCTTTGCATTGAGATTCGTGCATCCGGTTTAGATTCATGAGAAGGTTTATAATATTAACTTTTCATAAATATATATATAGAGAGAGAGAGAGTGGCTAATATCAAAACGTTTGTGCCAAGCCCCTTGTGCAACCAAGTTGGTTTTGAATTTTCAAAGTCCAAACGGTCGATCCGAGCTGTTAGATGTGATCTCTATATTAAAATCTGCTTGGAGACCAAATTTTACATTTTTTGGAAATTTTTTTACTATTTATTAAGCCACTTTGAAAATTTCTGATCACATGGTCCAGAATTTGATTGCACTGTTTTTACTGTTCATCCGGATCAGTAATTTTCAAAGTGGCTTAATAAATAGTAAAAAAATTCCAAAAAATGTAAAATTTGGTCTCCAAGCAGATTTTAATATAGATTGAACATCTAACGGTTCAGATCGACCGTTTGGACTTTGAAAACCCGAAAATAACTTGGTTGCACGAGGAGCTTGATGCAAACGTTTTGATATTAGCCACTCTCTCTCTCTATATATATATATCGACATGGTCGATCCGATGGTCATTGGATATCCCGCACTCCTGAGTTGAGGATGAATGGGTAGGAGGATAAAGAAAAAGAAAAACATTCGTATAACTTTGTTAAATTATAAGAGATAAATGGAGGGACACAGAGATAAATGAGGATATGTCGTCAAAATTTAAAGAAATCTATCTCCTTCTAATTTAGAGGGTAAAAACTTTACATCCTCATTTTTTTGTTCTCTTTTCTTTTCTTTCCTCCACCATTCTTCCTAACTCGGGAAAGAGGCAAGGAGGAGTATGTGACTTAAGATCCATGTCTTGTAATAGTTGAGTTGTTTAGGGCTTTTATAATAACTTTTGGGCAAATTGAGGATGGGAGAGGGCAGTAGGGTTCAATACTATTGACTTAAATATTCTAAATCGGATCATTTAACCGTGTGATTAAAATAGTTAATGATCTGAATAGGAATTAATAGTATAGACATGGTATTGCAAAAAAAAAAAAAAAAAATTCAGGTATTCTCTGGGAAAATGTTGAATATTAATTGTAGCATTACAATTTAATATTTGACGTTGGTTACGAGGCAGATCAATTAGGTGGCTTTTTTTTGTTTTGTTTTTTGGGATTCGTTAGTAATAAATTTCAGGTTAAATGCGCTTGTTAAGAGTTTTGTTTTTCACTTATTATAATTTTAGAAAAAAATAAAATGATTCAGTAGAATGGGTCTATAGTATATAGTATATATATATCCATGGAGATAGTTCTCTGAAAAATGAATTTAATTTCGACATTAATGGACATATAATTCAGAAATGTAAGGTCGGAATAGGACCATGATTGCTTGGCGGAGATTTTAATGCAATAAAAGTTATAAATGAAAAAAATAGGAAATAATTACAATGTGAAAGTAAGTGAATAATTCAACACACTTGTCATGATCATATTTTAATTGAATGTGGGTTAAAACTCTAAAAAATTTACTTGGTCATATAACATTCAAGTTGCTCATATGCACTAGCTTATCATGCTCATATGCGACTGTATTCAATCAAACATCCTCGAATAATTAAGTTCATCTTTTGAGTAATAATATATTTTGCTCGTTCCAAAAAACAAAATTATTTAATTTCGTTCATTATATATGGTTCATTCTTTCTTCTTTGTTTTTTTTTTTTTGAAAAATGATGAATCTTTTAGAAAAAATAAATTATGTACTGAATCAGAGATAGATGAAATTTTTTGAACGATATTACAACCCCACCAATTTTTCTTTATATCCAGCAATTAATTTGCATGTTTTAAAGTTGAATCCCTTTGCTTGTCACCACTGACTAGCCTTTTTTCTCTCCAAATTTTCTTCATGTGTTCTATATTTCTATGCAAAGAACTCTTTACCTGTTCTCCATTTTTGTGGGGTGTTTTTAGCTAACAATTTGTTCTGAAATTCTCGACGAATCAGCAATGATACACGCGAACCATATTCCGCAACATTCGTTTGCCCCATGTTGGCGTTGCACAACATGTTGATGAAATTCTCTTTAGGAAAGTTAGGGAGCGAGTCTTAATTTCTGAGATAGAGATTTGTGTATATATATCCATTTAAAAGATTAATTATCTTTTAAGATAAAGATGTGAGGCAAGCTTTTCACCTTTAAATATCCATAAAGACTTTTTATTAGGATTTAAAACATGCTACCTACCTCATTAAAGGACATTATCTTAGCTACTAGAACAAACGCAAGTTCTTAGGTCGATGAAATTCTCATAAACTTTTAGTAAAATGCCTATAGCTCTAAAAAATGTAAAAATAAGCAATTCCTTTACTTGAAAGATGATAAATTATATATCTTTTCCTGTGAAAAAGATAGAAGCAGATCATATAAAATTTCTCAGAAGAAACGAACTATTTAGTCTAATTAATAAGCAAAGCAAGAAGTTGTTTTGAATGAAAAACAATAAATTAATTAACCCACGGAACATCACATGTAAATATGTAATTGTATACTCTTATATATGGATATAAAAATCAAAGACCTAATACATATCTCATCTAGTCCCTAATTCAAATTGATCTTAAATATTATCTGGAGAAAATAAGCCAGCTAATCCAACCTAGCTAGGTAATAAATTCATCTTTATCATCAAAGCTACAACAAATGAATTAGAAAGGTAAAAACTAAAAGAAAGTTCAACCTACAAATTTTAACTATAAGAACCAAAAGAAGGCCAAGCATCTATGTCACTTCTAACCACTGATTAATTCCTGTTCAAATTCAAATGCCAGTATCTAACTTTTTAACCTTAGAATCCAGAGGCAAAGAAGACACCTTTGCTTCTTGATCCCTCGGTCGAAACCATTTCTCTACCTCCTCAAACTTCACAGAGAGAATATCCACCTCCATTAATTGTTTCTTGCACAAAGCCGGCACAAACTTCTTCCTCGGAGCAGGAGGGCAGGTGTCAGGCACTGACACCAATCGATATTCCTCTCCAGTCGGTGTGCGGCATTCTTCCTCTCCCTTTTTCTCTCTAGCAACATCGTCAAGCGCAATGAAGGAAATGGTGTTGTCATCGACTGGCTCGATCGATGGTCGCGAGTACTCCGGCGAGGTCGACATGTTGCGCGCGGTGAAGAAATAAATACTAGATTCAAATAAGAATAAATGAATCAAGTCTCTGTCTCTCCAAGTGCTTTGTATAATAAAGAGGTGAGGAGAGGAGGTGAAGAGACGTACCAAAGAGGGACTCTAGAATTGATGCTTATCTACTTGCTATGAATTCTCTTAATATGTCTCAGTAGCAAACTTTTCTCTCAAATCTTTCAGGGGAAAGTGGAGGGAGAATTTTTTTTTTTTAATAAGGAGAGGGAGAGGGCATTGGATACCCTGGGTTTTGACTGCTCTAAAATTATTTATGGTAAAATCATCATAGAATCCAAAATTTAGTACCTTTCTTTGGGTTTGAATGGTATTAATATTATTTTTCTTATCAGCAAATGAAACTTTAATTTAGAGTTATATTTAGAATTACCTACAAAAACTTTTTATAAGTAAATAAATTATGCCATAATTAAATGCCAGAAACTTTTTATAGCTTCCGTGTAAAGATTTTCAACTAGAATTATCTACAAAAAAATTTCTATACGTGGCATTAAAAGAATGTATAAATAGATTAGTGCTTTTAGATGCTAATGTATCATATAAAGATGAACAACATAGAGAATGACGAGATAAGATTCATAGTTTTCCTATATTTAGGTGTTTTGAAATTTTAATAAATTTATTCTTATGGTGGATCATAAATACTATTTTGATTTTGCAAATATTTTGATGGTTTCGTTCATATTCGATCAATGACTTTCCTATATCTTCAATCAACATTCTAACACATGCCGACATTTGACAACAGAAAAATTACTTAATATTTAGCGTATTGTTTAATGAAGAAGCAAACCAATAATAATAGTATGTTTTTTAAAGATTTTTTTTTCTACTTTTTTAATATTTAAATTATTAGTAAACAACTCTAAATATAAGAACATCATAATTACTTAAAATATATAATAAAATCATAAATATCAATTGACATTGTAAAACACACTTCGTATTTTAATATTTTACTTATGAGCAGAAGTGGAACTAGAAAATTCAAATAGAGAGCTTAAAAAGTAAAATAAATAACATAAATATATATGCATTGGAATTTGAATGCAATTCTCCTCCAACAACAAAATGGATTTCCAATCCCTAGACTACATGCATACATTTAAAAGAAATTAAAAACTTTAAAATCAGTGCATTTCTAATCCAACTTGTATTTTCTCCTCGGAACAATTGTAGAGGAAAGAATCCCCTCATTTGAATAGGAGACAACTGGGGATGTGGGCTCTTTGTAAGCAGTAAAATCAATGGTTTCCTCACCGTTGGATCGTGTTGTTCGGGGCACGTGTGGGACCCGTTGAACGGGTTGGAACGAGTCAAACTTCAAAACATAGGATGCCGAATGATGGGTTTGAAAAAGGGGACAGTGAAAAACGATTTTTAAGTGACTCGAATCGAATCCTTGTGCGACGATAGTATAACTTCCTTAAATGTGGCAAGTTGATGACACATCGGACCCACGATTTCTTTTCGGATGATCTCTTCTACTGTTAATAGTGTTAAGCCATATTATCATTTTGTTCACAACACGATACACCATATCATACATGGTTCAGAAAATCTGATCTAATTATCCCTGTTGAAGAGACAGTATGTGAGATATCCTTTGAGAAAACAATCGAATCTACACAAAGATGCTTCACTTTTATCTGACTTTTAGAACAACGACAGGTCATGAACAAAAATGAAATGCATTAACCTCTGAATTACTCGCTACACTTTCGACTGTTTGTACCTGTTCACAAAAATTCAAACTCCCACACGTGGGAATCATTGAATAAGCTACAAAAAATAAACTTGTACAAGTTTGTTTAGGATTTCAGTGCCATTTTTGTTTGTTTGTATAAGTTTCAAATTCAACTAGAAGTTTTAGCTTGTGCCATTTTTGTTTGTGCACAGTTAATTTCTATTTTTGTCAAGTGACTTGCACTGTGGAGATGTGAGCTGATTGGACACTACAGAGAAATGAAGTACTACGTACCTGTTCGGCACATCAGCTTTAGCTTACTTATAGCAGCCAACTATGACCACTGCTTGAGCTGACCTGACAAGACATAGAGAGATAGGGTTGGCATGTGCAGAAGCATATTAAGTCAGAAGGTTTAGTCTTTCCAGTCAAAGTCAGAGGGTTTAGTCCAGGGGAATGGGGGCCGTCCGATCAGTTTCGGATCAAATTCAGTCTGATGCTGGATCGTAGCCATCTGATTCGTGTTAATTTGATCCGTACAAATTTTAAAGTTATCTTTACAAATTTTAATGTGAATTGAATAGATTCCGATCAGGCATTGGACTGAATTTGATCCAATTTACATCGGACCACCGTCCTTGATTTCTTATTCCAGACCATGGATGATTTAAAGACAATGTTGATTCTGCTCGTCCGATTGTGAACGGACGGATCTTAACTAGTGATAGAATTTATTCGTCAATTATTTTTAATGGCTTAAGGTAAAGCTCTTTGGGTGAGATGTTGCTGGTTCGAAATTTTGATGGAAATTTTTTATGAATATTTAAAAGTAAGAGGTTTGCTTTTCATCTTTATCTTAAAAAAATAGTTGGATACCAATACACGAATCTCTATCTCATAAATGAAGGCTCGACCTCCAACTTTCCTAAAAAAAAAGGGTTTGTTGGAATTTTCGGTGTTTAACTGAGAAACGAAGAAAATTAATCTAATGTGGATATTAAATAATTGGGTAGCTGTTTCTCCAATCTTTATTTAAAAAAAAAAATCATAACCTACTGTAATCTACACTAAAACAATTTGACATCTGAATTTACTTAAATTAAGACTTTTTTTAAAGTCCGCTTTATCTAACAATATATTGATAAAAAAATCAAATTATTTTCAAGATCCTAAATTACCTGCTCCTCAACCTAATACTATACAAAGATACGATATCTACACTAAGAAAACCGACATTTTTCTTAATATCCAGAGTTAATTACAAATTAATAAATATACATACGTTAGCTGTGTATTTTTAAAAATGCTCAAACCAGCCATTAAATGATCAGTTCACAATTTTTTTTTGCTATTTCAGACCCTATAAATACTCATCTTTCTCTCCCCTCCCTCTCACAACTCACTCAACTTACAAAAGAGAAAGAGAGGAAGGAAAAGAGAGAAAGATAAGACAATTTTTCAGGCGATTTGAGGTTATTTCAGGCGATTTTCAGGTAAAATTTTTTTAATTTAATTTTTTAATTAATTTAAATGTATTATTTTTTTTATAATTTTTTATTTTATTTTAATTATTTTTCAGTAACCTATACATTTAAATTAATAACCTGATAATTGTTTATCATTTACCAAAATGTAGTTTGTTTGTCATGGCCATGATTTCATTACACTGTGGTGGGAAGTTTCTTACTAATACATATGGGGCTTATTACTCCAAAGAGCCAGTTAATTCATTCGTGGTTCCCAATGATATCTCACTTTGGGACTTGAAAACCATGATTTACGAATGCACTGGTTATAACCCAGAAAAGTGGAACTTAGAATTGGCAACCCGAGTGAATCATGGAACACCCCCGACCTATACCATAGTGAAAGTACTAAGTGATGCTGCATGGAGAGCCCTGTACGGTCGGTTAAAGGCCACTGAAAATTTTGTAATAGAAATCTACGCCAAGAGAGTTCCGATAGAGTTAGGGGTTGGAAGTTCTGGCCAAAATTCAGTTGCGCCAAATTATACAACACAACTAGAACCATACACTCCTATGGTTCCTTTATTCGTACCTGACCCAGAAACATACAGTCACTTCACTCCACCATCACCCAACCATGTGGCACATTTACCATTACCGCCACCATCACCTCACCCCAGACCGGAACCATTAGACGATGAAATTGGGTTAGATTTTGAAAATATTAACGAAATTATGGAGGAAGATCTGCAAGCTGGAGATGAATTCATGGAGCAAACTGGGACTCTGATCACCTGGAGGGTTGTGATGAAGATGGTCCAGTGCCCATTCAAACTGGATATGGGAATATGCCGCTTAGTGGCCGGACTGATATGCACCTGTTCGCAGACTTCAATGATATATCTTCTTTTCAAGAAGCAAATGTTGCTTATTATGGGAGACGGATTGAATACAAAGGTGAGCTGGCGCCAGAACAATTTTTTCAAAATAAAGAAGAGCTGATTAAGAAGATTACAGAGCACCATATTCGTAAGAATCAAGAGATTATAATAAAAAAAAAGTGACAGGGATCAGATTCAAGTGGTGTGCAAGACTCCTGGTTGTGATTACAAACTTAGAGGCAAATCAACGGGTTTTGGAGATGCATGAGTTATAACGAGGCAAGACAAAGCTCACACATGTAGGTCTGAGTATACAAGGACTGACCATGAATGTCTCACAACATCAATCATTACCGATGTCATTGAGACCGGCATTAAGGATGACCCTTGTATAAGCATCCAAGGGGTGGCAAACTGTGTGAGGGTTTTGTATGGCAATGTAACCCCGGAATACAACCAACTGTGGAGAGGTCGTGAGCTTGCAATAGCCCGATAATTTGGGAGTTAGGAGAATTCATACAACTTGCTGAAACCACTGCTATGGGAATTCGCGACAAGAATCCCGGCTTTAAGTACCAATTACTGACTTATCCAATACGAGATAAACACAAAGAAATTATGAAAGATGTTGTTCAATTCAAGGCCGTAGCCTGGGCTTTTGGTCCATGCATTGCAACGTTTCAGTACTTGATGTTGGGATACAATGCACGCTAGAAGGTACATTTCAAAATTTTACTAACATGCAACACACGATCTTACTATAGAACAAGCAATCAATCACACGCAGTTTATGGATTGCGCCACACGCGCGATCAAGCAAGTGTTTTATAGTTCATACCTTGTCCTCTTGCGAGGTGACGGGCTTGGGTGCCTCAAGTTGTCTCTTCGCAATGCGCTCGCTTCTTCTCATCTTTCCAAATCAGGAAAGCCAAGAGGTGTACACCAATGGGTAACCAAATAGCTGGCAAGTGTAACTGCTAGATCCACTCCTGAACTCCAATCGAATAACAACAGTTTATCAACTCTAAAATCCCTTTTGGATTGATCAAACAGAATCCCAATCAACACCCTCGCAGATTCAATCCTCAATCCCAATCTAGATCAATCTAGTGATATAGCCTCACAATCAATCACCAAAGAGAAAGAAGAAAAAATGAGAGATCGAAAATCTGAATCAAAGAAGAAGATCTATCAATCTCACAAGATCAAACAACTCACCACAAGAGATGGATCAAGTGGATCTAGATTTAAACAGATCTAGATCCAATAGAGATCAAGAAGAGGAGCGGTGGCTCAGGCCCGCACTAAGCGGCAAAGGAGGAGCAACCCACACGACGGCGGCAGCCGTGATGGCTTAGATCGGCCTTGAGCCGATCAGCCAATGTGGCACGCGGGAGGAGGAGACGGTACGGTGCTCGGCCTTGGGTGGAGCAGCGCAGGAGGCGGCGGCGGCAGCGGTCGGCCGGTGAGTGGTGGTGCATCGGCCAAGAGAAAAAGAGATGTGAGGTGGAGAGAGAGAGAGAAATAGATCTAGATCTAATCTAGATCAAGATCAAAATGAAATGATGACGTGGATTGACTTGATTGAATGGAGAGATATCATGTTTAAGTAGACTTTCTATATTTACTATTTTGCCCTCACAAAATATCTCATCTAAAGAGATCAATAAAGGACTACACAGTAATTAAACATGAGATTGGTCTATTGGACCATTGGATGATGGCAGGCCATATGTGAAGTTACCTCGGGATGGCAGGTCGAGATTTTAATCTAGATCAAGATCAAAATAAAATGATGACTTGGATTGACTTGCCTCGGGGTGGCAGGCCGAGATTGATGATGTCGGTTCCAAAGTGGAAATTGTTGTGGTTGTGAGATATTCGGACTCTAACCTGTGTAATATCTCGCTTAGGGTAGGCCCAAGATTCGACCCCCGTTCAATGGGTCGTATAGCCTTATATAGGTCGTCCCCTAACCGCCATTCCATGCAGTTACGATGGTTATCCCGTATAAAGGCAGTGTAAGCCGAGTTCGGGCTGGATCCATATTACATGTGGCTTTATGAGGCTTTGTTGGGCCTGGTTTTTGGTGGATCCCGGGCTTTTCATATTGATCCCGGGTTGGCCTCTCAGGGAGGTCTGAAATCCTGGTTCTTTCATGGCCCGTGAGAGGTTAGTGAGGGTTTTGGGAACATGACCCTATAAGTAGGGGTTTTTCACAAACTCATCGTCTGAAATTTCATACCGAATAGGCCGTCTAAGAAATTTCTTCATCATACATACTTGACAGTTGTTCTTTTTATCACGGCATACTTGACAGTTGTTCTTTTTTCCTTCATTTTTACTTCGATCACTAATTGACCCTCCTCTCACTAGGCCATGATAGAACGACCTACCTCGGTTGCTATTGTTCATCATTTTGGCTCCTGGAAAATCATCTCAAATCGTCTCAATAATTGCCTTCTCTTTCTCTCTTTCTCTTCTGTGAGTTGAGTAAGTTGTGAGAGGGAGGAGAGAGAAAGATGGGTATTTATAGGGTCTGAAACAGCAAAAAAAAATGTGAACCGGCCATTTAATGGTCGGTTGAGAAAAAAAGTGGACCAACCATTAAATGGCCGATTTGGACATTTTTAAAATACTCAGGTAACGTGGGTATATTTATTAATTTGTAATTAACTTTGGATATTAATAAAAATATCGGCTAAGAAAAGCTCTAGCTCAATAATAGTCTCCAAGAGAATGTAATATGCACCCGTGAACTCCCCCCACAGATTTGTTCATACTATGAATCAATATCTCGGTTTTTAAAGTTGAAAATGTCAATCAGAACAATTTAACATGATATTTATATGAAAATGTAATTGTAGATAAAATTTTACAATTTTTATAATTTAGTAACTATTTTTTTATATAGGTAAAATATTACTTGATCTAAAAATTCTGGACCATTCAAAAAGAGTGATTTTCTACCTATTTAAAAAAAAACAATCTAAAAAAAATATAAAATTTAGTTTGCAGATACATATTCATATGGTCATGTTGAACAATTCAGATCAATTATTTTATTTTTAGTAAAGATTGAAGGTCAATCCACCCAACTATTTAATATCCACAAGAAATTTCTCTATTTGGGTTTGAACCTGCGACCTCCCACACGGAGAGCATTGCATTTGCCACTAGATTAAAGACTGGTTCTCAATTTTTTTTTTCTGACAAAAGGCATTTAGAAAAAAAAATATCGGACTTTTATCCGTTTCTATCTCAAACCCTAAACCCGCATTGATCTGATCAAACCCTCTGGCAGACAGAGCCCTCGCTAGACTCCACCTTTCCCGCCAAAGTAGCTGGTTCTCAATTCAGATAAACTATTTGAACTTTGA
This sequence comes from Carex littledalei, assembly GCA_011114355.1. NCBI lineage: Eukaryota > Viridiplantae > Streptophyta > Magnoliopsida > Poales > Cyperaceae > Carex > Carex littledalei. The sequence goes on from CM022105.1 coordinate 2,877,187, forward strand.
AAACGAAGATAGTGATCCGCAGTACGGACCAATTCGCGCTATGCATAGTATAATAGCCTCACATGATTTTATTATGTGAGAGGGGTTAGAAGTATTTGCACTTCTAAAAATTATATAATATGTAAAGGATAAAATTGTTAACATCTATTTATTAAAGAAATTATAGCCACTCCAATACTCCCTAAATCCGTCCTGATGCCACCGACCATCGGATTAAGTGAAATTGATTGATCAAGCTTAATAAAAGGGTATTGATATAAATTAATAACGCAAATTAAGCATCTTTTTGGAAAAATAAAACACAAATTGGAATATTATTCGTGGCATGATGACACGGAGTTCAAACCTACTATGAAACGATTTTTTTTTTAATGTTATCATAACTCTAAACATACATAAAAGAAAAGTACAATAAAAAATATTGTTCCTGTTGCTTTCATTAAGTTTTGCAAGAGTAAAATTATAAAAAATGCCCTTTAAGATATCATTCATGTATTAATTGTCTTTATAGTTCTAAAAAAAATATCATTTTTATTGTTAATACTTTCAGTTACTCTTTTCACAATTTGTTTCATTCGAGCCCAATCTCTCAATATACAGCTGGATCATGGCCTATGGGCCTTTGAATTATTATCATCATCTAAAAACTCACTAGATCAAACTGGATCAACTACGGTAAAGATTTTAACAGAGCAGGTTTAACTTCATACAGCGCATAACTACAGAATCAAAACAGAATTACATATGATTCGTGTGCTGCCTGAAGCCAAACCCGTTCTGTGTTCTGTTAAAAACTACCTCAACTCCCTCGAATTCAGATCCGCAAGGTACCCGGTTCGATCACAAAATTTGCACGAATCTTAAAGTGAAGCCCCCATCCGGTCCGACGTCCGAGGTGGTGGAATGCAGGGGTCCTTGGCAGAACAGATCGGGCGGTACGGATCTAAACTAAAAAAAATGAGTTTTACATTTGGGATCCTCAGATCCGCAAGGAACGGACAAATATTCTCCCCGGTACCGTAAAAGATTCCCTTCACTTTACGGTTTGAGATTAACTCCCAGCCGCTTTGGGATTCGGGCTGACGGGGGGGCAGTATTATTGGGCTTTGAGATTCGTGCCAAGTTAAAAAAAGAACGGTCCAGATCAAGTGATTGTGAAAGATTCCCTATTACGGTACCGGGGTGATCTGAATTCCGCAAGGAACCCGGTTAGATCTGAATTCACCTCGCTGGCTCGCTCCCGGTCTCACCTCATCCCGACCATTCGTTCTCTTTTAAATTATACCTCTCAAGACTCGAGCCGTCACTCTCCACTCGCCAAGTCGCCATGGCTACTCTCTTGCCTGTACCTCTTCCCCCTCGTGTTGCACCGTCAATTTCACCTCGCCGCTTATATAAACCCCACAGGAGCCTCGTCGCCACTGCCTCTCTCGACAAAAATAAAGGAACTGGCGGTTCATGGGTCAGCCCGGACTGGCTCACCTCGCTGACTCGAACTATCTCTCCGCGCGACGACTCGGGCATCCCAATCGCCAATGCCAAGCTGGATGACGTGTCGGACCTGCTTGGTGGGGCCCTCTTCCTGCCCTTGTACAAGTGGATGATGGAGAACGGCCCGGTGTACCGACTGGCAGCTGGGCCCCGCAATTTCGTGATCGTGAGCGACCCTGCTGTTGCAAAGCATGTCTTGAGAAATTACGGGAGTATATATGCAAAGGGCCTTGTGTCAGAGGTGTCAGAGTTTCTCTTCGGCTCTGGTTTCGCCACAGCTGAAGGTTCGCTCTGGACGGTATATGAATTTTGTCTTTATATTCTCTATTTTTAATTTTTTATTATCTGTGTTTTTGTTGGTTGTAATCTGTTAGCTTTTCAGAATTAAGAATTTGCCTAGATTTCTCGTACAAGGATGCTCTTACACACATTCCTTGTCCACAGACTACCAAATGTTGATGCTCCATTTTAAAAATCAGCACTTGTTGTACCAGTCATCATATGTATTCCCAAAGAAGAAACTGAATATGTGGTCAATATTTATTTCAATTGTTATCTTAGTGGTTTCTGAATTTTCCAAGTAATTTGTTCATAACCAAATCAGTTTAGGATCACAGTGGCTGATCCTGCAAGTTGGCAATAGCACATTATGGTTTTCTTTAATTCTAGTCCAGTCCAAGCTTAATACATTCAATAATTTGGACAATTTTATTGTTCTATACACATTTAGTATCTACCATCAATTGTTTTACATGTTTAGGTAATTATTTTGATAGTTTGTTCAATTACACAGATAAGAAGAAGGGCAGTTGTTCCATCGCTGCATAAGAGATTTCTATCAGTGATGGTTGAAAAAGTATTTGCCAAATGTGCTGAGAGATTAGTAGAGAAACTTAATCCATATGCGTTGTCTGGGAAGCCTGTAAATATGGAAGCAAAATTCTCTCAGCTAACTCTTGATGTAATTGGTTTGTCATTATTCAACTACAATTTTGACTCGCTAACTTCTGACAGCCCAGTTATTGATGCTGTTTACTCAGCACTGAAGGAAACTGAGCTTCGCGCTACTGATATTTTACCATACTGGAAGGTGTGTTAATATTGTAGTTAGATTTTTCATTATCAATTCCCTGCACTGATTTAACTTTTCTTTTTTCTTTTTCTTTATTTTGGTTTAAATGACCAAAAACATGAAAAGTAACTGTCTCATTTTTTCGCTCTTATGTTAGATAAGTCTCCTTTGCAAGATTATACCGAGACAAATAAAGGCAGAGAGAGCTGTTAGGATAATACGAGAAACAGTAGAGGAGCTGATAAAGAAATGCAAAGAAATAGTGGAAGCTGAAAATGAACAAATTGAAGGGGAAGAATATGTAAACGAGGCTGATCCAAGCATCCTTCGATTTCTATTAGCTAGCCGCGAAGAGGTCTTTCAAAATACTTAGAAAGTTATGATATCATCGTTTGCTTTTGTTAGTATCTCTGTTGGTTATCCATTGTTTTTCTGAAATTTCTTCCAATGATGGCTTTTCTTTTGTGTCATGTTTGGTTGTGGAGTAAAGCTAATGAGGATTAAATTGCTTACTCCATCTTATTTTACACCTTGTTTGGCATTTTAAGCCATGTCTTAAATTAATCCGCCTGGAGGAGTAAGATGTTGGAAAATGAACATCTGTCTATGACAGTGGGTCCAATAGATGGAATAGATGGAGTAAGTGTAGAGTAAGTTAATCTGTCTGGAGAGGTGAAGTAACTTTTAGGATTAACTCACCTCTTATTCCCTTTACTCCATCTTACTCCTCTTTTGTCGGCTTAAGAGTGGAGTAAACATCCACCTGCTGTTCTCCATAACCAAACACGGCCATGTGTATCTGTTTATGCTTAGTAGTTTTCATATGACTACATTGCGAATAAAAAGTTAATTTATAGCTTCTGATAATGCCTTTTTACAAAACAAATTTCTCATAACAACACAATTTCTCATCATCTTTGCTGATTTGCATTATTTGGTCTCGTTGTTTCATTTAGGTTTCCAGTGTTCAACTGAGAGATGACCTCCTATCAATGTTGGTTGCTGGTCACGAAACCACTGGCTCTGTTTTGACATGGACATTGTATCTATTAACCAAGGTGTATATGTCAGTGTGAATTCAAGCATTATGAATTTGATGATCATTGTTAAAATAGTTCAACCATCTGATATCTGGCGATGTTTGTAGAATCCAGAAACTCTGAGGAAGGCCCAAGAAGAGGTTGATCTGGTTCTCCAAGGTAGAGTCCCAAGATATGAAGATGTGAAAAATCTCAAGTATTTGATGCGATGTATAAATGAGTCTATGCGCCTATATCCCCATCCTCCAGTACTTCTCCCGCTCTTCTTTGTACTTTATCATCTATAGCAATGACAAACACTTGGGCCAGTATCGGGTTCATGACTTCATGGCAAGTAAAAGAGAAGTTTTTGTAGCAGTATAAAGTTGCTTGTCATTTATTTCTGCCAAATCACATTCATGCAGTTTTCGGACGTTCAGGTCATATTATGGTGTGTTTTGGGCTCGTTTTGGGTATATGTCAGTTTTGGTTATGGTTTGTTACAGTTTGGGTTTGCGTTAGGTGGTATTTTATGTTTAAACCCAGACAATTTCTATTTGACATTGCAGTTGAGATTTATATTTTGGGTTTAGATCTGGTTAATATTAAATTGGGGCTTCAGACCACTTAGGTCTTGGTGTTTAGCGCAAATTGGGTTCAGATGTAACTGCGGGTCATTTCAGTTGCAAGTTGGTATCAGCTCTGGTGCTCGACTTGTTGCAAATATTAGGTTCACATTCACAAGTTGGTTATTTGGTTCATTTTTTTTAGTTTTGCCGACTGCAAATCTTACCAAGGATTTAGTACTATTAGCAGAATTATCTTATGTTACTAATACCACTGTTCAAAATTTGAATTTAGGTGCTAATAAGACGGGCACAGGTAGATGATGTGCTTCCAGGAAATTATAAAGTTAATTCTGGTCAAGATATCATGATTTCAGTCTACAACATACACCGGTCGCCTCAGGTAACCTGCATTAGGTTCATAAGCTACTCCATTTTTTTATTTCTCAAACCCCTAGATTTCATTTATTTGGGTTATGTTGAAGGTTTGGGATCGAGCAGATGAGTTTGTTCCTGAGAGGTTCGACTTAGAAGGGCCTATTCCAAATGAATCCAACACAGATTTCAGGTTGGAATTTTTTATATGGTTGATATTTAGTAATTTATTCTAGATGAAGAGATTTACCAGTTGCTGACCTCAGAGTTTAAATTATAATTTTTTTCTTTACAAACATTTTAAGTATAACAAGCACTCATGTTAACAATAGCTTACCTGTTAATGGCGCGTCTCTTCTTGAGAGTATCCTTAAATAATTACTTCTCTACGGAACTATGTAATTTAGTGGCATTTTGTTACATCTTTTCTTTTGTCACAGATTTATTCCTTTCAGTGGTGGGCCTCGAAAATGTGTTGGGGATCAATTTGCATTGCTAGAAGCGATTGTAGCACTTGCAGTTGTTTTGCAGAAAATTGAATTCCAGCTAGTACCTGATCAAAAGATCAGCATGACTACTGGTGCAACTATTCATACAACAAATGTAAGTACATTGATGCTACTGTTTTTGACATTGGAGCAAATAGTGTAACATTATTTAAAAATTAAAGTAGTCCACTTAGTTAAATAGGCTATTTAGGTTGTTGTAGAGTCTTTCTATTTAATTCTGCTCATTTAAGGTTTGCGTATGTGTAAATTGTCACCCTTTTTTTACTTGAAAATGGGCATACTCCGCTCGAGGAGTGTTTGGGATTGTGTTATCTAAATTTTCATTTAGTTATTTTAGTCTTGTGATAGAGCACACTTTGGCCAACACAAAAGCAAGTGCTTAGTTTTCTCTTTTTCCATGACTGTACTGTGACACAAATTTCCACATATTTGGTGAATAGCATCTTGTAAGAAATTGCAAAAACTTTCAGCTTGAAAATGTTGAAAGGTAATACGATACAATTCAATTTACTGGCTTAGGAGTTGTTTCCATTTTTCTTCCATTTCCGTCTAGTGATTTAATATATTTCAGATGTTAGTAGTGTTGAGTGTTTTTGTTGAAATTGTACGCAAGACAATTTCGCTAATATTCCTTTATTTTATAAACAATTAAAGTACTTGGAAGTTTATCCTTTTTACCTCAACTCCTTATTAGAGTTTGAATTTTATCTTTATATGCAGGGCTTGTATATGAATTTGAGTCCGAGGAAAGTTTACCAAGAGCCAGCTCTGACACTGAAGTAAGAAAGAAATACCACCCTTGTTAGTACTTGGTATAGATTGTATACTCTTCATTTTACATTCCATCTCGTGGTATCACTTAATTTCACATTTGACCTGTATATGCATGTTATTTTATTGAAACTTAGGGTCTATGGTTAAACTTTAGAAATGACTTTCATGGTATCTTCATTAATTTGCAGTGAAACTAATCAAGCACGTATTACAAAGTAGAATATAGAGAGGATTATATGAAGCGCAAACCAAAGGAAGAGGATGATTTTTTGGCCTTGTTTTAGACTTTCAGAGAAAACGGAGAGTTGCACATGCAGCATTGTCTTCTAAGGCCGGTAGCTTCTCTGAGGCTGTGCATGTTTTCAGTCGTCCGAGTAAGCAAAACTTTATGCATAGCAAACTGTATGTGAATCGTCGTCTCCAAGTGTATATGTATCATGTTAGATTTGCTTATTGTATTATAAATTGTGTAGGTATATTGTTTGTCTATTACCTACCCGTTGTTGGTGTCACTGCCATCTCACTTCACTTGAGAAGCCTAAAAAATGTAGCTAACATATCATATTTAGAATATAGGAAATGTGATGCTGATTATCAGTTTACCTTATTTTGCTATGGCAAGAACAATTTATTTGAGATAACATGACTCAACAGAATGTGGAATAATTTATCTGAGATACGACTGTAAAGATGTGTATGTTGATATGAAACGTACGACCGTACGAATATACAGCACAAAATTAAAGGAAAAATTTATGCCATGACCATGTCCATGAACTCATCCTTTAAGAATACTTGCTTATTGTACCGATGCGCACTTGCCTATATATTATGCTCATGCGCATTTGCATATAATATTGATGTACACTTGCCTATTAATTAATACATAATTTTTAACAGGCATGAGCATATCGGGTATCGTTTACCCGTTTGTCCGTATTGTATTCGAATGCGCAAGTGCACATCCTCTAAGAATAGGATATGTGCATTTTTTTCTTGTTTTGAAAAATATTTTATGGAAAGTAAAAAATTAGAATGTCAATGACCTTTATTATCTATATTTATCCAACTCACACCATATTCGAAAAACAGATAAGAATATTTTTTTCGTTAACTTATCGGATACGAATAAAGATAAATATTTTTTTTTATTATCACGATAGATACTGATCTGTATGGTATCTGTTGACCCCCTATGGAACACAGTTTCCTTAAAGTCAAAATATATTTTGACAGCTGTCAACAAATATCTTGATCTTTCACACTTGTTTTTAGAACCTCCTAAAATATATATTCTACTATTGCGATAATGCACATTCAATTTATTCAGCTTTTTTTTTAATAAAATGACAAAAAACAATCGTAGTTAAGAGTGAGAAACTAGAGGACTGCATATAATAAATATTTTATAAAATTATTGTCGGATTCTCCATCTCACGGTATTATTGTGAACTAATCCCGCACCAGTCAAGAATTCGAGGCAATAGCAGATTTGTCTGAACATAACCTGCACTACAATGCCAATAGCAGCATTAACATCATATCTGTTATTGGCCTTTTCATTTATTGATTATTGTTTTCGGAATTGTTTCGTGTTTTTGGGTTGTTCTTCCTTTTTATGGTTAGCTTCCTTTCAAGTATCCTCGATAAAATATTTTTTAAATAAAAATAAAATCAAGTCATTCTAATTCAGACAACTAGTAGAAGATAAAAAACCAACTAGCAGAACAAGAAAGAAAACCACTACAAGGAGCCAGACAACTAGAAGAAAATGAAATACAACATGTAGTAAACAAAAGACAACCAGTAGAACATGAAAGATAACTAAAAGAAAATTAAAGACAACTAGTAGAAGGTGAAAAACAATAGAAGAAGATGAAAGACAATCAGTACAAGATAATGGACAACTAGAAAATGATGAAATACAATCATAAGATGGTTAAAGACAACCAGTAGACTGGTAGAAGATGAAAGACAACTAGTAGAAAATAAAATCCAACCAATGCAAGGTCAAAGACAACTAGAAGAAGATATACAACTAGAATAATACGAAATAGAACTAGAAGAAGATGAAATATAACATGTAGTAGACGTAAGACAACCAGTAGAACATGAAAGACAACCAGTAGAAAATGAAATACAACTAGAAGAAGATGAAATACAACCTGTAGTAGACGAACATAATAAGTAGAACCTGAAAGACAACTAGAAGAATATGAAAGACAACTACTAGAAGGTGAAAGACAACTAGAAGAAGGTGAAAGACAACCATTATAAGATAAAAGACAACTAGTAGAACATGAAAGAGAACCATTACAAGGTTAAAGACTACTAGAAGAAGATGAAATACAACTAAAAGATAAGAAATAAAATAAGAAGAAGATGAAATACAACATGTAGTAGACGAAAAATAACCAGTAGAACATGAAATACAATCAGTATAATATGAAAGACAACCAGTAAAAGATGAAAGACAACTAGTAGAAAGTGAAAGACAATTAGAAGAAAATGAAATTCAACTTGTACAAGATAAATGACAATTAGAAGAAGATGAAATTCAACTAGAAGAAGATGAAAGACAACATGTTGAACATGGAAGACAACCAGTAGATCATGAAAGACAACCATAAGAAGATGAAAGACAATTAGAAGAAGATGAAAAACAACTAGTAAAAGATGAAAGACAACTAGAAAAAGATGAAATACAGCCAGTAGACAACTAGTAGAATATGAAAAACAACTAGTAGAAGATGAAAGATAACTAGTAGAAGATGAAAGACAACCAGTAGAACATAAAAGATAACCAATACATGGTGAAAGACAACTAAAAGAAGATGTACTACAACCTGTAGTAGACGAAAGACAACCGTAGAACATGAAAGACAACCAGTAGAAGCTGAAAGACAACTAGTAGAAGTTGAAATACAATTAGTAGAAGGTGAAAAACAACTATAAAAAAATGAGAGACAACCAATACAAGATAAATGACAACTAGAAGAATATGAAAGACAACCAGTAGACAACTAGTAGAAGATGAAAGACAACTAGTAGAACAAGAAAGACAACCAGTACAAGGAGAATGACAACTAGAAGAAGATGAAATACAGCATGTAGTAAACGAAAGACCATCAGTAGAACATGAAAGACAACTAAAAGAATATTAATGACAACTAGTAGAAGATAAAAAATAATTAGAAGATGATGAAAGACTACTAGTAAAACTTGAAAGACAACTAGTAAAAGATGAAAGACAACTAGAAGGCGATGAAATACAACTAGAAGAAGATGAAAGACATAATGTTAAACATGAAAGACAACTACTAGTTCATGAAAGACAACCACAAGAAGATAAAAGACAAGTAGTAGAATGTGAAAGACAATTAGAAAAAGATGAAAAACAACCAATACAAGATGAAATACAATTAGAAGAAGGTGAAATATAACTAGTAGACAATTAGTAGAAGATGAAAGACAACCAGTAGAACATGAAAGACGACCAATACAAGGTGAAAGACAACCAGAAGAAGATGAAATATAAATAGAAGAATATGAAATACAACTTGAAGAAGATGAAATACAAGCTGTAGTAGACAAAAGACAACCAGTAGAACATGAAAAACAACCAGTAGAAAATGAAATATAACTAGAAGAAAATGAAAGACAACTTGTAGAAGGTGAAAAACAACTAAAAGAAGATGAAAGACAACAAGTAAAACTTGAAAGACAACCAATACAAGATGAAAGACAACTAGAAAAAGATGAAATACAACGAGTAGATAACAAGTAGAAGATGAAAGCAATTAGTAGAAGGTGAAAGACAATTAGAAGAAGGTGAAAGATGATCAGTAGAACATGAAAGACAACCAGAAGAAGACGAAATATAACTAAAAAAATATGAAATACTAGAAGAAGATGAAATACAACTAGTATAGGGTGAAAAATTACTAAAAAAAATATGAAATACAACTAGATGAAGATGAAATACAATCTGTAGTAGACGAAAGATAATCGGTAAAATATGAAAGACAACTAATAAAAGCTGAAAAACAACTAGTAGAAAATGAAAGATAACTAAAAGAATAGTTATCTGTGTAGTTAGGCTTTGTAATGTGTCCATTATGGTTCGCTGTCACTTTAAGACTCGAGAATGCATTGTTCTCTTTGTTTGCGAATCTTTATGGTTGCATTCGTTGTACCTTTTCGTTTGTACGTCACATCCAATTCAAGTTTTTGGAACTTTTAATTCGAACATCAAGCTTAGTCAAAGACCACATAACTTTGAACCAATCCAGAAACTTAATTAGGTGGTATCCTAAAAGGTCTTGATTTCAAGTTTTGATTTCAACTACACAATATCATAGAAAGTTTGTGGATCTTCTTTATCACTTAAAAAAAATTACCACGAAGTTATAAAATGCACCAAAATGAATCTAGACGAATATTATGCCGGATTGGTGTGCATACATAACTATTTGTAAGAAAATCAGGATTCATATACGATTTTTTAAAAATAAAATATAATTTTCTAAACATGAACATGCGGATTGCGGTACATCTCAATAATATTCTTTTCTGCATTATCCCAAATTTATTTCTGGATATTGTCATGCCTGATTTTCTGTGAATTAAATAGAGTTTTCGCATTCCGTGACTGCCAAATAATTCTTAGGGCTTTCTAGAGTGTAAGGGATTTATTCCAGTATAATGTACTTTAGCTTCCTAATAATTTTTGTACTTTTTATAAAAAAAAATTTGAAGCATCCCAAACCCCTCAATAATACACTATTTGCAGAAATCAGATGCAGAGACAGCAAATGTATTAAAAGGTTTAATTTTTGCTGGCCAGAATTTATTGTGTCTGCTTAATAGATCATAGTATATGACAACAACGGGGAGAGTACACTTATTATTCATTATTGAGTGATGGAATTATAATACAAAACGGAAGGCCCAAAATAGAGAGCGCCTCTAAAATTACAACTAGCACAAAAATCAGGGCCTTCAGGCCCTCTGTGCGTCACTGATTACCTGAGAATTAATTGTAGCAGGAGCGACAGTAAGAAAAACCTAACATACATCCGTGACTTGATACCTGTTACTAACTCAATCTAGCTGGTTAAAGTATAGAGTACGCTCGAATCACCTCCACAATGGGTGCACGGCAAAGTGGACACTTGTCACCACATCGAGCTAGCTCGTTAGCACATTTGGTGCAGGTGCACATGTGCCCACACCTATTAAGCAACACAAAAAGAAGAAAATAGATAATATTTTTCTTTTTACCAGAAAAAAACATGGGGACAGAACCCTTGAAAATGATGATAATAAAACTGTGAAGAGAGCACATAAAACAGACCTATAAAGTAGAGAGTCAATGTGGCTATCACAGCAGACGCAGCAGGTACCCTTCCTTACATGGCTCCATTTTGATCCGTAACTTGTGGTCTCTCCCTCCATTTCTGTTATCATCAGAAAAAAATTCTTAAATTCAATTATCTCCGTACCAAGTTAAAAGTCAATTTCATATGTGGAGAGCCCTCTTTTTTTTGGATAAATATGGTTGTAGCTTTGAATTGTTGATCTAAATCAAAGATTGTACAAAATTGCTGGTATGTGTACATGTAATGAAAAATTACCTGTGTATCCAAGAGACCGATTCAGAGCAGCAGAGACTTCTTGTCTGACAGAGCGCTGAACCTCCAGTTGCATCTCCATGCATGCCTCTAGCATCTGTTGCAAGTTACCCATTCCCTCTTGAAGACGGGTCATTTCTTCCCGCAAAACATTCACAATATCCCAATCCTACACACATCCGGCAAACAAGGATAAATATAATGGAAAACAACATATTAAAGCATCAATAATTCGTACAATCTAAAGGAATTTGATTTCGATACCATGCAATGCACTAATATGCAAGGTGCACTACTAGTAATTATCATGAAAAGGAAGATGTTGTGCAACTGTTACTCATTTTGATCCGATTTAAGCCTCAATTAGCTGTTGTATTGATCAACTCGTCCCAACTTAACCTTATTAACCCTTAGTTTTGTAATTCAGCACCAAAATAGGAAAAACAAAAAATAAAAAGGAAACTCTATTACTCCTAGCATAGAAATGCAAGATGAAATCAGAGATACAATCAATGGAGTACTAAATAAAACATAACATAATTTGATGGGTTACTTACAATCTCAGGCTGATGAACGGTTTGACGAGTCCAGCCCCCAGTAATCAGGTTAGACCTCCAGAGAGGTTCCGGGGGAACAGGTGGAGGCGGTAAATTAACAGTCGATCTCAAATCCTCGTCAATATACAATTCGTTTGTAGTGTTATTCCTCTCCTGAGTCTGCTCCTGCTCTGATGAGGAGGTGGCAGGAGAACCTGCTTCCTCAAGATCCCAATCAAAGGGAGTGTTTTCTTGCCTTTGTGCATAGGACTGTATAAGCTGGTCTAAGCTTTCCCGAAAGTTACTGCTAAGAAGAGTTGAAACACTACGCCTGAAAGTGTTAAAAAATATAAAATGTTATAAACACAAATTAAGTACACCAATGTCCACTAATGACTAGTTTAATATAGTAAATCATATATTCCGTAGATTGATATGTAATTAAAAGAATCTCCTTATCCATATATCACTCATTAATCTTAACACGTAAGGCTGGGTACATATAAGGTTAATGCTTAGCACGTAAACTTCGTATATGGGTAAGTTAATTCTATGCGTTTGAAGCACCTCTATACAACACATGCCATACCCATGGACACCCCTCCTCATCTAACAAGAAACAAGATAAGTGCAGGTGTGCATGAAATTTTTTGAAATTGTTCCTGTACAGCAGCGACACGGAGATATCTTTCATAAATAGGCTTGAAATTAAAAACAATGAATTAATTTGAAAAGCGAAAATACCTGCTTAAAAGCTCCCTTATCTCTATTCCGTAAGTGCTATCATCGTCAGTTTGACTAAAGTTGTTAGTTCTTCTGCCAGAATCCAGATGCGGGCCCGGTATATGATGTGAAACCAGATTGTGCCAGCTCTCTGCAGTATCTTCAAATGCATTTTGCGACCATTCCTCGATATTTTCGGCGAGGTTCGTTTCTCCATTATCAACTAGTTCCCAGCTAATATCAGTTTCTTCTTCAACCCTTTGTTGAGAGTTTGTATGTTCCACTTCGCTTTCTTCGTGAGCAGTCAAACTCTGTTCATTGCTAACATCTAATATGTTTCTTTCAGTCTCGATAGTATCATTTGTTAGTATCGATTGATTTACTACTAGATTGTGTGCATCTGTTTCGGACTGGTCGTGGTCATTGCTTGACATTTCCATTATGGAATCTTGAGAATTGCTTCGAAAGATACTTATCGGCTCATCACTGGTATCGTTACTACCAAGTCCTGAACTTGCATGAATCATGAAATCGCTTTCTCTTCTGAAGCTGAACCCTTCCCTAGTTCAAAATCAAGTCTTGTCACAACTTAATAAAGAGTAACTACAATGTGGGTTGAAACATGAAATTGCTTTCTGTGTTTCAATCTTTACAGAAATTTCCAAACATACAGCAATACAAAGAGAACTAATTGTACCTCAAACCAGAGACGGAATGCCGTTGCGTAATCAAACCAAGCTCTGTTTCAGCCAAAGACTGAGGCCTCTCATCATCAATTGATCTCCGTAAGAACCTACCCCTAAGGAACAACTACAAAAATAAAAATGAATAAACTTAGTTTAGCGTTTAATTAATTGATTAATCTTTGAAAGATGCACCACAATGAGGTCCCTATTGACTGCATCAATATGTTCAAAATAAAAAAAATTCTGTGGAGCAGCACTAAAACGGGGTCCCTATTCACTGTCATAATTGAATATTAGAAGAAGGTATCATGGGATCGGAAACCATGTGATCTAAATTGAACTCTATGGATCAGCACGCCAAATAACAGGGATCAGTCAGGGATAATTTTCATTTGCATGCTGCTCTTGGGTAATGTCATGATGCTTCTACTGGAAGCAGATCTAACTGCAGTAGAAAATCATATACTGTATCTCAAGCGTTATCTCTTACTATTTTCTTTTTAATAACCTACTCTCTTGGCATTGAGACCCTTTGACTGGGGTCAACATTAAACGACTTCCCTAATAAATCCATTGACTTGTAGAATTAACCAAAGTCAAACCAAGTATAATGTAAGCAAAATAATAAATAAAAAAAACTAGGTGCAAATGCGCCGACTAGATTATCTCCTCTTTTAAAACTACAACAATACAATTAAGCAAATATGCAAAAGAAAAAAACAGAGCATACTACACTAACATGGATTCGATTCCGATACGCAAAATCAGAGACAGCGCGGTGCTCTGACAGCCCTTGAAGCTCTCTCTGCCTCTCTCTTGTCATCCTCATGATGACGTCATCTCTTGCTTGTCTCCCTCTCAACCTTGGCACCTCTCCAGTTCCACCTCCAGTTTCTCTTTCTCTTTCGCCTCTCCTCCGTTGCACTCTCCCCTCCCCTTGACTCGCCATCCACACCCGTTCCCTCACAACCCTTACTCTTTCCCTCTCCATCTCTCCTAACCATTCTCCTCTCGACCTCTCGTCTCTGATTGTGCCATGTCTTTCTGGTGAATCCATCATCCCTACAATCTGTCTAACTCTTTCCCTTTCCACATCACCGCCATTGGTTTCAGGGGAGTGCTCCCGACTCCACCTTCCATTGCTGACTTCAGCGCGACTCTCCTCCTCCAGTTCACGCCATCGCTGGAGAATGGAGGCGGTGTGGAGTTCAGCGAGCGCCACCAGCTCCGCCTCCCGACGGCGGCGATCATCGAGAGTGGCTGTGATTGTCTCACGCGCTACCCATCTGCTTAAGACACGGGACTGTCGCCGGACAGCTGCTGAAGTCTCGGCTGCGTCGTCCCCACCAAGGTCCGACCTCCACCTCCGGCGATCGTCGTCGCCGGAGTTGCTAATACATTCCCCGAGACGGTGACATATTGCTTCTTGCTTCAAACGGACACACGCCATGGAAGGTAAATCTATGGCATTGTTCTCGATCGTATTTTCTTCTCTCTATCTATTTGGGATTGGTTTTTTTGTATGATCTGGAATTGGAGGGAAGAGGTGGGTTCGAGTTATTTATAGAGCGAAGGAAAGGAAAGAAACTGATATACAATTTTTTTTTATTATTAAAATAAGGTTATTTTCTTGTATAGCGAGAGAATGGTCGGCTCAGATACTCTAAAGTAACTCAATTTTTTAGTTTAGGACCCAACCGTCTGATCAGGCAAATCCGGTTCGAGTTAGAATTCACGGGATCTTTAATATTCGTGCATTTTCTCATCGGATGGTTGTAATCAAAAATCAAACTTTGAGTTACTTTAGGGGATTCGAATTCGAGAAATGGGTTGCACCGCCGATCCCAAGGTCTCTTTTGGGAAGACAAAACGAAGAAGGGAAATGGGGAATGAGACGAAGCACGAGGCGCGAGAGAGTGGCGAGAAAGGGATTAGTTATTGATTATAGTTTCTAATTTTTCAATTATGGGTTTAATTTAGTAAATTTTTTGTAATGGGAGTAGGTCGTCTATATATGTCGTAATTTCAGGGGAAGTGTAGGGGTCGCCACGTGGAACTGTCAGTTTCTTGAATTTTCTTTTTTCAGCAGAAAACCTGTGAATACGGGAAAAGGTTTCCCTGAGAAAAAAAAAAATTCGTGAAAAAGGGAAATTCCGAGTTACGGACTTACGGTCAAACCAAATAATATTATAAAAAAATTGAGTCCGAGAAGATGTGTTCAAAAAATTTATATTTTCATCTTTTAAGAAAATAGCATACCAAGATTCACATCATTTAACATTTTCAGAAACTGCTAATTCAAACAAATAAAAAAAGATCTCTAGAGATCAGAGTAAATATACACACTACTTGAGAGCAAATCTATACAAAATGAATATCAGCCTATTTTCGGTAAAAAAAAAAAAAATCAATATATACAAATACAAATACACTGTACATTTGAGTGTATTTTTATTTCCGTTAAACGAACTATGATAATTTGTTCTCTTATTTTTTGAGCAAATATTTTCAAATCCATTTTAGATCCTGAACTCTGAATTTTCCATTTCATCCACTGAACTTCAATATATATTCAAAATGAACCATTAAGTTATATTTCTGTCAATAAATTTAACGGAATGGTTATCGTTAAATTATGTTCACTTTAAACTTTCTTTTTCTTTTTCTTACTCGCTCAATATACTTTAATTATTTCTCCCTTCAATGCCCGACTGCCCGTTGTCTTGCTCACCTCTCATTCTTTCTCGAGTGAATATTTCGTGCAGCACTGCACCGCAGAGAATATAATGAATATCAGGCTATCAGCCAAACCATAAGAATTTCGGACTTTTTAGAATATAAGATGAACCACTTTAAGATTCGTACAAACTTACATTGAACATATAAAATCTAAGAGTATCTCCGATCCATTGTATTGTAAATTGAATTGCAAAATTCTAGTTTGCGATTGGAAAGGCTCCGCTGGCAATTTCATTTCCTCTTTCACGGATGCGGAGCCCTTTCAGAAGAGAGAGGTTCGAAAAAAATGAAGTGACATCACTGATATGATGATCTTAACAATTGCAAGTTGATTTCAACAATGTAGTGTTTGTGAAATGAAAATTATTTCATTATTTCATTTCACGTTAATCATCTTGACAGCTAGTTGCAGTTGTTTGAAATTGTAAGTCAATTTCACCGATGAAGATGCTCTAACATGAATATGAATATCTGATCAAAATCTTTTCTTTTCTCCCATCTCTCCCGTCACTACCAATTATTGATGAAATTTTATGTACATTTCCTTTCTAAACTAATAAAATTGTTTGACACGTCTCATTTTTTTTTTTTTTGAGGGTTAGTGGAAATTTTCCACTAAGAAATATATTGATGCTAATAAAATACTTACAATGCTCATTACCTGTTCAAATGAACCTGTAATGAATTCTAATTATCTAAAAAAGAAATTCTAACACAACCTAAGGTCCACAATTATTACATAGCTCAACTAATAAAAAGATCCGCTAACAGAATTAAAAAAGCCATAGCAAGAAGTAGGCCTCCTTTTTCGGACTGCTTACTAGGCGAATAACATTCAGTTGTGTATGTCGATTGCCGCTGCATTGATTAAGAAGTGCTCTGGTTTCCTCTCCTGCGAGAATACCCTGCGGTTCCTTTCCTTCCAGATAGCCCATGTCCTGCCGCCCACTCGGTATCCCACCGTGTTTTGGTCTGGCCCGTGAGACGTTGGCAGCCTTGCCACCAAATGTGAAATGGATCGGAACCTACCATCGGGGGCAGATTTAGCTGTGCTCTCAACCCGCGCCAGAACCTGGCCGAGTAGGAGCAGCTCCACATCAAATGATCTCTTGATTCTAAGTTACCGCTACCACATAACTTGCATCCCGGCTTGACCGTGCGTCTCATTTTTATGAAAATGTATGAAAATTGAAAGGTAAACAACCTTATTAGAGTTGTAACTTCTTAAGAATTGTATTATAACTTAGACAAATCAAACACATTTCTCATAAATAAAGCGAAAGAAGCAAGATACATGAGCCATCCGATCAAAATAAATAAAAAGAGAAAATAAAAATGGACGGATGAGAATAGAGATGATGTGAGATAACTAAGAGACTTGAGGCTTCACATTTTTATGGAGTATCCATGTCCAATGTTGTTCAAATTATATAAAATTCGAATCATATAAATAGTTTGTCTATATTTTCTTAAAATATCTTATTTCATCTTTAAAATATTATAAAAAATATTGTAGAGAGTGCGGAGGAGTTTGAGTTAATGAATCTCACCCGTCTAATTTTAAACGAAGCCAATCCGGCTTCTGCTTATAACATAGGGTGCCCTTTAATATTAGTGCGGATCTAGTCCACACGAATCTTAAAACAGATCGAATAGTCGAGATGCATTAACTCAAAAGATTTCCTTTTGAGTTAATGCAAGGATACGGTTAATTAGAGCTTTCTAATTAATTAAACTTTTTTTGTTATCAATATATTTGTTGGCTGATTGCCAACCATAAGAAAAAAAATATTATAAAAATTTGACATTATTCCGCTGTCAGCATCGAGGAAATTATAAATGCATGATTGAGAGCCTAATTTGTCGCTGTAACATTCCTTACCTCGTGAGTCGTTAACAGTGAGCAAATTATTAATCTCTCGGTAGCATTAAATAAAAGACTGTTGAGTGATCCAATCTTGGTTCATCAAGCTTCAACGGGATATGGTATGGACCACAGTGACCAGTGAAGCAGATTGGTTCCGGTATTAATAAAAATTTCGATATTAACCGAAATTTTTATTAATACCACTGTAAAAAAAATCACAAATGATGGGAAATTCGAAAAATATAAAATGCACTGTAATATACTGATATTTAGGTTTTTAGGGAGGCTCCAATTCAATCTGCGGCCCTTCAAGAATGGGGCTGCAGATTGAATTGGAGACCCTGGTATTTTTTGTATTCCCCAATTTCAGTGGTGTTTTGATTTTTTTTTTTTTGAAATGAATTAATAAAAATTCCAGTATTAATTATTTTGTTATATATTTTTATTTTTTCTTTCTGGAGTACAACAAAATCTAATTTCTTTGAAAATGAAACGATTAGGATCATCTTTTCAGATAGATATATAAATGGAACTCTTGCCCCTTTTTTTTATTAGCCGAACAAAGCATTATTAATAGAACTGAAACTAAAGTTGTAATGAAGGATACAGTTTTGGTTTAATAGATAATGTTATATACGTGGAAGGTGGCATATATGTTTGAAATTCAAATTCAGAATTATTTATTAATTAATATTTAGAAGTGAGAGGCTTACATTGTCAAATTGTCAATTGACCTCACTTAATATATTGACTAATTTAACCTCACTTAATTTCTGGAGTTACAATTTTAATTTAATTAAGACATAACTTTATGTATAACCCTCAAGGTTCTAAATAGCGATTATCGCATCATCATGGAGAGGTTAAAAAAAACTATCGCGAATAGCGTAGCTATAGCGGAAGCTATCGTACATAGCATTTTTTTTTTCTTTTCATAAATGATATTTATATAATTTGTACTAATTATTAACATTATCAACATTGGAGAATCGGGGTAACAACCAAATGACAACTAATTTAAGCCTATACTTTTTTCAGTTATGCAAATAAAAAAATTGATCTTAACATTATTTAATAGTTCATAGTTCATATTATTATAGATTATAATAGACGAAGAGCAATTAATTTTACAAGTGAAATGAAGTCAATATCTATTTGATCATTTTACATATTATAATAATCGAAATCAGCTTTCAATTGAAACGAAGGGCAATAATTTACAAGTATATACTAGACAAAAAGCAAGCAAATGGAAGAATTAATATTTGAGTATTTTTTTGATATAGAAGGAGAGACTAAATCACAAATAGGAATAGAGGCACAAAGTTCGGTTTTAGCATACCTAGTATAGCGGACCATGTATCATCACCTGTAAATCACAAATAGGAACATAAGCCCGTGTAAATTGCAAAAAAAAAAAAAATACCTATGTAGCATAGCAGTTGAAGCTGAATTAGCACACTTTTATCCCATAGCTTAAATGGTCCAAAAAAAGTATAGCGCAACTATAGCTAGTTATTTATAACACTGATCACCCTCCAAAACTTAACATTATATGTTATTTCTCTTTAAAATAATTTAATTTGAAGAAATATCAAATGTACCCTACTTATAGGAGTAATAAAATGGTTTAGACGATAAATATGAGAATTTTTTCGAGTTAAGACGAGTAGATATAACATATAAAATTATAGAGACAAATATATATATTTTAATTTTTTTAAAAGAATATACATATAAATTTATCTTAATTAAAAGATGATTTGGAAGTGTAATATTGAGTTGTACCATATAATTATTTACTTATTTTAGTGCAAAAAAGTAATGTTATGTAAGGCCACATAACTAAAATGTGAAGCGTGACTACATATATGCATGACTGACTACACATGACGTAACTTGTTACGCTTAATTAATTTTTTTCATATTTTAAATTAGTTCATAGAATATAAATAAAAGGTGCTAAGAAATAAGAACATATTGCAAAATAAATAAATAAAACACAATTAATTTTGGAAAATGTTAGTCATTTAACATGTCATTTTCGATCGAAAAAATGCACGACATGTACGCGAGTCACGTTATGCTACCCACACGTGTGATGTAACATGCCGCAGTGTATATGCTAATTGATATTGAAGAAAAATCATCTGAAATTGACGTAAATTATTTAACTTGTTATTTGTTCTTACCATCAATTGAAACTTTGATTTTTTTTTTTTTTCGTTTTTTAATCCGGCAACAATGGTATATTGCTACTAGTGTTTCTATCATACGAAGAATTAACTTGGTCAAAGATAATAATATTAGAGATAAATATGTACTATGTAAAAATAATTAGAGAGCCAAATTAACTTTCAACCTATGGAGAGTCAATCATATAATTTTTATGAAAGTTAATCATATAAAAAATCATACATAAATATGAAAATAAAAATAAAAATGAATGAGATCAATTAACACCATTCTCTCTTACTAAATTCGCTTCTAATATCTGTAACATACCGTGACGGAACCGGCCGTAACGATATGACCAATTTTCTTCACTAAATTACATGCTTGCTTACATCTACATTAATTCTACGAGTATGAAACGTATTGAGAGTTGCATGCACCATGACAGCATGTTCCCTGGTGACCCATCACTGCCCTGAAAAATGCTCGTCCCAACCATCCAAAACAGTATCATTGCCTCGTTGCTATCTCCCAAAACCCCAATCTCGGCTTGTTCATGCCTTAATTAATTCATGGCACATCGATCGATCACCTTTCTTTAATTAAAAGAGGTACGTTTCATTAACTTTTTATATATATATAATAAAACCTGATACATATATACACACACACACGTACTTTATATATATATATATTTTCTCCTCCTACCTTTTAAACTCGTTCATATTTGTCCGTAAAATATTTTAAAGTAAAACTCGAGCTATTAAAATTCATTAATACGTGAAATCATACCCCCTTAATTTCTCTGCTCTTTTAGCTAGAGTTTCATTGCATATTTCTGACGATAAACTTTCTTTAATTCTATCATATATGCTGTGAATCATACTATCATGATAAGTTTTGTATTCCTCTCCATCTCTCTCCCTTTCACTCTGTACGAAGAATTTTTTCTGACGAACTCATCAGAAAAAAGTACAAGGAAAAGACTGTTATGCCCCTAAGCACTATGCAATTAATGACGACATGCACAAATGATCTAAATATGGATAAAATTAATTAACAAAATATTTTTGTAAAATCCAGGGTTTTTTTAATTAGCCATGCAAACGGCGATATTGTGGCCAACTCTGTTTGTTTGTTTCCTCGCTAATTATTAAGATATAGCTAAGTGTAGTACCCCCATGTCCCCACCACCTGTACATAAAAATTGTAAAATATACATGAGCATGTGTTTATATAAGATGTGAAGGGGAACTCTATACAAGCCCTCATGCTGTCATCTACATCCCAAAATGTGAGCCCATACAGAACCACAGTATACACTATACAACTATGCATGGATTACATAGGCTAGATGCCAGAGATATACATTCTAGGTTCCCAGTGCATGTGCCTCTCTCTCTCTCTCTAGGTAGGGATCAGCATGCCAAACAGGGAACTCAGTACTAATCTGGCTGTACATGCAAAATAATACCCATTGCATGCTTTTCGCCTTATCTTGTTGGAATTTTGTATATATAGACGATTGTGTAAACAGAGACATGCATGCATGACTAACTTGAGCGTCTCATTACATAAAGAAACCCCTTTTTCATCCCGGATTTTTTAATTGAATAAACAATATCTTTTTTTTTCCGCAGAGGCTGCGAATTAAATGCTGAGTGGAACTCGAACTCTTGATCTTTAATTAATTGAGCAGCCACAATCCTTGAATAAATAATATCTTTATGTTAAATGATTGATTAACTAATTATTTTTATTTTCTAAAAGCTTAGATCTACAAGGATATCTGAATATATAATACATCATGTTATCTGCAAATATATATTATGACTATTTTAGATGAGTTCAAAGAATACTTTTGTACACACGTACTGTCACAATGTCAAATATTTAAAAATGGAAATATTGTTGTTATATATTTTAAAAATTAGGATAAAAAAAAACTATTTTAGAAAGGAAGCTTTTCGAATGGAAGTTACATCTCATTCATGCATGACATATATATACATTTTTGTATGAATAAGTTATAATCTATCTCTTATCAGCCAATATTATTAATATAATTTTGCATTATTCAGGAAAAGCTACTACTCATAACAAAGGAATTAATTAATATGATAGAGATAAGAAATTAAGAAAATATTGAATCTGTCAATTTCAGTGAGAGATAATAAATAAAGGAAGGAATAAGGCATTCAATAAGAGATAAGAATTAGAAATTGAATCTGTCAATATATATAACTGTCATGTATGCTGTTTATGGATGAGATATATATGTGATGATAGAGACTCCTTTTTTCTTTCTTTCTTGTACAAAATATATATTTGATTTTAAATTTTACTATCTCAATAACTGACAATGATTGATGAATTGAAATGCAATGAAGCTGCCATAAATGAAGCCAATGAAAGAGAAAATGCTAGAGTTGTTACCGAGGCAACTAGTAGAAGACAACCCACTCATGGGAGCCAAGAATCTAGTGGCCAGGCAGAGACAGCTGGTAGTGTCGCACATGCATGTGGTAGCAGACCCAGAACTCGTTGATTGAATTTGTTCGGACGTCGTCGCTGATGAACTTATTTATGTAGATGCAAGTTTAGAACTTTTTTATTTAGATGCATGTTGTGAACTATTTTTTTTATAGTTTGTGAACTTATTTATTTTGCAATGTTGTGAACTATTTTATTTGGGGATGGTGAACTTATTTATATGATTGAGTTTTGTTACTATGAAATAAAGTTCACAAAATAAACACTCAATTCATGAAATGAAGTCCACAAAATAAACACTACATAAACCCAAAAATTTTACAACCCTAATTCATCTAATTAAAATGATCCAAATTTTAAACTCTAATAATACTACTTCTTAGAATGAACCTTGAAACTACATGGAACAACCTCATGGTCCGATGTTGGTGGATCTGGATCAATCACAGTAGACAAAGTGCTAGCCTTACCAGTAGCCTTACCAGTATAATACAAGGAACAAACTCATCTTCCGTTGCTGGCGGCTCTGGATCAACCTTTTTTTTCCAAACCATAGCTATAGTGGTTTTTCACAAAATCATCGTCTGAAATTTCAAACCGAATAGGTCGCCTAAGAAATTCCTCCATAAAACAGACTTGACAGTTCTTTTTATCCCCGAAACATACTTGACAGTTCTTTTTTTTTCCTCATTCTTTCCTCGACCATTTATTGATCCTCCTCTGGGTACTTGTCGATTGGACGATCTATCTCGATTGTTACTGTTCATCTTTGTCATCTAAAATCGCCAAAAATTGCCCGAAATCGCCTTTCTCTTCTTCGTCTTCTTCGTCTTCTTCGTCTTTCTTTTTTATCTAGAGTAAGAATGAATTGTGAGTGCGTAGGAGAGAGAAAACTGCCCTATATAGGGTTTTTATAGCAGACAACCCTTTTGTAGGGCAGCTTGGTTCAGGCAGCAAACCGCCCCAACGTGGGGCGGTCAGGTATCAAAATCAAACCGCCCAACCATGGGGCGGTTAGGGTGTTTTTACAAAATTTTCATCCTGGGTGGCATATTTGCTATTTTTTTAGAGTATTAATAAAAAAACGGCTATATATACTTGCTAACTTTCTAACTCTATTAAGTAGCAAAGACACGTGGCTTCCACAGAGACACTTACCTATCTCGAGTAAAAAATATTTCCAAATAATCATCTTTGTGCCATATTTTATTCAAAAGAAGCTATAAAAAATATGTTGGTGTTTATAATAATTATATAATTACTGCTCGTGCGTTGCAACGAAAATATATTATAAGACAACAAAAAGATCTCATACAAAATAACATATTTTCATAACAAAAAATTGATCAAATGACAAATAACTTTTTTTAAATGACATATTAAATGGAAAATAATCATCTTTGTGTCATATTTTATTGAAAAGAAGTTATAAAAAAATATGTTAGTGTTTATAATAATTATATAATTACTACCTACTAATATTGTGCTCGTGCATTTGCAACAAAAATATATTATAAGAGAACAAAAAGTTCTCATACAAAATAACATATTTTCATAAAAAAAAATTGATCATATGACAAATAACATTTTTTAAAATTATATATATTAAAAGTCTCAAACAAAATGCCATATTAAATGAAAAATAACATTTAAATGATATAAAAAAAACAGAGAAAGAAATGAAGACATGACCAATCAATTATCATTATTTACCGACATTTTTATTAATATCCAAAGTTTAATACAAATTATTAATTATACCCGGAGTTCAAAATTTTCGCTAAAAATACCCAAACCGGCCAGAAAATGGCCGGTTTACGCGCCCCCCCTAAACCGGCCATTTTCTGGCCGGTTTACTCTTTTTTTTTTTTACCCGCATTATTGAACTTCTAGATATTAATAAAAATGTCGGGTATTAGTCTACAGAAAAATGTCGCCATAAAGCAATATAGCACATATACTCTTATAACTACATGATATACGTCATTCTATAATTTACGACTTACGATTTATAATCGAATTTTTTTTCAAAATAATTTATAACATGATACGTTTCGAAAGTAAAATGATAGATAAAGAGTGAATTTTTAACATATTTTTCTGTTTATTTTTTATGTTGTGCTACTATTTTAATTTTGTAATATTTTCTGTTTAGCATTATCATGATAATTTTTTTTATCTGTAAAATATAAAAATAGTACCATAAAAGCACACATACACAAGAACCGAAATATAGGATAATCCAAATATACCAAACATAAATAGCATATCAAATATAAATAGTACAAAACTACTAAAAATACAACTAAAACGGAGATGGGGAATATCGCTGAGCCGGTACTCCAGCGTTCGCCCGGCGCCTGCGCGGCCAGGCTGTCTCTCTCTCGGCGTCATCGGCAGACCTGAGTATCTGATCGGCGGCATCCCATATGGCATCACCCGTAGGGACTGTCGGTACTGGCGGAGGTGTACCAAAGGTAGATGCAGCGAACTCAGTCCCAAAGGCAGGCTGAGTACGAGACCCGCTACCACTCGCCTCTCCATCATGCGGCATCTCTGTGCCATATCGGGGTACACTCGGTGCCGAGCTGAACTCATCATCGAATAAGCCGTAGTCCTGGAGACTGTACGAGAGGGACTCCATATAGGAAGTATCGGTCTCCGCAGGTGGTGGCTGTGGCGGCATCTCTGCCGGACCCTGCAATCATACACATAAATTATTAAATTTGATCTGAATGAAGAAATTTATTAAAACCTGACAGATACTGAAGTATGACATACATAAGGCTGCACCGGACGTCCATGCTCGTCGTACCATGCCTGCCACCCAACGCCGGACAATACCCAATCATGGTAGTCCCACTCTGGATGCGAATCGGGAGAAGGTGGGAACTCCTGTCCAATAATCGGCTCCGGGTCAGGCTCGGTCGGATTTATCTCACGCCAGTTGATGTTCTCTCCGGCGTCTCGCAGCATCGTGATGATCTTCCCACCGTGCCCGGCATCCTCAACCGCATTTGCATTCTTCTTGAGGATGCGGTACCCAAGATATCGCCAGTTCTTCTTGCCCATCGTGGAGATCCCATGAGCGCACTCCTTGATCCCCGCCAAAAGCTGAAACAAAATTGGCATGTCAGATCAAACATTGATGAACTATTAAGTTAGAGAAAAACTATGTAGTTTTAGGTGACTTACATTGCGAGCGAATGCACGGCCGTTAGGATGGTAACCATCATCAGTCTGGATCATGTCGCGGAGATGGGCACCGTAATCGCCCCGCAGATAGACACTGGCCATGCAGATCTGCACGTACCAAGCATCGTACCTCAACTGGGGATCTCCCTGGGTCTGCAGCATCGGATCTGGCTCGTGATAGAAGTCCAGATACTGAGGATTCTGGGCTGTCCCGCAATATGCATCAAAATGAGTGCACCAGTCCTTATCCACCCGCCCTCGGTGGTTCATCCTGTAAGGAAGACGTTAGTTGCAATACAAAGCCATCAAGTAATATGAGAAATTTGACAATAGACTACGACTTACCTGTGCAGGTGTCTGTGCGTGTGCATCGGCAAAGACGGGTCTGCGGGAATAAATGCCGGTCGATCAAACTGGCGGAGCACCCGATCTGGGTAGTGGTGCTCCACTGTCCAGAAGTGTATGAGTGGACCTCGATAGAACCACATCAAATGCTCCACAAGAGGTGCTCCAAGTAGAACTGCTCGTAGGGCGTCCACTCAACTAGAATGGATGGCAAACTCTGGATCTCTGACCGGACTGGCCTGATCCCAACGGTAGCACCGTGGGTCCGATTCTGGTAGTTGTGGCCACCGTGCCACTTCTTGCCGTATGCCGGGCATCTCCATATATCCGGCTCGCCCTATTGCGGCGCCGCATTGGGGATAGGACGGCCCACCGGTAGCCGTGACCACGACCAGTGCTGAAGCAGGAGCACCGGCCCGTACATCTGCTTCACACTCGGCTGCATTTTCAAGAACATTAGACGTCAGTGTATTTTGATGGAATGATTGATTAAATAATTTACGCTAAATTAAGAGTTGGTGACTTACCTCACTACTACGGCACAGGTGAGAATACAGATACGCCAGGACAGCTCCACCCCAGTTGTACCGCTCCGGCTGCTCAAGGTCTCGCAGCAGCGGTAGATACATCATCGGCATATGGTCACCGCTGGAATCAGGAAACATGACAGAACCAAAAAGGTCCATCACGTAACCCCGTGTATATCTGCAATACAAAACATATAAAAATTCTAATATAATCCTCGTATTATAAATTGATTAATAGAAACAAGTTATAAAATTTACCTCTGAATCTCCTCCGCGGTGGAATCTGCCGAGAGACCTGTGCTGAAGTGCTGTCGTAACCTCGTCATCCGCAAATGAAATTTGGACCTCCCATGGTCCCCAATGAGATAGTCCGGATCAGCTCCCAACAACTCATCGACATCACCTACGAATCTGGTGCTGTCAGAGACGCCGCAGACGGGTGTGCCACGGATAGGCAAACCCCAAAGAGCACTCACATCCTGGAGAGTTACCGTCATCTCTCCGAATGGCGTGTGAAACGTGTGCGTCTCGGGACGCCATCGCTCCACCAGTCCAGCGATGAGAGAAGCATTAATGATACTTTTCTCTGTCTGCACGATGTCCACAACCTGGTAGAGACCCAGGCTGATGAGGTACGGGGCCATCATATCGTAATACTGCATGTGAACCGCAACTTCACATCTAACAGACCCGTGTCCTGCATTAAAAAAGGTAATCCGCATGGTGATAACATAATAAAATTTAAACCCAACAAAATTTAAAGAAAATCTAAGAAAATGAACGTACCTCACGAGAAGCTAGTGAGACTCGGTGCTCGCTGTGGGGAATCCACAGGAGAGGACTGATGTGCTCCGTGCTGCTGGTACTGATCGGCTCGTCCACTACTGGCCGTGCTCTAGACATCCTGATGTCTAAAATAACCTAATTTCGGTAAAATTACGCTTAATTAGCCTAATTATGGTAAAAAAGGCCAAAATAACCTAAATATTGGTCAACCGTGCTAATTTCGGTCAAATGACGCTTCATTAGCCTAATTATGGTACAAAGGGCCACAATACCATAAATATTGGTTAACCGTGCTAATTACACTAAATTACGCTTAATTAGCCTAATTATGGTTAAAAATGCCAAAATACCCTAAATATTAGTCATCTTCGCTAATTTCGGTCAAATTACGCTTAATCAGCCTAATTATGGTCAAAGTAACCAAAATACCCTAAATATTGATCATCTGTGCTAATTACACTAAATTACGCTTAATTAGCCAAATTATGGTAAAAAGGGCCAAAATACCCTAAATATTGGTCAATTGTCCTAATTTCGGTAAAATTACGCTTAATTAGCCTAATTATGGTAAAAAAACCAAAATACCCTAAATATTGGTCAACCGTGCTAATTACACTAAATTAAGCTTAATTAGTCTAATTATGGTAAAAATGCCAAAATACCATAAACATTGGTCAACTGTGCTAATTTTGGTAAAATTAAGCTTAATTAGCATAATTATGGTAAAAAGGACCAAAATACACTAAATATTGGTCAACCGTGCTAATTTCGGTAAAATTACGCTAAATCAGCCTAATTCTGGTAAAAATGACCAAAATACACTAAATATTGGTCAATCTTGCTATTTACACTAAATTACAACAATATACTCTAAATTCTAACACCTAAACCCTAAATCCTAAACCATAAAATAAATAAATTAAAAATTAAATTAGATAAAAAAAAAATTTACCTCAAAGAAGGGAGAATTCGGTTGAGAGATGAGAGAATTGTGAGAGGAGAGAGAGAAAAAGGGGTATATATAGGGGTTTTTGCGGGAAAAAAAAAAAAAGAGTAAACCGGCCAGAAAATGGCCGGTTTAGGGGGGGCACGTAAACCGGCCATTTTCTGGCCGGTTTGGGTATTTTTAGCGAAAATTTTGAACTCCGGGTATAATTAATAATTTGTATTAAACTTTGGATATTAATAAAAATGTCGGCATTATTTATCAATCAATTCGGAAATTTCTTAAATGATATTTAAAAAATAGAACGAAATTATGACAAATTAGAAAGATGATACAATTTACATGTGAAGAGTATGTGTGGCGAGTATGGGTCTAAATAAATTTAGACTTCTACACATAAAAAAAGATGCATAAAATCAGAATATTTGATCGTAGGGCTGATATTCAATCCAAAATTTCATTTTTCAATCAAAAACATTAGCGGATCAGAACATCTACGTGTTTAATATAAGAACGGAGATGTTCTATTCTGAATTTTATCTCATTCTATTATATTTTCTGACTTCATTCCTTGCTCTGTTACTAGTAATAACATTCTTTTTTTTTTAAAAGAGAAAATATATATCATCCCTGATTTTCTATCCCTGAATATGATCATTCAAATTAATCCCTGTTTTTTTTTTTTGGTGTAGCTTGTATAATTTGTTTAATTTTAGAATATATATCTTGTAGCTCGGAGTTTTTCAATTTTTATATTTGACGACATTAATAACGCTGTTTTTTTATTCAACTAATCACTCAAATTATAGTCCAAAAAATAAAATTATGAACCTAAATACTAATATTTAGTGCAGATATAAACACTATATATAACACTCATAATATCTGATTGTACAAGAGTTATTCCCAACAACTTGAAACACTTATAATGTTATTAAATATAAATATCATAATCAATAACCATAAACAACTATAAGCTTTTAAGTCCTTAAAGTAGTGAATATAAATATTCGTGGATATACCGTAAATAATAATTACAGACACCTGAAAGTGCAAATTTAAATGCTTGGAGTTGCAAATAAATGATAATTATGAACAGTGATAGTGTGTGTGTGAGTGTCGACATTGTAGGTACTATACAAGTTTATAAACTTGATAGTATAAGTTTAATTTATGTACAATCTTATAAGCATCATATTTAATAATTTACAAAAGAAAATCACTGGGATAGTCTAGAATTTTCAGATTAAGTGATTTTCTATCCATCTAAAAAAATAGTAAAAAGAATCTAAAAAATGTAAAATTTAGTTTACAAGTACATATTTATATAAAAATAATGTTAAACAGTTTGGATCAATCGGTAGAACTTTCAAATTAAAGATTTGAGTTCATGGCGCAGACCAATTTGTGTTATGCATAATACCGTAGCCTCACTCTTTACAAAACCTGATAGTGTAATTTTAAATAGTAGGAGTTGTAAATACAATTTTTTTGTGATATTAAAAATAAATAGTTGATAATACATGCATAATCATCCTTAGACAATAAGTACCTAGCTAGATGCTACCTAAAAATGTAAAAAAGTCACGCCATGAATGAATACGCACGACACATATTGTGATTTCCGTATTCTGTGCCGTGACCATTCGCATGACGTGATCATTTAAAAAATTAGTTTGTCAAATGGCTCCATATTTTATGCTTCCATTTCTATTTTATAATTTTTCCATAACAAAAATATTAAAACACATGTGTTAAAATAAAATCATTAGATGTGATCTATATTGTTTTCTCTATATATGTACATAAAAAATATTATTTTTTATATAAAGTAATAAGTTAAAAAATCAACGTCTAAAGTTATTCACATCAACATATTTTTACAGTATTTTTACAGCATATTTTTACAAGTTCTTGATATTGATAAGTACAAAGTCAAAATATATAATTATTTATTCATATATATATATATATAAATTATATTTCAGTTGTTTTATTTTAATATGTTAGTTTAATTTTTTAGTCATTAAAGTTTTTAAAAATAAGAACATATTTGAGATACAAAAAATATAGACATTATTTGAATGCTTCTCAAGAATAAATTGACCATCATTAATTAATAGACTGCTCCAAATTTATTGAAATGCATGGAATTTGGAATGAGGGCCGGTCCAATGTCTGATTAGAGCCGTTTGATTTGTATCAAGATTCTTATCGAACGGTTACGACTGAATTTGATCAATACTTATGGGACATCCTCCCAGTCCGTATATAGCCTGGTAACTGGGGTAGGAATATGAAAAAGTTTGGAGTGAGGCTACGGTACTATGCATAGCACGGTTTGGTCCGTGTTACGGCTCAATATTTGAGTTTTCAAAATTCTAACGGTCGATCCGAACCGTTCAATATGATTATAAAATGAATATGTACTTGCAAACCAAATTTTACATTTTTTCGTATTTTTTTACTATTTTTTTAGGTAGGTAGAAAATCACTTGATCTGAAAATTCTGGACCATCAAAAACAGTGATTTTCTACCTATCTAAAAAAATAGTAAAAAAAATTGAAAAAATGTAAAATTTAATTTACAAGTACATATTCATTTTATAATCATGTTGAACGGTTTGCATCGACAGTTAGAATTTTGAAAACTCAAATATTGAGCCGTAGCACGGACCAATCTGTGCTATGCACAGTACCGTAGCCTCACTCAAAAGTTTGGTCATTCATTGATATAAAATATTCTAAAAGAAGCTCAAGCCTAAAGGAGAAGAACAAAAGTTGGTTGTCATTTTGTGTAATGTAACTTGTATGGTGAACAGTGACCAGTGTCTTTTCTCATTAGAGAAGAGAAGCACATCATGTGGGTCTCCGTTTCAAGTGCAGCTAAGTCATCCCCTGAGAGAATTGAAGCACTTGTCTTCTTTGCTCTGAAAAGGACTTGTTTAGGATCCAAAGTTCTAGCTACATTAATAATTATGTTCTTTTCTAATTAATGCTATCATATAATTGCACCGTATTTCTGACCGCAGGTTTATAATTGTCAGATATCTGATTGGAATTTTAATATCAATGCAGATCACTAGTGCAAATCTTTTAAGGAACGACAAACAGCTTCGATCGAACATCGGATTAAAATTGGTCTGATATTCGTCAGAACGCTCCCACTCCTAGACGGACACCTTTTTATAATAATAATAATATTATTATTATTATTTTCTATTATTGTTATTATTGTTATTAGTATTATTATTATTATTATCATTTTTATTATTATTATTATTATTATTATTATTATTTTTTCAGAACAAGACGAGGAGGCTCAAGACGTGTCGGCTACTGGGTTGATATGGCCAATGAGAAAGGGAAGATAATTCTCTTGATGCATGAGCAACAGAGCAAGTTGGCCCCCTAGTTGCCCACCAATATTTACGATACCAACAAAGTTCCAAGTCCCTAGGAGCCAAACTCTATTGAATTATATATACAACACATCATTTTCATGTTATCCCCCAAATCTCTGGGTAAGAATAAGTTACAACAAAAATTGTTTATCCTCCACACTTCGAGAGTATGAAACATAAAATCAGCCAAAGAAAAAGGCCGCTCCTCGAAATATTTCCTGTAAATTAAATATTTTTTTTAGATCAAAATAGGTTGTCGCAAAAAAAAAAACATGGAGAGAGCTGTCGAAATAAACAATTACCTCCTAAGCATTATCACTGCAAGGATTACCATCGTCGTCAACAATATCGACAGGATTAATCTGGAAGAGGGAAGAGGAATATCAGCAGACCAGCGATCCGTATCCCACACATAAGTGAGAGGAGACATTAGAACCTGCCGGATCTACCAGAAAATTCTCATCTATGTTTCAAGTATAGCCCGGGAGACCCTGTGGTTTGTGTTTGCTCTTGTCTTTGTCAACAGGATCAAAGCCCATCATTTCGGGGGTTGTCACGCCCCAGTGGCCGGGCCGGACACACGACGCGACAGAACGACATCCTCGCATCCATCCACCGTTCTGTCAACCTACGTCGCAACAGAAAGAAACAGAAATAATACGGAATTAGCTACAAATCCGAGTAACCAGTTATTTAACGACGCAACTTCTCTATAATTGACTTAATAACAATAAACAACCATTTCAATAGGATTGGATTAATCCACACAATTAAATATCAAATTATGCCTGCATATTTAACCGGCGATATCAATTGGGTCTAGGTTTTCAATAACAACAGTTCCAT
This sequence comes from Carex littledalei, assembly GCA_011114355.1. Taxonomy (NCBI): domain Eukaryota; kingdom Viridiplantae; phylum Streptophyta; class Magnoliopsida; order Poales; family Cyperaceae; genus Carex; species Carex littledalei. The sequence goes on from CM022105.1 coordinate 2,909,894, forward strand.
TCCAGTTGGAATTCCTGAAACAGGCGATTCCCAGTATTTCAATCCATTAAACAATTTCAATCTCTAGACCCCATATTCCGGTTAAACATACTATTATAATCCGATTACAAAAATCAGTACCCAATCAACCATACAAATCGGAAACATAGATTATAGAGAAGTCCGGTTACCTGATAGCGATCAATGCAGAAAATCCAAATCAATTTGCAACGACTGTTCAGAATCAACGCGACGTAGTTGGTATTCCAATCAGATATGAAATCAAATATCATAATATTTATCACAACATTTCTTTTCATTTTTTTCCAATGTTCTCTCTTCTTTTTTTTCTTTGATTTTCGGTTTCTGTTTAATTTTTCACTTCCCGAATCAAATAAGGAGAAGAGAAGTTTTAAAGGATTTTGAGTGAATCATCTCAAATTGGCCGCGTGGCACTAAGTGCCACGTCATACTTTTTTTTTTAAGTTTGTCATTTTACTTAATGCACCTTAAATTTATAAATATCATATTTAAATCCAAAATAAATTTCAAAAGTAATATAAACATTTACCAGATGTTACAAATTTCCCTCCTTTAAAAGAATTGTCCTCAAAATTCAAACATATGATATACCAATCAAACGAGACATTATAGACGATAATCAAATGACATTTATCAAATACTAATCAATTAGAGGAGATTATCAACTTGAACCAAATTAACTTGTCACTAAATTCAGCTACATTTAAATTCATTGATTACATACTCGGGGGCTGACTCACAAAAGTTAGTCCCGAGAATAGCAACAACACATTCGGGGGCTGACTCGCAAAAGTGAGTCTCGAGAATAGCAACAACACATTCGGAGGCTGACTCGCAAAAGTTAGTCCCGAGAATAACAACAACACACTCGGGGGCTGACTTATAGACGTCAGCTCTGAGAGTAGCAATAACGTACTCAAAGAATATTCCCCGCGAACAAAAAAACACAAAGGCAACAAAGACTGGTCGAAACCGAAAGTAACATATTGACACATTCTGACTTCGGGAGCTTATGATAGGGCCATGTACTGAAAGCCCCATAAAACCACTATGAGATGATTACTAAGCCCAGGTAGCAAGCCCAAGAAGCAGGCCTATCCGATAATTACTCTCGGATTAGAACGTGGTTAGACACACTGCGCCTTAATCTTTTCGGAAATAGGACGTATTAGAAACAAAAGGATGAAATTTACTAGTATTTGACTGAAATCTGATTTAGTATAGTTTCAGTTTCGGTCGACAGTCGACCGAACAATAGATGAATCAAAATATTGTTATTTGTGGTAGGGATGGAAATGTACCAGATCAGCAACAAGTGTACCAGATTGTATGCAAGTGAAGTAGCATGAATAAGACTAGATAGCTAGATGTCACATGATTTTATCTATATGTTGTCTTGTTAAAATGCGGCGGTTCTAATGAAATCACCATCCATTTTAATTTTAAATAGGATGTGTCATGTTAAGTTCAATAAATGGTTAGCTCAAATTAAATAATACAAACACATTAAATTAGGAGCGGAGTGGATTCAGATTTTTTAACTATATATGAAGAACAAATATATATGGGAGTCAATCATATAAAATTTCTCTATGGAGAATGGAGATTAATTTTACAATATCATACCATTTCACTATAAATTATATAGAAAATCAAACATAAATAAAAAAAATAGAGATCAATTGACCTCATTATCTCTTCTACTCTCTGCCCTGATTAGGAGGATAGTTTGGTTATATCATAAAAAGCCTGAAAATAGAGAGAGGATGAAAAAATTGCATCAATAAAATATTATTTGCGTAATCATACATAGATCAAGTAATTTTATTATTTTTCAGAACATCTTGTATTAAATTCTCTTATAAATTATAACAATTTTACAATTTGGTCCATTTACTTTAAATAAATAAACAGGAATAAAATATAACAGCCAATATGACAGCTAGCTTTTAGCAATGAAAATTGCTCTTTTAGGCGACAGAAGCCCTTTTCTTAATTGAATCTCTTAGTCAAAGTAGACAGTTAATCATAATTTTAGGCAACCAGCAATGGCGTAATCATGATTCATGACCAAAATTTTATTAATCTTTCTGACCCACCCGGACGGCTCCAACCATTGATTTTTTTTCTTAAATCGGAAATTTTTTTTTTGACTTCGTACAACACATAAGTCATGCTTAATTCTATTGTTCATACCCTACATTAAATTAAAACAACACTACAATTAAAAATATTTTTAATGTTATTTTAAGGTTAGAGTACAAGACTCACATGCCATACACACAAGTATATACTTGAAGTGAAAAAAATAAACAGAATATTCAATTTACCTTTTATGCTTATATATAATGCACAGCACAGGAATGATGTTTTGTTTGTTTGTGAATTGTGAATATTTGCTGTTTGAGAATTTAATATATTATGAAAAGGTACCTATGCTTGTGAACTTGCCTGCTAGTTAACATTTTAAGGCCGTGTCGCCTAAATGCGGCTTGGCATTCTTCAGTAGAGATTCGGAAGAATATTTTTTTTGCAAAAACAACCCTCATTTTGGGACACATCACACATGGGCTCAGTGCACCCAAGAAATTTTGATATCACAATTTTGATTTAAAAAAAAAAAAAAATCCCCAACCATCCACTGTACTATCAGCGTTCTTTCTGTTAGTTTGGAAACTGGAGACATTTTTTTTTTATCTAGAAAGCCAGAAAATAAAAGGTGCAATACATGTTTCAAGCTCATTGACGCTTTATTAATGCGCACTACAGTTGAGATACCAAAGTATTTCATTGACTTGAGAGAAGAAAATGAAATGAATTTATGAGACATTAGTGATTGGTAGACCTGAAAATGTGGGTATAATCGGCTGTTGCTACTTGCAAGCTCTTAGGCAGTTGAAAGTGCGTGACTGTATTAAAAGAAGGTATTATGTTCCGTTGTGACGCTACCGATCAACATTAAAAGAATTCATGGAAATCTTATTTATGTTTGTCGAATTTAGAATGCCCTTGACTCAGATAAGTAACCAAATAGTACACCAAAACTATTGCTAGATCCCATATTATTGTTACTATAAATGAGAGATCCGTGCGTGGCCAGGTATGATTGCTCAGCTGTAACGGAATTGCTATAGGCAGTCAAACACAGTTGACAATTCTGACCATATGCGACCGGACAAAAAAGAGATTTGGGCCTAAATGAACGCAAAGAAGCCCAAACTGTAGCAAGCCTTGACATGTTCAATACCGCAATAGGTAATAAAAAAATCTAGTTAGCACTAATTTCAAACCTTGGAGTAGCGAACATTATTCATCGAAGCATTGCTGCTGCTTTTGCGGATTTAATCACTAAGCAACAATCCTTAAACTAGCATTCGTCAAATATTTGCACCCTGCATCTCCCTCCAATCAAAAGGGAAATGTCATAATTAAAATATTCTAGAGAAAAATGATATTTATCAATTAAGTACAACCTCGTGTGCCTTTATGTTTTCCTACGATTCACCTAAACGCTATATACTCAATGCAACCAAAGATAAATTACAATAAAATAAATTCAAACGAACCGAGCAACTGAGCCTGAAGCATCTAGTAAACATTGTTAAGTGAACCATCCCTTGGAAGTCGCTTTTGTGGATTTGAGCTTCAGAACTAGCTCCTCACGATCAGCCTCCACCTGGGCATACTGGAGACTCATGCTAGAGTATCTCTCTTTCATTTCTTTCAGCTCTGCTTCTAATGCTGCTATCTTACCATCACTGTTCACCAACGGAAAAGAAATATATGAGAAAATTATAAAAGAGCAGCTTTAAGGCCTTCAACCGTTTAAACTTCTAAGTTTAAGTTTGTTTATATTTTGGAAATGGGATTCTCCAAAAAGTATAACAATGTATCTGTATAAACATATAATAACCCAACAATTTTCAAATTTGCAGTCCAGTTTCCACCTTATTGTAATAAATATATAGAAAACAGAACTGTTACAAGGATTAGGTCAATTGGTAAATGACTAAAATGAGCATTTCATATCAATTCGAGTAAATACTTCGAGAGCGAGTTTTGACATTTTACATGACCAAATAATTGAAATTTATAGAATACAACTTTTCCGTCACAATAAACAAATGGCCATGCGACCTTTTGTGAATACTATAAAAAATGTGTAGACCTCGAAGAAAATGTTGACAATTATCAGTGTGCTATTAAGCAAAAAAAGATACTAACGTCAAGATTTAACAGAAAAAAAAAAAATCTTTGATATAAGCATCTTGACCCTAAATTTGGAAGTTTCCTTTTTGTCATGTTTATTAATGTCTCTAGAGTAATATAAATACTATGCTGGCCCGTCAAAATTTAGTGATAATTTGTGGAGCAACTACTGAGAAAGGTGCATTTGACTGTAACTAAAATAGGCAGCTCATTAACAAGTCAAATTCTTAAAACCCTTCACCTACTCATGTATAAAACTTTTTGTTTTCAATACCGAATCTGTTAAGGCTTTTGTTAGTCAACAATTTGTCTACGCCCGGAGTTTCTGCTAATCCATTTATTCCCTACTCTCATATTGACTAATAAAGTTAACCAGAGAGCAATTTGTTGTAGTTTTTCAAAAACTGTAATTACAGCAAATTCTCTAGCATGTATCATAAAATGAAGAAGATTACCTTTCCCTTTGCACATCTCTTCGTTCTTCAGTTGGCTTGTTGTTATCCTACAAAATAAAACAAAGAAATCAAGAAAACCCCAAAATTAAACATTGCAGATGCACAACAAAGATACCGATCAGTAGGTACAGACCGGTATATAAATCATGCCTTTATGACTAAATAAAGTATTTTCCTGTTGGGTTAGTGAGTTCTTAATTATAATCGGATATCTCATTAAACTTTTAAATAACATCAGTGTACATTCCAGAAAAGCAGGTACACCTGCAAATGCCAGAATATAATCAATATCCTGGCAAAACATTCCCCGACATGACAATCTCCTATGTCTCCTTCCCCATAATAGTTGAAAAAATGTTCTATATCCTAACTGTTCATGTATACAAGTAATGAAGGATAAACAGGTATATCTTTGCCAACTGCATCATATCTTAGGGATACACAAATCAGATATTTTTGCCCTGACTCATCAAATTACTTTTTTAATGTTAACCTTTGAACTAGCTAATATAAAAATCTTAACCTATGGAGCATAAACCACATACCTCTTCCTGGGCGCAACCTTGACTCCTCAATAACTCCTCTTTCTCCTGCTCCAAGCTCTGAATCCTCCTCTGATACTCGTTATTACTTCTCTTCATTCTATTAATCTCATTTCTCAAATCAGCCTCAACCGCCCCGGTTGCATCTTTTAGGGACAAATCACTCTGAAGCCGCACCAATTTCGCCTCTAACACTGTTTTACTCCTCCTTTCATCCTCCCCAGTATTCAACGCGTTCTCCATGGACCCCACTCTTTCAGCGAGAGACTCCTTCTCCCTCCTTAGCTCTTCATACTCATCAGAGAACGACTTCAGTTTCTTTTCGAGCTTCTCCTTCTCGAATTTGTTCTCATCAATCAAGCCTTTCAAATGTAAAATCTCTTCTTGGAGTTGGCTTATCTTTTGGACTTGTGATTTCAAGTCCGAAATCTCTTCCAAAATTTGTTTTTTCTCATAATTTGCGGATTTCAGCTTTACCTCTAGTTCATTCAATCTTCTGTTCGAGTTTTCTTCGTTAGATCGAGTGGTCTCCACTAAACTCCTCATGTGCTCAACATCAGCCATTAACATTGCTTCGCTTTGTTTAGATGCATTTAGCAGATCAACTAAACCTTGAACCTTGTTCTTGGACTCCCGCTTAAGGGTTTCCAATTCTGATTCGTAAGTCTTGATTTGCAAATTGGCAGCAGTTAAGCTTGATTCAAGTTTACCCTTGTCAGCCCGAAGATTGGATACCTCAGGAAGAGTATCTAGCTGCATTCTTTCTTGCTCATTATCAGTTGAAGAGATTCGTGAGGTTAGTGCCTCAATCTCCCTATGTAGGCTTTCAACTTCAACCCCTTTCTCTATTTCAAGCTTACTAAGCATTTTGTGGGCTCGATTTATCTTCTCCTCTTGCTCCTTGTGCTCCTCAAATAATCTCTCCAGCTCAGACAGCATTGTTTGTTCTTTTGATGAAACATCAATTTGCAAGGACAACAGTTTCCCCTCCAAGTTCTCAGCTCTTCTAGAAAATTCTACACACTTCTTTTCTGACTCCTCAAGTTGTAACTCTAACCGAGTAACAGTCTCATGCAACTGCACCTTCTGTTTTCTCAAATTTGTATTTAAACTTTGGAGGGAACTACACTCCTCAATCAAACCCTCAACTGTTGATTGTACTTTTGCATTTGACCTTCGCAAAGCCTCAACCTCCTCTTGTGCTTGTAAAAACTTTTCACTGGCCTCTTGCAACTTATCCTTCTGTTCTAACTTGGCTTGGTTCACTTCAGCTTGCTGCTTCACCAATTTCTGCTTTAATTCTTGAATTAGAGATCTAGAATCTTCTAATTCAGCTCGATTTGATTCTTGCTCATCCTTCAAATACCTTGACTGTGCCTCCAACCCAGATATACGCTCTGATAATTGAACATTCTCTTGTTCTAGCTCAGTTATCTGCAACTCTACTTCTTTGTTGGCAAGTTCAAGCTCTTTAGACTTCCGTTCAAGCCCTTTGTTGGAAGCTACATGTGAGTCAATATCTCGTTTCACTTCTTCCAAGGATGCCGAGTTATTGCTTCTCTCATTGCGCAAGCTTTCTATGATTTCCTCTAGCTCACCATTCCTTTTTTCTAGTTCAGTATTTGAATGTGTCAAAATCTCAATTTCCTCTTTCAGACTGTCTGTGGCCTCTGATTTGCTTTTCTCCAATTTCTCACTAAAACTAGCATTACCAAATGCTAGCCTCTCTCTAAGCTCATATAGTTCCTTGTTCTTTTCTATTATATCCTCTTCACTTTCATGCAACCTTTTCAACAGTTTATCGTTTTCCTCCCTGAAACCTTGCAACTTGATTTCAAGCTCAGCACATTTGATCTCAAAGTCATTAATCTGGGATATTTCAGTTGCATCTCGGCGTGGAATTTCAGTAATATCTCCATTGCCAAGATCCTTCATTTTGTACAACAGGTCTAAATTTTCGTCTGTTAACTCAGCACAATCCCTCTCTAGTTCATGTATTTTAGCTTTCAATGCATCGTTTTCTCTCTCCAAATCAGAATTTGATTGGTTTCTGTCAGAATTTGCACCTGGTCCACTTGGTCTATTGACCACTTGAGCTAACTTCTCTTTCAAAGCAGCTATATCTTTATCCTTCTTAATTATCATATGCTCAACATCCTTAATCCTGGAAAACTCCAGTCTCTGTGCTTCAACAGCTTCCTCTAGCTCTTGGATTACAGCAAGAAGCTCCACATTCACCTCCTGAGTCTTCTTCAGTTGCAATGTCAGATTTGCATTGGATTCCTTCTGGAACTGCAACTCTTCCTCCAACTCTCTATGTGAATTTAAGATCTCCTCGTACTTGGGCGATGCCACATCATCATATTTAGGAGTTCCAAAACTTTCTATAGCACTAGCACTAGCACGTGACTCCTCTAATGAGGATTTCAACTGCTCAACCTCCAGCTTCAGTAAGTCCCTCTCAGCACTTGAGCTAGAGAGCTCCATCTGAATCTCGTCCAACTGTTTGGCCTTCTCTCCATAATCTTTTTTCAGGTTCTCCATTTCAACCTTGACCTTGCGGGAATGTCGCTCCCACATTTTGGCCTCATCCCTCAGCTCCTCTATCGTCTCTTCAGCAGCTTCTAGAAGGTCCTTAGTTGAGCCAAGCGGCGATGCCAGCTGAGAAATTCCGTTTGATTTGCTGAAAGATCCTGTCGAGTCCTGTTGGCCCATGTGAGAACCAAAATAGCTAGAGTTGGTGTTTTGAGGGGAGAAGGTGGTTCGGTCGGTCGATATATCTCCAGAATTGGAGCTACAGTGTGACTCAGATGCCGATAAACTAGCTTCCTGAAAAAATGAAAATGGACAAGCAAAAGTGTCAGGTAGTCATCCAAAAATCAGTATTGGTCTGGTACAAATTGAACATACCAGATGGCATTAGTGCTATGCAATGGCATTGTACGGCCGTTAATAATTTAATGGAACATATTTTTGATGTGTGCATAAGTTAAGTTTAAATACAACTGCCAACATGTACTAAAGAAATCATGTATTTCTTTAGCGCATGAATGGACAGTGATATGACACGCATTGTATCCAGTATTATTTGCTTCGCTCCTTTTATCATATTTGTTTTACTCCAAGCTAAACTACAATTATTAATTACTATAACTAACTTTTAAATACCAGAACTCAGTTAAAAAAAAAAATACTTTTGGCAGATTTCAATTGAAAGAAAAATTATTATGACCTGCTTTCTTAAGTTGAAACTTTGAAATTAAAATTCCATACCCGATTACCAAGTTCATCGGGAGTAGCAGATCCATCTGATTTGCTATCATTGCCAGCGCTTAGCTCTTCATGGTAAGATGAACCATCCTTTGCAGATTTTGCACCCCTGCACAATACAAAAGGCTCAATATGTTAAAAGTTTGAATCTTAATATGGTACAAAGTGCAAAGGAAAAAGGAAAGGAAGAACAAAATAATAAAATACCTGAGCTTGGACTTTGTAGAAAGGTACTGAACATTGAACTGCACAAGCACACAAGCTAAGTTAGCACAGAGACAGATTGGATAAATATTGATTCCAGATGGAATAATTGATGTATTAAAGTAAATTATTTGATATGTTGACTACACTAATCTCAAAATTAATGATTTCACATCACAGCGGACAGGTGTACAGCTGAAAATTCTGGATTAAAACAGTCACACCGATTTGAAATGGAAGATTTTCACTCTTATTGGATAGAATCGTGAACATAAATCTTAGAGAATCACAGAAAATCATTAGTAAAATTCTTTAATATTTGTTTGATTTTCAAAATAAATGCCTAACCAAGCTATTGTCAAAGTTTTATACTGGACATAATAAAAAGACAAGGTTTCTTGTGACTCAATGAACAACTAGTTACAGGATCAAAATCTTCTGTTAAGACACAATAGAAGCTTAGAAGTTTTATTTGGAAGCTTTTAAGCACCAGTTCAACAAAAGCAATTGCTTCATTCAAGTGCTGATTCACATAGTACTAGACACTCATTTATGATGATAAATATTAAGACGGTATAATATTCCACAAAGGAACTTAGATATGAGAAATTAGATCCTATTATGTACATCTTCTCGAACTTACTTGTAGGGTTGTGGTGAAGTTACATTTTTTTTATGGAGAATAAATAACACTAGAATCAGTGGAGCTTAGATAATCAGCTAAATTTAATGTGATCTCCCCGAGAATAGTCGTTCTAGTTGATCCCTTTAGAATATAGATAATTAGACACCAAAACAACTACAACATAAAAATTGGACTGATGCTCTCTCAAAGTATATTACAAGGCCAGTTTCATTACCAAATAATTGGCTGAATTCTCAAGTTCAATCTATTTCTAGGGCCTGATTCCTATTTAACTGTAGTAAGATGGCAAATTTCAGGAGCATTGATGCCATATTCTTTAATGCAATCGAACAATTTAGGAGAAGGTAGGGGATAAGTGATTCAGCTCTGTGCATAATATATTTATCTCAAAAACTTGTTAGGCTTGTGCCAATTCAAAATTAGTACTTGTAATGAGAAGGTAGGGAGTTGGCTTTGTCTTCTAAACAACAACAACAACAACAACAACAACAACAACAATAATAATAAATAAATAAAAATAACAATAAAGGTCAAGATCATTTACCATTAACACAACAAATCTGTACTGGCACTCTTCAATCTCCTTAGTTGTTACATCTTGGTAAAATGATATAAATTCAGACATGGAGTCGGGCCAATGACAAATTCCATTTCGTACTACTGCCCTACTCGTCTTTGCAATAGACTTCCCACTATCCACACAAACGACTGAAATAAATATCTTATCCCATCCTTTTGGAATCTGAAAATGAACAAGAATATTAGGATGTCTAGATCTCTTAATTTTTGTTTACAGTATGTTTTTTAAAAGTCTTAGAGCTGCCTTTAAACACAGGAATCTACATATTTTCTCCTCAAAGGCTGAAATCTGCAATCCCGCACGTGTGAGAAATCTTCCCAACCACACAACCTAATATAGTTAGGTTTTCTTCCAACAATACAAGCATGGAACAATTTCTCATGGTGTAACAACCAAATTATATGTAGTCTATGAGCATAGAGATGGGCCCTTAATTACGAGTCAACTTGTGATGATGTGGGTTTAGATTAGAAAACATCAGTCAAGCAACATGAATCACAAAAATTAACTAGTTGTTCCAAGATTACAGTGGAAACACGAAAAATGCAGATCACTTATATAATTGACACATCAATGTATATTAATTTCTAGTTCAATTTCAGTCTGACTATTTATTTAATAAATCACACTCCAGAAACTAATCTCCTTTAACCGGTACAATGAGAACTTAAATCAACAGCTACAAAGACAATTATTCAGATAAAAATTCACAGAACCATAGATGTTGATATCTGGAGTAGGAATGTCCAATCCAAAACATCTATCTCGAACACATGCAAAGCTAATGAAATTGAACTCCAAAATAAAAAAAAAGAACAGATAGATGGTATGATCAACTTGCTCCGAAACCCATCTTTCTCCAGCTTCGCAAGAAAATACAAAATCCATCTTTTATCGGGGCCCTTTTTGAACAAAAGATTTTATCAGGTCCGTTGACCAATGTAATGACAATCATTCCTCCCCAACTCAGCTAAAAAATTTGAAAGCAGCTCATCTAAACCTCGATCCATTAAATTGTGAATCACGATCAAAGCGGCTCAGCACAGTAAGATAAACAAATTAAGGCAACAAATAATAAAATTGAATTGAAAAGCCGTCCAAACTAGTAGTAAAAAAAAGAGGGGAGAAGGGCTACATCACCTGAGCAGCACGAAAATTGGAGAACTTGAACTCGATCCTTTCTACCACCCTATCTGACTTGTGCCTGTGTAGCTTAAACATCTCTGCTTCTTTCTCAACTCCTAAAAGCAATCTAAAACTCTCCCCATTACATCTAAAACACCGCGAAAAAGATCAATCGAAGAGAGGCCGTTTTGCCCGACAGGAGCGGCGAGCAAAGAATGGGAAGTGGAAGGAGGCGACTTTCGCTGGATTATTTCATTTTTCTCTTTTTCTCGATTGAAACTTGATATAATTTTGGTGTTTATAGGGATTTTTTGGCACTGGAACTTTGGCGTTATACTTTTGTCTATTGGGAAAAGTCTGAAAGTTGTGAAAAAGAACGGCTTTGAAGAAAAAACGTTGGGCAACTTTTTCGTAACCAAGATTCCCTGTGGATTTTAAAAAGAGACAAATTGTGCGGCGGTCACCGGAGTATGGTCAAATAAATTTAATAGTAAAATTGCACACTCGATGATATTCTAATTCCGCCACAGAGAAATGGAAATAATTGTTAATGCAAGTAATGACAATTTTTGGTAACGCCCGGACCATTTCGTATGTGAGATAATGTTCGTCCTGACTCCTGATGATAGCATCTGCTGCCGACATTTTTATTAATATCCAAAGTTTAATACAAATTATTAATAATTATTAATTATACCCGGAGTTCAAAATTTTCGCTAAAAATACCCAAACCGGCCAGAAAATGGCCGGTTTACGCCCTCCCCCTAAACCGGCCATTTTCTGGCCGGTTTACTCAATTTTTTTTTTTTTTTTTTTTTATTTAAGACTATGAATAGCAAAATAGTAAAATCTAACACTAAAAATTGAAATTTTTTGTTTAAATTTTTTGTTAGATTATTTCTTGTGATTTATAATTACCATATTTATACTAAAATACACTGGATTACTGGAAATTATGTTGAATTACACTATATTACAATAAATTATGTTGAATTACACTAAATTACAATAACTTCGCTAATTACGCAAAATTACGCTAAAGTAGACCGATTATGTGCCATCTTTCATGAATCATAAAAAATAGTAAAAAAATTCCGAAAAATAGTAAAAACTGGTATTCTACAAGTTCATTATGTAACTAATTTACTGAGCTACTTGGATTGAATAATAGAAACGAAAATCTTAATCGGAAACTTCAACTCAAGTTTTGAGGCTCTTCCCTTAGTTTTTTGGCGATTCTGAATTTCGGAATCCGGCATCGCTGGCACTGACGCATGCGTCTTTTCACAAGCTTTCCGAAAAGTGGTCATTTGCTGAAATCGGACACTCGAGCGCCGTTTTATGACCGTTTGAAGTTTCGCCGTCATTTTTCGCCGTCACTAAATTACATTACATTACGGTACACTGAAAAGGCGAAACTTCCAACGTTGCGTGGAAGGCATGGTACGACGAGCATGGACGTCCGGTGTCTTTCATCTTGCACTGGTTGTTTTTCATTTACTACTGGTTGTCTTTCATGTTCTACTAGTTGTTTTCATGTTCTACTGATTGTCGTTCATCTTTCACTAGTTGTATTTCATGTTCTACTAGTTGTCTTTATTGTTCTACTAGTTGTCTTTATTGTTCTACTAGTTGTATTTCATGTTCTACCGTTTGAAGTTTCGCCATCGTTTTTCGCCGTCACTAAATTACATTACATTACGGTACACTGAAAAGGCAAAACTTCCAAGGGTGTGCATTTATCCTGTCCCATGTGCGGTTTTACCAGTTTGGTTGATTTTTGAGACTTGATATCTTTCGATTCTCTTGGAGGTTTTGGATGAAACTTCACTGTCTTGTTCTATGGCGTCAAGACTATGAGTCAGCCAATTTTCATGATTTTTCATGATGTTTAGCCATGCCAATCAATGGTGCGAAGTGATAACCTGAGCAGCAATTTTACACATTTTTACAGTTTTCTGGATTTTGTCTTTTTCATTGTGATTTATCCACTTGGCCATTTTAGGAGTTCTTTATATGGATTTAAAGCTTGACAGGTGATCTACCAAATGGTCAAGTATCAGATTTTTCTGCCATGGGAGGCTACGATGAACAGTAAATTGAAGTTGTGACCATATTACAATTCATTTACTGGTTTTTCCTTCCTGTTCTTTTGCAGGAAATTCAACATAATTTCAATTCATTTACCAAATGGTCAAGTTATTGTAATTTAGTGTAATTCAACATAATTTATTGTAATATAGTGTAATTCAACATAATTTTCAGTAATCCAGTGTATTTTAGTATAAATATGGTAATTATAAATCACAAGAAATAATCTAACAAAAAATTTAAACAAAAAATTTCGCTATTCATAGTCTTAATAAAAAAAAATAAAAAAATAAAAAAAAATTGAGTAAACCGGCCAGAAAATGGCCGGTTTAGGGGGAGGGCGTAAACCGGCCATTTTCTGGCCGGTTTGGGTATTTTTAGCGAAAATTTTGAACTCCGGGTATAATTAATAATTTGTATTAAACTTTGGATATTAATAAAAATGTCGGCATCTGCTGCCAGCTTCGGAGAAGTTTCCAAAATATCCATCACTTTCCAATATTTACGTCATAGAAATTCCCCGGCACAAACCGGAGTCTTTAATTGTATTTTATTAGATGAGGGTTAAATTTTTATTTTAAATATTAATAAAAAAAAATTAATCGAATTCCGAAATTGTGACGTCGTATGTTATCTTAGTCGTTGTATCAGAAGTTGGATTTTAAATTAAATTGTTCACTGAAATTGTAACAAACGCACTGAGGTAATTATAAATAAGTAGATGAATTAAATTGATCTTTTACAGCAAGGCAGTAATTATAAATAAGTAGATGGCTATGCCTATCGGATCAATATACTAATACAAGTTCATACTTTGCATTGCACGCTTTTCTACGACCTAAAAGTGCATTGGTTAAAGATAAATCTTCAAAGCATACTTAATTATTTCGGAATCTCCATCATTTACCTTTTCAATGAACTCATTGCTATGTGTTAACAAAGATACATGCAGCACCAACTTAACAGATAGAACTGCAGTCTGCAGACATGATTTAAAGTACAGATACGGTTTTAATTATAAATTGAATAAGAGTAATTTATTGTATAACGGCTCAGCCGGGTCAAAATCAATCCGATACTTATAAGTAACCGAAGAAGATCCGATTTGAGATTTCGTGTCAAGTTAAAAGAACTAATATGGATAGTCCGTTTGTAATTTGCTTGAGTGAGGTACATGGGGCGATCCGAATTACGTTTAGATAGGTCCAAAAATTTATTTATTTATCATATTATCTATTAAGAGTTTTGCCTTTATTTTGGGCTGCCGACTTTATTATTATTTATTTGATTTTTTATTGATAAAAAAGATATTTCTTTCCCAAACATATGATAATGAATTAATGATTGATGATGAACACTTTTTAACAACAAGATATATATGATCTTTAACTGCAAACTTATTGTTAAAACATTAGTTGCTTCACCATAACGGTATTATTGGAACTTTGAGATTCGTGCAGAACGTATTTGAACGGCTGAGATTTTATAAAATGTCATGCAAAATATGAGATATCTCAGAGGATGTGAATTCAACCGAGGACAACTCCTGGAATGAACTGGAGATGTAATTTAAGAAAAGATGAAAAACTGGACAGCGTAATAGCCGTTCGATCTCATCATCGAAGGACTCGGAGTTTGTTCCCCAACTTGGAGGATGCATCTGTGTTGTGTTCTGTGTAGCTCGCCATTCAATGCAGAACATGGGTTAAATAAAAGAGTAAAGATGTAGTCCCCCCACTTCAGTCCCCTAAACATCCCCCCATTATAACTAACTTTTTCAATCATTGAACCACCTTGAAAAACGGATAAAACGGGATAAAGTTGAGTCCAGTTTTTTTCTTTAAATACTTATCATAAGTATGAATACTTCATATCTTAGGTATTCATATTTTCCATTTTGTATGAATACTTTCCATATTTGAGTCCAGTTTTTTGGATTTAAATACTTGATATCTTAAGTATGAATACTTGATGAATTATATATAAATATTTGATATGTTAGGTATGAATACTTTCCATATTTGAATATTTGATACCTTGAAAAACGTGTAAAAGTATGTCATCATGGATCTCATTTGAAAGAGAAAAAAAAAATAGAAAACGTTCGTATTTTTAGATTTGCAAAATTCCTCATAGATCGTCCCAAAAATTGGTTAGAATGAATGGAGAAAAAAAAAACTACCTTGAAAAACGTGTAAAAGATGAGTAGTATTGTGTCCAGTTTTTAGAGTACATACTTGATATCTTAGGTATGAATACTTGATGAATTATATATGCATACTTCATATCTTAGGTATTCATACTTTCCATTTTGGGACTGAATTAATTTAATCAATGAATGGGGGACTGGTGGTGTGATCCACGTGACTTTTTGGTTGTGGTTCCCAATGCAGTCTGACAGTTACTGTCCCCGAAAAGTAATGGTCCCCAGTCCGTATGTGAATTAATACTTGATATTTTAGGTATGAATACTTGATGAATTATATATGCATACTTCATATCTTAGGTATTCATACTTTCCATTTTGGGACTGAATTAATGTATGTTGAATGGGGGACTGACAGTTGTACTTTGACAGTTAGGGGGACGTTTAGGGGACTGAATGGGGGGGACTGTTAGTCGATCCCTAAATAAAAAGCCCACCATTTGCCGACATTTTTATTAATATCTACAGTTTAATAGAAATTAATTAATATACTCAGATTATCTGAATATTTATAAAAATATCCATACCGGCTATTTTTTGACCTTTATCTTATTTATTTAAATACCGATCATTTTCTGATCGGTACTCTATTTATCTAATTACCGGTCATTAAATGGCCGGTACCCTTAATTTTTTTGTTGTTGTTTTACACCCTATAAAATATCTATCTTTCTCTCTCTCCCCTCACAACTCACTCAACTCACAAAAGAGAAAGAGAGGAAGGGACAGAGAGAAAGATAAGGCGATTTTTTAGGCGAAAATGTCAATATTTAAAGGGGCCAAAATGATAAATAATAGCAACCGAGGTAAGTCGTCCTATCGTGGTATAGCAAGAGGAGGGACAATTAGTGATCGAGGTAAAAATGAGAGAAAAAAGTACAAGTGTTCAGTATGCCCTGATAAAAAGACATGTCAATCATTCATACAGCCGAAATTTCTTAGTTATAAAATTTCAGACGATAACTTTGTGGAAAACCCCTACGACTATGGTTTGACAAAAAAAGAAGGTTGATCCAGAGCCTCCAACATCGGACGATGAGTTTGTTCTGTGTACTTATACTGGTAAGGCTACCACTTCGTCTGCTGTGACTGATCCAGATCTGGCAAAATTGGCTCGTTCTAAGTAGTATTAGTAAGTGTTCGTCTTAAACTTGTTGTGAATTGAATGAACAAAGCTTCACTACAGCCTAAGCTGTAGAGTTTAAACCCTATTCAACTCCCGACGAAGATCGCAAGTATACGATCCTGTCGTGTAGTTAGATCGGGTGTCGATCCACAGGGACGGTTTAATTTCTGAACCTAAACTCTTCCTAGTTAGGTACTAGAAGTTTGAATGTTTGGGGTTTGTCTAATCCTAAGATGTATGAACGAATCAAATGAAATAGAAAAATGAATGAACAAGTAAACTAATGTATAGACAAGTAATGAATCGATTAAATGTTTGTGTTTTGTACTATTGTATAAAAGGGTGTTTCAAGGGTTTCAGATTTCATCTTCAACTTTACTGCTCAGGACCTGCCACGCGACCCGCATGCTCTCGCATGCGACCCTTGTGACGCGACCCGCATGCTAACTCACGCGACCCGCATGGCCTCTGAGCTGAGTCTGCACATGTCAGAAACTTGTTGTTTAAGTCGTGTAAGGCTAGATTGACCGTACCTAGTGTCACTGAACCTCAACTTTCGTGTGTTGGCTTAGCAGACCTGGTTTGGAATTGCAATTTCACCTTCTCAGGTTCAATCAAGCTGTTTGATCTAAACCTAAGTTCTCAATTCTGTTTACTAAAGGTATCCACAAGCTGAGCAAGAGCAAGTGGAAACTTTCACCTTTCGGCTACTCATTGACCTCACCTTTCGGTTCTCAGACCTACCTCAAGTACTTAACCTAATTTGCAAGAAACGTCAAGCCTTTGGTACAAGAAGAAATGCCAAAGGCATTCAACAGTAGACAATCAAGAATCAAACAATTCAGATCAAGCAATCACAAATAATACGAGAATCGAAGAAACACGAAATAACAATAAGAATCAATCCATATGCATCATCAAGTAAAGTATCAGACTACAAATCCAAACCCTCGAAACTACAAGTCTACTCAGACATGAATAAAATCAAAGTAAAAGAGAGAGAGAAAAGGCAAATCATAGTGAGAGGAGGAGGAGGGAAGAGGATCGAGGCTTCTGGAATCTTCTTCTCCAAGTCGTGGCTCCAGATCAGCTCCAGATCGCCTCTCCCCTTCCCTGGCGCCAAGCTCTCGCTTCAGAACCGATCAGATCCCCTTTTTCGTGAAAGTGTCGGGGGTCCTTTTTCTCAATTTGCGCCAGGCCTTATATAGGCATCTAAACGGGCTTTAATCGGACCCTGGCACAATTAACTCGACGCGGGTCGCGCGCCACCTCATGCGGGTCGCGTCGAGTGGAAGTGAGCAGTGAGGTTTGGCTCAGATTGTAGATATTCTCGCGAGCTTTCCGAAAAGTGGTCATACGCTCAAAACGGAGTTACGAGTCAAAAGTTATGACTGTTTTAAGTTCGGTGCTGAAATCTCAGGGTCTGATGCGACCCGTGTGGAATCTGACGCTACCCGCGTCGAGTCTGACGCTACCCGCGTCGAGTCTGATGCTACCCGCGTGGGATCTGATGCCGCCCGCGTGGGGGGTTCCAGAACTCGCAATTTTCCCTGATTTGGCTCATTTTCTGCAAAGTAATAATGAAAATGCAGCAGTACCACATTCTATAGATATTCAATGTAAAAGACATGATTTGGTGGTTTGAAACACAGATTGTGGTACAGAAATTGGCCGGATTTATAGATCTAATAATGAGACATCAGTAGGGTTTAAAATTTGGATGCATTTGAGCTAGGTTCTAAGAAGTAGTATTATTGTAGTTTGATGAATTAGGTTGTAAAATTTTTGAGTTTATTTAGTGTCTATTTTGTAGACTTTATTTTATCAATTCAGAGTTTGTTTAAACTTAATGTGTTTGTGCTTTATTAATTAAATTAGAATTACTTTTTATTTAGTAGTCATGTGTTGTTTTCTTTAAAGATGAAGGCGTGAGAAAGAATTCAGAGTCACAATTAAATTCGCAACCAAGTCAGACTTGCATCACAAATTGCAAATAAAAAAGAGTCTCGTAGCCAATTCAGAGTCTCGTACAAAACAGTAAAGTACACACAAATTACAAATAAAAAGGACCACACAAATTGCAAATAAAAAAGTTCTGAAAGCAACATCTAAATAAACAAGTTCACAACATGCATATAAATCACATATTACTACCACGCCTAAAGCTAAATCTGCGAAACAAACCAGTTCCAGAAGATGGTCTACCAGATGGCTCTGCTTGCCTACCAGATGGCTCTTCTTGGGTTCCAGATGGCTCTTCTTGGGTTCCAGATGGCTCTGCTTGGCTTCCAGATGCCCTTGTTGTATGCCTACTAGTTGACCTCCTCGGTGGGCTTCCAGATAGCTCTCCTTGCACCCCAACCACCTCTCCTCCTATGACAACTACCTCTCACATTGCTTCTGCAAACATAGCAGATGCATCTAAACGGCTTGTAGCTGTGCTACGCCGTGACCCTCCGAACCCATTTGCCTCTACCATAACTCGCTCATTTTCTGCTGCATTTGCTGCGTTTTTTGCCTCTGCATTTGCATTTGTTACTTAGTAAGTTGGTATAATTGGAAAGAATTTTTTTTTTTTTATGAATGTTACATACCTCTTCATTGCCTAATGGTAGTGGAACGACGAGGCTGATGCCCCCTTCGTCTACCTTCTATTTCATCCATCGTCATTACATGATGAATGTGTTTTCGCCTCCCAACCCTAATCCAACCCTCATCCAACGTGCATGTGCATTTTGTTCCTTTTCAGAACTAGTTGCAACAGGCACAGGTGGTTTGGCCTCCTGCAACGCTATGTCCAAGTCAAGGCACCCAAGGATAATCTCAATATTATCTTTCCAATCCTCGTAGTTAGAACCCGTCAGCATCGGAATGTTATTGATGCCAGCTGTAAGATCAGTATTTTTTGCTGAAAAATATTCACAAAGAACGGATCAAAAGACCGAATTATAATAAAAAAAAAATCAAAATAAGGCATATACCATCAACTAAGTATCTTTGAACAATAAGTGTTCTTTGGAGTCAATCATTATTCTAACATAAATAGGTGTAGCAAATGAATATAACAGTCCATTTGATGTCAATTAGTCAACATTCATTTGGGCCGATTAACTAATTACATCAAAATCTTAATGACTATTACCCATCCATTACCACAAGCATACACATACAATACTTGATTATTGTCTTTCCTTTGGGCTAGTCCAATAACCAAACATCATATGTATATTTATTGTATATAAATTAGCAAATGATCAACGCCAGTATGAGAGCTTACTTTGGCAAGATGATACATTTATCAATCATTTTCCAAAATATATCTTAATCTTAAGCCTTCATAATGATTTAATATTATCCTTAGCCTAACCAAAGATCAAATATAGTAAACAAAAGTTTACTTAACCGAATAATCAAATTATTGGCCTAATCGGATGATGTCTGTTGGCTTAACAAATTTGTATATGATGGCTTAACCAAATAATTTAATTATTGCAGCGGAATACCAAAACAATGGCTTAACCAAATAATTACTCTGTTCTGTTTCGGCCATAATCTACAAATTATTCTTAATTCGACAAGGCCGAATTAATATGGTCATACCAATCAATCTTGGTCATTCGAATCAATTTTTGGTCATACCAATCAATCTTGGTCATACGAATTACAAGGTAGCAAATTATAAGTATTGATTTCCGAAAATTTCCAAACCATATATATCCGAAACAAAATCAAATTTAACGGATTGAATCAATACTTATAGTTTTAATTGAAAACAGAGTAACGTCCGACAAAAAATTGAAAACAGAGTCACGTCCGACAAAAAATTGAAAACAGAGTTACGCCTCTTGCTAGAAACAAAAAATTTCAAATAATTAATTTCTGAAATCTTAACAAAATTGATTGAGCAGAAATTAATCGGTTCAACTAGAGTAGGCTCTGATACCACTTGTTGGATTTACTTCATGCAAAACCATACCCCAATTCATAAATCCTAGATTTGCCATGATCCTCCAGTGAACCCTAATCTGAAATTTTAAGTTACTTTGGTCCATAGTTATGATCTTCTAGAGAGATACAATCACCGTTGTTCACCGGAAGCCTTTAGATTTCCAAGTAATCTCTCTCAAGCCCGAATTGCAAGTTCTTGACCGAAAATCTCTTCTCTAATCACTCAAGATCAATCTCTGTTTTTTGTAAGAGAGAGAGATAGAGAGACCGAAAATCGAGAGAGAGAGAGGGAGATGATCAGACAGACAGAGAGAGAGTAAGAGACCCCTTCATCTAATAATTGAATAGGTTTTATCTGTAACCTATTTTCTTATTGGATCCTTAGCGGATCTAAATTCAGAACTTGCCTATAATTGGATATTTTCTTATTTACAGAACATTGTCATATTTAATTGTGTTTCCCAGGAACCAATAGCATAATTGTATTATTTATAAACTTTATATAATTTAGACCATCACTAAATTATAAAGTTATTAATACGCATTCTACACATTAAATGCCACACTTCTTATGACACATATTGAACCCAATAAATAATACTTAATTTGATCACTTCATAACGGATCTAATTAGATATTTGACAGTCTATTATTCAATATATATTTATATTACATATAAGTCCATATATGTTGTAATTAATAGAAATTAATTCCAACAAACCTTTCATTCATGAATTGTTATCATGGCTGATGGCAGGAATCAAGCACCCATTTACGGATTTTTCCTTTACTGTTTTTTCCGGTTTTTACTTTGCTTTTTCTTCAAGTAGGTATTCTTACTGCTTGCCTAGTTAGAATTTATTTGCATCATAAACATGGTAGTTTGTAATATTTACTCTTTCAATTAATATACTTATGGGTTTTTCCTAAAAAAAAAAAAAAATCAGCTATTGTTATTTCTGGGGAGGGAAAGTCAACATGGAATTTCTTGCGCTGGGTCAGGTGATTCAGGCTTCTCACTTCTCATGTGATGTGACCTTTTCTTTCCTTATCTTCTTCTTCTTCTTTTATTCCTTTGAAGCATTAAATTGAAACTATACTTATCATACCTGTTGTAACCTGCAGTTGTGACACTTGAAGAAGAGAATGAGATTGTTAGTTGGTCGGTATTTTCATATGCTTAAAGTTTTGGAAAGAATTAAACAAGGAACAGGATGAGAATGAACTTGAACGCCATATATCCTCTAGTCACTGGCATTTGGCTACTTGCTGATGGCTTAATTCATGCAAGTGACAATGCTTGAAAATGACTTGCTGCAACAACTCTGGTACTGATAGTGGTAACCGGTAAAAGGTACGAGCAGGAGCGGAACTAGAAAATTTTGATAGAAAGGGTTAAAACTTAAAATGCATAAATTGTAGATGGAAATTGAACCTAAGTTCTCCACCAACACAAAATAAGCTCTAACTACTAAACTACAAGTTGATATGTAATATTTATAAGGGGGTTAGAGTATATAATATGTTCTAAAAAAATAAAATTAAATTAAATTTTAGTACACATAACTAAAATTTTAAAATTATAGGGATAGCTTAGTCACCCTTTAAATGACTTTAGATCCGCCCCTGGATACGAGCCATTGATAAATGTCACAATCAGCTTACATTACTTGCAACACCAAAATTTGCAGACTATATTTGTTAAAAAAAATTTGGGCAATTCCAAAATCCAAACCCTAGTGCAGCCGCTCCCCATCTAGTGTGTCCTTTGCATCTCTGACACAACACCCCCTTTCTCTCTCGACTCTATCTCCTCGAGCGGGGAGGATAATAAAGGAGAGAGGAGGGATCGGAGCAGAGCAGAGCCAAGAGCGCAGTATTGTCGGAACTCAGAGTGTAGAGTATGTACTCCCCCTATTTCGATTGGAGCGCGACGGTGAGCAGATCCGGTTGTCGGAGTATGGTGACAGTCGAAGAAGAGCAGATTCGATCATGAAGAGAAATGGAGATTAAGATATTAGAGTGATTAAGAGTGTATATAATTGGAATTAGAATATTAGAGTAATTCAGTGTGATTTAGAGAATTTCATAAGAATAAAAATATAGATCTAAAAATTAAAGTTATTTAACTCGTTGTAAAATACGTATTTTTATTAATGAAATTTTAGTAAGCATTTAAAATCACGAACTTTAAAAAAGAAAAACTGCAAATTTCGTCTGGATTGAAGCTGATGTTTTTTTTTATATGTTCAGGCAATATTTTTATTGCTACAGTCGTGAGCCAAATTGTTTTGTTTTGTCAGACTAATCTATGAAAATTATATAAACAAATAGAATCCTTAAGTCATTTTAACTAAATCATAATTTTATTAAGATAAATCATAAAAACACACAAATTGTTTTGTTTTGTCAGAACCGGTTCAAGACCCGTCGTTGTTAAGTTTTTTGGTTTTTCATTTCTTATTATTTTTATTCCAATTTAGCATTAGTCAATAAATCTCTAATTTATTAAATTAAATTATAACACTATTAAACTGAATTTTAAGGATGGTACCGATGAATTTTAAAGATGTTAGCGATGAATTTTAAGTTTTTGAGTTCGAACGACGAATTCAAATATGTTCTCAGTATTAATTTAATTCAAAAATTTATGAATTTTGACATATAAACGCATCACGAACTATTAACTAGATCGGTTTCAGCAGTTTAAATTTATCGTTTAAAGTCATTATGATAGATTTTGGAGTTAAGCTCATCAAAAAATTAGTGAACTTAAAGAACACCCTAGTTTTGCTCTAACTCTAATATTATTATTATTAATAATAATAATAATAATAATATTTAAGATACGAATATATTAGCTCTAGTTAGAGGTGATAACGGTATGGATTAATATATGATCCGTATTCGATCCGTATTTGAAAATTAGATATGGATATCCGATATCTGAATATCCATGTGGATATGGATACTGATATGATTTTACGTTCAATTACCGCATCTGAATAGTAGATATATATCATATATTTTAATATATATTATGAAAAAATATTGTTATTTACTATTAAAATTAGATAAATATTATGAACTTTGGTATTTTTAATATTATTTTAATAAATATCCGATCCGATCCGTATCTATATCTGTATCCGGCTGATATCCGATCTGTATCCGTATCCGAATTTTTTTTTAAATATGGATATGGTTTACCAGATACACTATCCGGTCCGTATTCGCTCCTTTTTCATCCCTAGCTCTAGTCCATATTTCTTTCCTTTGCGATATTCTTAGCAGAATAATGGTCATTACCATCATCATTGTCATCATAAATACCAGGATCAGATGCCAACATAAGTGGGACCCCCCATATCTTTTTAAATTATAATGTAACAACCAAAACCAGGCCCAGAAATCATGGTGCATCGCAGTGCTGCTTCATTATTAAATTCCAACTAAACATTTTAATTATCTTCTTTCCTATGGAAAGTTTAGCTAAACCTTAACATATTTCTTTTCTTTTAGAATAATGTTATCAAGTTTTGCTAAATATGTACGGATAAGGATAATCAATAGTTTTTTTGAAGGACAGTGAGAACACTGTCAATTCCATTGATTAAAAAAGTTATTTACAAAATTCAAATCCAACTACGATTATTTATTTACATCAGAAATAAGTAAAAGATCCTAGACTATGCCTGTCATATTACTCGGTACTAATTTAGCGCATCTTCTCTGGTTTGGGTGATCAAAACTTGTATACTTCTCCGTTGCTGGCTGAACAGTCGTTTGTTGCGTTCTCTCCGAAGAGCCCAACAACCCACTGCCCAAAGGGCATCCCAAAGCTTCTTCAGTTGAGGCAATATACCTGATCTTGCAGTCCACCATAGATACCAAGAGTATCCATTGGCGAACCTGGCTCAAGTTATATGCCACCCCCGTTTAAGAGTTCTATCCACAAACTAACCGCATAAGGACATGAGAAGAGCAAGTGTTTGGTTGTTTCAACTCCCCCATCGCTGCATAGGTGGCATTCTGACGGAACATCCTCTCAATCTTAGCCTTTGCTGCGTGAGCAATCTATTTTGCATTCCCACCCATATGAACATTCTAACTTTCATTGGAATGTTAAGCTTCTAGAGATTGATATTGGTCCTGTTCAGTACCCCTCTCTCATGTAGTTGCACGTAAGCAGAAGAGGTCGTGAAGGTACCCTGTGCTGACTATCTCCAATTCACCGTAGTGCCGCCCGTTTGCGGTGTTAGCGAGACCGCATAGAAAGCTGATAAATCCAGAACATATTTAAGAAAAAAAGGAGGAATGGAGAGAGCCAATTGTGCCTTATCCAAAGACATGACTTAGGGATATTAATAATCGAGTGCATGACTTGGGGATCCCATTGTTGGAAGTAGTTAGACAAACATGTTTGTCTTACTCATGGCATCATCCACAGATTGGCAGGTCTGAAATATTTAATTTAGCTATGTACTTGATTTTTTTTTTCCAGATCCTAATAGTACATATGTCACATATAATCAATGCAAGGTTTAAAGAAAGTATATATAAAATAAAAATAGAGTAATATTTTTATAGTAACTGGGCTTAATTAGCCATTAAGTGGTGATAATTGGGCTTAACATTTTATAGTAACTGGGCTTAAAATGTCATATTGAAATAAAAATAGAGTAGCATGCATTATCTCTTCATGTCTTGGGCCCATTGGGTTTTCACAAAAACGGGAAAACAAATTCAAGCTGATGTATTCTCTTTACATAGTTGATACTTTCACATTAAAAACAAAACAAAAGTTTGTTATCCTGTTTAGGATTTTCTTTACTGCCTTCCATTGTTGGTTATAAGCAGTGTTTGATTTAAATGAGCACCTATTAAGCATTAACATAATGAAATAAAAACATATAAAAAAATCAATCATCTTAAAGTGTAGCAACCATTACATGAGAAAGCAGAGTATCCAAACCAAAATAAAAATAAAGAAGGAAAATGCACAAAAGACAAGCAATCCTTAAGTCTCTGCAAACAATCAATTCAACCAATCCAAACTAAAAAAACCCAAACTTAAATATCAACATCACAGTAGACTCTATCAAAATCCGTCGATTTAGAGAATTTCACGACCACGGGGCAATATGCCCGCAAGGTGTAGTGCTTGGTCTTGGTCAGCCCGACTTTGAACCTGATCCTTGACCTGACTCTAACCTCCAGTTCAACCTTTCCACCGGATCGGTCATGCTTCAAGTCCTTTGTCACCGAATCAAGCAGAGGTGTGGACTTGGACAGTGGGTGCACATCGAGCCTAGTGGCATTGCGCTTCGGTTGGTGGAATGGGTCGACATTGCTGAATGCTATCATCTGATCTTTATACCTGTCAAGCCAACAATTTGGTAGTTTATTAGTATTCTTTATTAACATAAATTTTATTTAGAAAATGTTGTCAGACAATTTTATCATCTTCTTCAAAATAACATCAGCCTATGTTTTTCCTTATTTGTTATTAAAAAAATGGTTCAGCAAGTAGAAAAATATAAATTATCGCGTACGAAGTGTCCATCATTGGTATTAATTGACTGAGAGTTCAATTGCACAGCATTTTTTTAATATAAATTCAACATTTCTGTTTATGTCAAACGTTCAAAAATTGAAGATTGTTACCAGATACTAGATATATACTGCAAAATTTAGACGTATATATAATCAGATGTTGGAAAGCAGCTATGGAGAAACATAATTGATGAACACTTGTAATGGTAAAATAGACACACACACACACACGCACGCACGCACGCACGCACGCACGCACGCACGCACGCACGCACGCACGCACGCACGCACGCACGCACGCACGCACGCACGCACGCACGCACGCACGCACGCACGCACGCATGTAATCGAATGAATGGTAAGAGCATGAGCATGCCAATTATTACTTTGAGAGAAATAGAATTACTGAAAAATGCATTACCAGACAGTGACTTCGAAGTAATCGTAGTACACTGAAACCTTGTGATTGCGATTGTCAGCTATAAGGGTAAGATCAAATGTTGCATTAAGCGCATCCGAAGAGCTGATGTTAAAATCACGCACGCTCGCACCATCAACATAATAGTCAATTGGCTTTGGACGAACGACCAACCAGAATATGAGAATTACAAGGCCGACAATTACAACAATTGTTATCACCAATGCTATCAAACAATAAAGCAATCGCCGGGCTCCACCAGTTTTCTGGGTTGCTTGGTAGCTGTGCCCTGGGGCAGCCATTGTTAAAAATTCAGTTGGAGATTGAAATTGTTTCTGGAATGAGGATACAACTTGTGTAGTGTTGTCTGGAGAGGAAACGAATGTACCAAATGGTGCTTTAAAGTACTGAAGAAAAAAAGTGGCGGTATACAAGCTGGAAGAATATTTAAATTCAAAGGTTACTTGATATAGAAGTGTCCATATCTTTTCTGACTTTCATGTGTATTTTGCTGTATTGCGAGTCGTGTAATTTGTTGATATTTAAATTCGGTACGTCCAGTGACTCACTTTGTGCTGTTATACATGTATGTGTGCAGAGAGAACTTGAAAAAGGATTGTGGGAATGGATGAGTAGCTTATATGCTTTGTGCTTTAAAGTCTGTAAACAACTCTTTGCTTTGTTTTCTTTTGCTTTTCCTCTCCTTTAGTTTTCCTTTGTTCCCTTTATCCATTGAATTTGAATTTGGAATCCTTCCTGCACACTCAACAGGGATGTTAAGGTTACTGTTTCAGATTTCATTGTGCTGTCAACTCTTTGCAATTCTTTCTCTTTGTTTACAAGATATGAATCTTAAGATACCTTTTTGTCTTTGAGTCGGGGCAATTTGATGGGTATCAGACCAAATTCGATCCGCATCAAGTTTCGTAAGCACTTGCTCTGCACAAATCTTAAAGTTGCCCGCACAAATCTTGATGCATGTCGGACGGCTCTAAGATGGCATCAAACCGAATCTAGTCCGATGCCCCATGGAACTGCTACATATTCCTTTGTCTTTACCTTAAATTGAATTACAGGCAGCTAAAATTGAACAAAAAGCTATTTGTCATACTAGATATAATCAAATTCAGAAGTACTTGAACAATTCGATCTATTGTGTATGCCTCTCATCTCATCATATATTTTCATCAGGCTTGATTTAGCAGGATGTTAGGAATAGTATGTCATGTTTGACAGACTATATTAATTTTAAAAATTTATGGAACTGTTTTTAAATTAGTGTCAACTTATAATGAACGGTCCAGAGTTCAAACTCAAATTTTAAATTATGTTAGGAGATCTGTCATCTGAATTCATTGTGACCCTAGAGTTCTTTCCCATGCCTTCCCCTCATATTATTAGCTTTCTGTTTTGTAAGATTTATCTCATTTTATTATCTTCTCCTTGTCTAATTATCAGTTGTGGAAAAGCATAACATGCAGTGACTCCGGTCAGATTCGTTCGATTTGCGTCAAGATTCGTGGGCATTTGATTGTTCAAATCTCAAAGATGTCAGAACGAATATTGATGCGAATCAAACGGATTAGACAGAGATTAGTCTAATTTGGGCCACCACAGTGAAGGCCTGTAAAAGCCCAAAGAGAGGCCCAACGAAGACTAAAGCCAGCACGACATCATCTTGAATTATTGGATTCCATATCTTGACCCACATTACTTTTTATTTAAAATTGAGTTGGATTATATTCAAATATGACATGTAATAATAGACCTTCAGTCTAAATTCTAATACTTCGGTTGCCGAAACTTTTTTTAGTTACCACTTAATAAAATCAAAATTAAATCAATACCATCCAATTCTATTTTTTTTCCATTTCTACCACCCACGCTCGCTCAGTCCGCGCATCAAATTGGGGCTGGTGCGCGGACTGGGTGGGCGCACCCCTTGGTGTGAGGACTGGGGAGGTGCACCAAGGGTTTGGTGCTATAAAGTAGTTAGTGTACCAAATTTGGTGCTCAAACGGGGTGAAGCGGACCAACTGCGGTAAAAAGGTAAAAAAAAATTTCTTAATTTTTTTATTTTATTGTTTTTAAATTAGTTAGTTTGGTATATAGATAGGTGTCCAAAATAGTTCAAAATAAACCATAATTGTATTAAATAGTTCGAATGGTGTCCAAAATTGGCAATATTTTAAATTAACTATATTTTGTAGTATTTTAGACCAATTTTTTTTAGAAATGTATCAAATTAGACTTGTCTTGTTTGAAATTATCCAAAATTATACCATTTTTTTTACCGACAGTGTCCAAAAATTACTCAATTAGGAATGTACCATATTTGTGGTATTTTAGACCAAAATTGAATAGAAATGCACCAAATTGACCTTGTATTGTTTGAATTTATCTAAAATTGTACATTTTTTTACCGATGGTGTAACATTACTCAATTATAAATGTACCATATTTGTGGTATTTTACACCAAAATTGAATAGAAATGCACCAAATTGACCTTGTATTGTTTGAATTTACCAAAATTGTATTCTTTTTTACCGATGGTGTCCAAAAATTAGTAAATTAGTAAATTTATCTTATTTTTATTATTTTAGACCAAAATTTATTAGAAATGCACCAAATTGACTTGTATTGTTTGAAATTTATACGTTTATTACTGATAGTGTCAAAAATTGACAACATTTAAAAAAATTCTTTTAGACACTATCGGATTTATACGTTGGCCATACTAAAAGAAATTGGATTTGGATATGGAGTTGGCCATACTAAAAGAAAAGTTAGACACTATCGGATTTATGCGACAGAAATGTTGTCCATACTAAGAGCATCTACAATGGTGATTTCTTTTAAATTGCTAATCTGATGTGTCAATTGCTAATATAATTGTTAGGCTGTAGGCCAATTTCTAAAAAAACAAATTTGCTTATAAAGCAAACGATTTCTTTTGGACATGTGGTACTCTCTCTCTTTCCTATTGGCTCTAACTCCTTCATTCTCTTTCCTATTGGCTCTGACCCAATTTCTGGGATGGATGAGTTAAGAAATTAAAATGAACTTAATTTTTAAATAGTGCTTTACAACTGTTTTTAATTTTTTACGGATTGCTGGGTTAGAGATGCTCTAAAAGAAATAAATACGTTTTTTTAGTATGGCCAACGTATTAAAAAATTTCTTTTGAACCCTCCATATCCAAATCCAATTCATCCAATTTATACGTTTTTTTTTACCGATCTGTCGCATGATGAATTGGATTTGGATATGGAGTTGGCCACTACCGTTTTTCCGCACTTGACGAAGGAGAGTATTAGCCCCGTTTTCTGGTTCCCGTACAAGAACCACAAGATCACAAATTTATATGTAAGTTTACATTTGTTAACTACTTGCAAATAATTTAAATATTCACTTGAAGAAATAAATAAGTTATATTTTTATTTATTTTGAAATTTAATGTAGAGTCATGACCTCAAGGCGACACGGAATAACCAGATGAATATTCTCTACGACGAGCGATTTGAACATGCCTCCCCAGTCCGCGCACCAGCTCAATTTGGTGTGCGATTGAGACCGCGTGGGTGGTAGGAATGGAAAAAATTGGAGAGGAGTGGTATTGATTTAATTCCCATTTTATGGGATGGTAACTAAAAAGATTTCGGCTTCGGTTGTAGATAGATATATTTATCTTAATTATTTGTATGAATAGGATCAAGTTATTGATTGTTATTCTAATTGTAAAATTTGGCTCCTTATTTTAAAGTTTTATTTCTAACTATATTACAATCTATCTACATTTTAATTATAACGTTGATCACAATAATATAATGCTGGGTAAAAAAACAAGAGACTGATATATTTTTTTTTTTTTCAAATGAGTAATGGGAGGTAAGCCACCCAAAATCCTTTATTTCAACTTTTGTAACAAAGGATTTACTCATCGGAGTTTCGAACCTATGACCTCTCCATAAGACATAAGAGATATCTGAGTTTCGAACCAAAGACTGGTTCTCAAGAGACTATGATAGTTAGAATGTAATTTAGTATTAAACCGAGTAATTATTTGGATATCAGATCAAATTGAATTTTTATCGTGTAAATTAATGAAAATTTTATTTTATTCATTGGTGTCACTTTAAGAAGACTTTTTTTTATCAGATATAAAGACATTAATTTTATAACAGTAATAATAATTTAACCAAATATATATAACTTTCAAAATTATTTGTATTTGAAAATATTTAAATTGATTCTCAGCAAGATTTACAGCTGAATCATAACTTAATATGTATCGTTTATATAATTTTGAGGATCTAACTATTAAAACAACGAGATATTATACTTCTCCAGATCTAAATAGGATTTTCTTTAAATATTAAATTTTATTACAAATAACATAATACTTGTAATTAAATATTCACCTTCTAAACAACTAATTTATAGTTTTCTTTTTCACTTTCATTGTTTATAATTAATATGATAATAAACATGAAAATTTTTAAAAAGCAAATTAAACTAAAGCCAATTTCAGAATCAACGTTTGGTCTAGTGTCTAGTGGTAAAGGCAATGTCTTTCATGTAGAAGGTTGCATGTTCAAAACTCAAAATAGAGATCTGATGTAAATATTAAATAGTTCGGTGAACTGACCTTTACTAAAAAAAAAAAAAAAAAAAAACTAAAGCCATGTTCAACCGTTTCTAGTAGGATTTGAACCAGCCCCATCGTTAGAAAGGTACACTTTAATTAACAACTAAATATTTGTAATCATGATGCAACAGCAGTGAGATATTATAAAGTATAATAGTAAGATTTTTGTTTGTTTTTTCAAAGATAAAGTGACGACATAGCAACCTACCACAAATGTCAAAAGGAAGACATTGGCCATTAAAAAGCAAAATGATTATGGATCATATTAGGTACATAACATCATCTCCTGAGCCTAAATAGTTATCTATTACAATAGGTTTTACAATTTGTTGGGTTAGATTTAGGGGTGTTCAAACGGTTTGGTTTGTTCGGTTTTCAACCGAACTGAAAAATTTCGGTTTAAATGGTTTGGTTTTTCAGTTTAAATGGATCGGTTCTGTTAAAATTTTGAATTATTTCGGTTTAAATGGATCGGTTCGGTTTAGACTTTTCAAAACCGACTAAACCGAACCGACCGAATTATATTGGTTCATTTTATGATTTATATTTTGTTTGGTTCAATCATTGTTTCCTTTTCTTTCATTTTAGTTTAAATATTTTAGAACATTTACATATTTTGTATGAAATTGAACAACTTGTGTATGAATGTGTGTAATTTTCGTTAATAATGGCACCAATAGATTTACTTCGGTTTGAACAGAACAAACCAAAATTTACTTCGGTTTATTCGGTTCGGTTCTTAATCGGTTTATAAGTTTAATCGGTTCGATTCGATTCTATTTTTGAAAACAAAAAAAAAATTAATTTGATTATTTAAAAAAAAATTAATTTAATTATTTTAGTTCGGTAACCGACCGGAACGCCCCAGGTTAGATTTGAGACATTCCTTTCATAGACGTATACTCAAATTTTTTTATTACCAATTTCTTTAATAGTTTGCTTTAGACGTGTCGGATGCTGATTGATGAGAACTGTATTTATTTTTTATTACCAATTTCTTTAATAGTTTGCTTTAGACGTGTCGGATGCTGATTGGTGAGAACTGTATTTATTTTTTTAAGAGCATCATATCAGTACTTTTAACTAAAAAGAATGATGAAAGAGTATATTTAAATTGCAACCGCTGCTTCACATCTTTCAAACATTTGAGTTTTAATGAACAGGTTATATTTAGTTTATATTATGAAAAATAATAATTTATTTTAAAGGACAGAATAATCATTTAATGATGAAATCAAATATGGTATCTTTTATAATATAAAATTATTTTCAGCTCTATATCCTTCCAATTAATGTAGAATATTTTTCTTTATCTTCCTATCTTAAAACTGTCAAAACTATCTTAAAAAATTACTGTATTATCAAAAATTTAATTATAAACATCGAATGAATACTAAATAAAATGTGTCATTAAATTTGAATGTACGATAAATAAATTGTTAAATTAGAACATACAGACGATTGTTTCCTTTTCATATCTTAATAAATTATAAATTATGATCCGTCCTCACAATTTTTAAGAATCAAATTTTAATCTAATAACTAAAGACAATATTCTTCTTATATAGAAAGTTGCAGGTGTAAAATCTGAATAAAGAATTATTTATGAATATTTGAAAGAAAATAAAGAAATTAACACAAAAAATAGTTCCATTTAATATATACGATCCAATTGTTCAACTTTATTAGCCGTTCAAGAAAGCATTTGTATCACCAATGCCAACTATGAATAAATCAAACAATGAGATTTTATGAGAGCACAAAATTGTTGGGTTTTGAGAAGAAAATAAATAAATAAAGGAATTATCTTGACTGAAACCAGATCAGTAGAAAGATTACTTGAGGAGATGGAAAACAAACTAAGAAAATAATTGCTAGCTTCATAATTTTGTCTTTATCATTTAGTTGTCATATGCAAGAGATTATTTTTTTAAGTAAAAGTTGAGTCAAGTAATTCAATTATTTAATATTATAAGAGACTTTTCATTTAAATTTTAAACTTGTGAGAGATTTTTGAAATTTTCTTTTTTTGAAAAAAAAACTTTCTTTTGGTTCATTTTGATTTAAACTTCATGAAATTTTTTTCTTGTTATGAAATTGTTGGATTGCCAACCAATTTAGAAAAAAAAAATTGTGTGAGGATAGAACTTGTGCTCCCCTGACTCTTGGAAAGTCAAAATCAATGAAGTCCTTTTCTTTCCTTTTGTCTGAGAAAAGATCCTCTGTGGCAGTCACTGGTGTTAGAGTTGTGTGAGTGCTCTTTAAGTGACCTTAAATTCTTAAAAAAATAATGTTTCCAAATAATATTGGTATTATGACCGAATTATTTTTTTAACGCCTCCACTCATTTTTAAATTTGAAGAATTTTTACTAATAAAACAATGTTTATTGCATATTATTTATAATATTTACTAAGTTTTTACAATCACTTTATGCACATATCGAATTTTATTATATATTGTTTTCTTTACAAATCACTTGATGGTTGACCTATTAATTTTTTAATTACAAAAAATTTCTATAAAACTTAATGTTTCAAGAAAAACAAAGAACAAAATTTATGCTTGGTTTCAGGATAGGCGACTAAATTGTACTCGGTACACGAAATGCCACAAAATCAAGCACCACAGAGGATCCAAAATTATAAAATTCAAGCTTATGTGCCTTCTTAGGTAATTGCTTTATAATTAATATTATACTGCCGACCATTATAGGTTTTATTATCTTCGAAAATGATACCGACAGTTTGCATTTTGCAACGTGAGCTCTTTTTTTTAGGTATTGTTATTTCCAACTTCAACATTAATTTGGTAATCATTAAAATTAAATTGTACCCAAAATTCTAAACTCAGTTGAATTTTAGAGGTGAAAAATTATATCTTCTTAAGGACAAGATATATATTTTAATTCATAGATACATTCATAAAATATTTTACATACATTACCAACTTCCTAAAAAAATATAAATATTGAACCTTAGTAATTATTTATATTAAAATTTGATACACATTCATGTATGATATATTATACTGGTTTTTTATCTGAATTTGCTAAAAATACGATGAGAGCCCTAACTCGGATGATCCGAAAACAACTTACTTGAAATCCAAAATTGATTTGAAATAACAAAAATCTGATTTTTTTTTTAGCAATTCAAATCCATTATAGTCAATGTTTTAAATAGCGTTTATAGCGTTATAGCGGGAATGCTACAAAAAAAGCTATAGCGAATAGCGTAGCTATAGCGGAAGCTATTCCAAATAGCGTTTTTTTTTTAACAAAAATTATATTATATATTTGTACTATATATTAACATTATCTAAAGTTTCATAGAACAATAAATAACACCAAATTAATTAAGAAATTATAATATTCATATTAAACTAGTACAAAAGTCCATGGTTCAAAATATCCATAATAATATCATAAACTATCGATCTTTTTCTATACAAAATATCTTAAGCATCATGATTTATTCTATTTTTTTTCTATACAAAATAAATTTTATGGATCTTTATTTAAGCCCATATCAATTGTCTAAAAAGCCCAATATGCATAGCGCGCAAATAGCGCGCTACACGCTATGCGCTATAGCGGACCGCTATTACCGCTATAGCGGCCGTAGCGCAATTAGCGTATTTTCATGCCATAGCTTAGCGTTTAGGGTCCAAAAACGTTATAGCGGCGCTATAGCGCGCTATTTAGAACACTGATTATAGTTCAATCCATATACATTCCGAAAAATCCGAACATAAATAATTCATATCCGAAAATGGATCGAACCCGAAATTAATCAATATCTAATGGTCCTAATTACACGTACCTCGCGTGACTACGTGCCGTACCGTGCCAAAGTTTCAAAAGATGAGCACGGCACGCGAATTATCACGGCACACACGTAACTGACACTCGTGTTGTGCCGTTCCGTGACGGAGCCGGCTCCGCCATGCCAATTTTCCCACTCTAATCTCAACCTCACAAAAAAAGTTCATATAATGACAATATACAACAGAGATTACATCCTAACGATGTTTAAGAGTTGTCATGTCGTTGAAAACATTTGCAAAACACCTGAATAAATCAAAAATTTATCATATCAGATTAGGTCATTTCTTTCAAAAATCATGGAATTGTCATAATCTACTATTTTTCTTTCTTTCTTTCTTTTCATTTCTCTTCTCATGTTTGTAAAGGATGGCATGCTATTAAATTTGTGCTAAAATACATTGAAAAGATAATACAACAGGAAATTTGTTGAAGATGTGACTTAACCTTGCATCTTTTCAAATATTAGTCATTGCATTTTAGTAGTTTCTATGTAAAAAGATTTTTTTATAAATATTAAAACAATTAGGTGGCTTGACTTTCAACTTTATTAAAAAAACATTCCTAGCAGTAGTGTTCAATTTACAGGCTTTAGTTTGAATGTAATCTGACCACCGCTTAATAAAAAAAATAAAAAAAATTCGATAAAAAAAATGGAAATTTTAACAATAAAGAGAGTTGAACCGGTGATTTAACTAATTATTATGAGTACTTTATTAGTTGGACATTATTCTTTATTTTGTATGTTTTATCTTAATTTATTATCCGCCGGTCCGGTTTAATAGTAGCGATGATGATAGTAACAAAGATAGTGTCTAAACATTTTTCTTTTGTAAATATATTTATTTTTAAAATTCAACTGATTTTGAAATTTTTTTACTAATTTTTTAGATAGGTAGAAAATCATTATTTTAGATGGTCCATAATTTTCTAAAAACAATAGTTTTGTACCTATCCAAAATAATAGTTAAAAAATTTCAAAAAATTTAAAATTTGGTTTGCAAGCACATTTTAATATGGAGATCATGTTGAGCGGTTCGGATCGGCTGTTTGGACTTTGAAATCGTAGAAACTGACTCATTATGACTTAGGCTGAAATTCTAATGTTATGACATTAGCCGAACTCTCTCTCTCTCTATATATATATATAGTTCGGAAAACGCACTTCCTCTAGTATTTCAACAATATACTTCCGGTCTCCAAAATATATCAAATCGGTTTCAA
Source organism: Carex littledalei (assembly GCA_011114355.1). NCBI lineage: Eukaryota > Viridiplantae > Streptophyta > Magnoliopsida > Poales > Cyperaceae > Carex > Carex littledalei. The sequence goes on from CM022105.1 coordinate 2,945,989, forward strand.
ACTACATATCCAAACTGTTCAAACCGATCTCCTTAATAAGAGCTTTGTTTTCATATAAATTTTTTAAATTTTGGAATATATTTCCTATGAAGTCAAGCGGTCAAAGATTTTAATAAAATAGTGCATTAAAATGCGCATAAAATCCTTTATCCCGCTTGACTTGATAGTAAATAAGTTCGAAAATTGAAATGTTTATATGGAAACAAAACTCTCATTAAGGAGATCAGTTTGAATTTATCGTTTGAAACCGATTTAATAGATTTTGAAGACCAGAAGCATATTGTTGAATATTAAAATAAGGACGTTAGCCGAACTCACTCTCTCCCTCTCTCTCTCTATATATATATATTAAATTATTCCATACAAAATAATGATGTGATTGTGCGTACAAATTTTGCTGATATAGACAATATTTCTCTGGTCATAAACTTTTCTATTGTTGATATAACAACTTAGAGTTGTGTTATAGTTGTGATAAAGTATTTTCAAAGTATAAATGCGCTAGTATGTTATATATTGAAATCTTAATTTTTGAAATTTGAGCAGTAGTTGATTTAAACTATTTAATGTGATTCACAAATTAAAAATCTTATTAAAAACAAAAATTTGTATTTTTAGTATATAAAAAATAGGCATAAAGAGAATCCATTTAACTAAAAATTCTGAACCATCCATAAGATACCAAATAATTTTTTTATTATTATGTTGCCAAATTCAGTGTCTTTTGAGAATATAAAGATTTTTTTTAGTAGTCAGGTTAAGTCATCAAATATTTTAATATTCATAATAGATTATCCATTCTGATTTCAAATTTGTGACTTCTCATACATAAAGTATTGATTTTTACTACTAAAGTAAATGTTGGTCCTGACAATAAAAAAATTATGGGAGAAATAAAGGTTATAAATATTATTACATCCATCCATGAAAATTTTATGAATTTTGGCAAGCATACCATCTTGTTTAAGTCTCTAAATCTTCTTCTTGTCACTCATACATTTAATTTATTTTTTATTTGCATAAAATAAAAATATAATTTTTTTCAAACAAAAATTAAAAAACATGTTTATTGAGCAATCACAACTTCAAGAAAAACTAGCTATTACGGTCTTTTTTCTTTAATTATTTTGTGAAAAAAGTGGTAGTCCATCGCGAAATTACTTTTTAAAAGAGGAATTTTATATACACCCTTCGAAAACATTAAATTTCGTATTCCTCCCTCTAAACTTCATTTTCTTACTTGTGATCAATGTTTTGAAATGTGGTTTTGTTCATGCATGCAGAAGATTACCACACATGTGGATTTTAATGCAAACTTATATATACAGATTTTTTTTAAATGAACTATTATTGGACCCTAAATAGTTTAGAAATATGTCTAAGCAATTTACCATATTAATTCGTTGGAAATTGGGTGAGAATGATACCCTAAAATCTCAATTTTTATGAAATAAAATTCGATAAAATTATACATAAAAACCCTAAAAACTCAATTAATTCATATATAAATAAACCCTAAAAACTCAAAAGGGTGAATTTATATGAACTTTTGAAGTTTTGAAGACAATTCTCGGTGCACAGAGTGGGGTACACCTAACGTAAACCCTAATGAACTCTTAGGTGTCTGTATATGCGTCCGCATGTAGTATTATGTGCCCGCATGGCCGCATATGCGATATGCATATTCAAATCCACATATATGTGACTACATGACATTTTGAGCACCACATATACATTCCATGCAATCACATTTGAAAATGTTGCTTGTGATAAACACATAAGGTATGTGTAAATTCCACTGCGTATGCATGACAAGTAGAGAAATAAATAATGTCTTCGGAAACCAACCAATTAGAAGACTAAATTATTTTCTTATACAAATGCATATTTTTCTTTTGTAATAAAGGATAAAATGGGTACTTTAATAGAAAATTCAATAAATTAGGTAAAGTTTTGAGTTTTTGAAATTTAGAAGGGTAAATATGATATTATAAATTTTAGATGAAAGAATACATAATTTCGAGATTTTTGAAGGATATACATAAAATCCCCCCTTGTTTTACATAAATATTTTCTTAAAATATCATGCCCATTTCCCTTCATAATTTAAAAATGGACAATTTTGACTCGGAACTGTCAAGATGTTTACCTCTGCTACTACTTTCCATAAAGTTCTCAAAATTTCCACCATCCCCTGCAAATGTGCCTAAGGGCTTCGACTCAAAAAAAAAAAAAAAAAATGTGCAAATGTGCTAACTGTACGAGAAATGAGAAAAATCCAAACACATAAACAAGAAATAAACACTCATTAGACAAAATGCATTACCAAACCTAGCACAAGGGACACAACTGTTTTCTCCTCTAAAAGATAAAAATCTATGGTAGCAGCATAGCTCCCTTGGAATATATAAGCCAAAATGACAAAAGTTGACAAGAGTTTTCCAAGGGTATTTTGGTCATGCACTGTCAAGTCATGCCGTTTGTGTTCAAAATTAGTAGAGATGATGGATTGAAGGGGGAGATGTCATGTTGTCATTTTAAGTGCAAATCACACTAGAATCCCACTAAATTTTGGGTGGAAAATTGGGGATTGCTTGTAGATCATTTTGCAGTGGACACTTACACTTGTTGGTTAAAGTACAAGTTCTCCATATTTGTGAGGAAAAATATCTCTATGTTATCATTATATATTGATTTATATTATTGACACGTGTATGAAAATATATTATAAGAAAATTGATTTTGTTTTTAAGAGAAATAAAAGCTTGAATATTTAATGTATTATTCAGATTAGAGATTTTTTACAAATTTTTGGTGCTAATCAAAAGAAAATGAAAAATGTCATAAATTTTTATATACATAGAAACCGTAATAATATCGTATATGATGATTTTATTTTGATGTTTGAGTTTTACTATTTGAGATATTCAAATTTTAAAATAAAGACATCTATGGAAGTATAAAAAAAAATGAAGGCATGTAACATGCCATTAATTATATATTTATTTTTTGTATTAATCTGCAAAGTATATAGGAATTGGATTTTGTTCAAAGGATTTTGGACAAATTTTATCCAAAATTAGATTTAAATCGTCCAATTTGCGTCAAAATCAGACATGGATCAGACAATTTTAAGCGGCTATGTGAATCTAAACTATTTGTGTAAATTTTGACATGAATAAAACAGTTTAGACCTTTGGACAAAATTACGTCCAAAGCCATTTGAACAAAATTCCAACCAAATATATATATATATATATATATATATATATATATATATATATATATACACATATAGGGATGAGCTATGGTGAGACGTGGAGTAAAACCAATTTTTACTCCATGGCACTATATTTTCATTTTGAAAATTCAAACAACCGATCCGAACCGCTCAACATGTTCTCTATATTGAAATGTGCTTGGAGACCAAATTTTACATTTTTTGGAATTTTTTTACTATTTATTAAGCCACTTTGAAAATCGCTGATCCGGTGGTCCAGAAATTTTTACTGTTTTTTACTGTTCACAGTGGATCAGCAATTTTCAAAGTGGCTTAATAAATAGTAAAAAAATTCCAAAAAATGTAAAATTTGGTTTCCAAGCACATTTCAATATAGAGAAAATGTTGAACGGTTCGGATCGGTTGTTTGGATTTTCAAAATGAAAATATGGCGTGGAGTACAAACTTGTTTTACTCCACGTCTCACCATAGCTCATCCCTATATATATATATATAGAGAGAGAGAGAGAGAGAGAGAGAGTGGTTAATATCAAAACATTTGCACCAAGATCCTCGTGCAACCAAGTCGTTTTCGGATTTTCAAAGTCTAAAAAGTCGATCTAAACCATTAGATGTTCAATCTATATTAAAATCTGCTTGGAGACCAAATTTTACATTTTTTGAAATTTTTTTACTATTTATTAAGCCACTTTGAAAATTGCTGATCACATGGTCAAGAATTTGGTTGCACTGTTTTTACTGTTCACCCGGATCAGCAATTTTTAAAGTGGCTTAATAAATAGTAAAAACATTCCAAAAAATGTAAAATTTTGTCTCCAAGCAAATTTTAATATAGATTGAACATCTAATGGTTTGGATTGCCTGTTTGGACTTTGAAAATCCGAAAACGACTTGGTTGCACGAGGACCTTGGTGCAAACGTTTTGATATTAGCCACTCTCTCTCTCTCTCTCTATATATATAGAGAGAGTGGCTAAGATCAAAGTGGTATGATCAAGACCTTTGGTGCTACCAAGTCGTTTTTGGATTTTCAAAGTCCAAACGGTCGATCTAAACCGTTAGATGTGATCTCTATATTAAAATCTGCTTGGAGACCAAATTTTACATTTTTTTGAATTTCTTTACTATTTTTTAAGCCACTTTGAAAATTGCTGATCACATGGTCCAGAATTTGGTTGCACTGTTTTTACTGTTCACCCGGATCTGCCATTTTCAAAGTGGCTTAAAAAATAGTAAAAAAATTCTAAAAAATATAAAATTTGGTCTCCAAGCATATTTTAATATAGATTGAACATCTAACGGTTTGAATCGACTATTTGAACTTTAAAATTGCAAAAACTAATTGGTAGCACCAAGGCCTTGGTCATACCACTTTGACCTTAGCCACTCTCTCTCTCTATATATATATATATATATATTTAATTAGTTGTAACGGTTTCTGATAATATTATTTGAAATTATCACAGTGAAAAGTCTGTGCGATCTCAAGCAGTCATATATATATATGAACAACAATCATTTGGGCGGCAATTAATAATTATGTGAGTGAGTCTATGCTACTATGATTAGTCCGTACTACGGAGCTATATTTTCATTTTGAAAATTCTAATAATCGATCCGAACCGTTCAACGTGATCTCCACATGAATATGTACTTGCAAACTAAATTTTATATTTTTTCGAATTTTTTTACTATATTTTGAAGATGGGTAGAAAATCAGTTGATCTGAAAATTCTGGACCATCCAAAAACACTGATTTTCTACCTATCTAAAAAAATAGTAAAAAAAATTCTAAAAAATAGAAAATTTAGCCCACAAGTATATTCTCATATGGAAATCACGTTGAACTGTTCGGATCGACTGTTAGAATTTTGAAAACGAAAATATTGATCCGTAATACGGACCAATCTGTGCTATGCATAGTACCATAGACTCACTCGTAAGTCGTAATCAAGTTCAATAAAAAATAACTAATCCAATATTTATTTATACTTCATCACCATACGTTGCAGGGTTAGAGACTTAGAGCGCTATTACTTTAACACTATTCCTTGATTGTTGTTGTTCATATATTTACTGATCTGTCCCCAGCTTAATGCGTCACTTAATTATTACGTCTGATTTTCTGTAGCACTTCATCTTATGCATTTTGTATCGGTGATATGTAAACTATTCTATCGGTGATATCATAGTGACAAACGAATAGTTCGGGTTCGGTTCGGTGGGGTTGAAAATTCGTAATTTGGGTACAATGCGGGAATGATTCGGGAATAATTCGGGTCGAAATTTTTTTGTTTTTTCAAAATAGAAGAATCCAAATATTTTTTGTATTTATCTAGAAGTGACTTTTGAACCGAGATCAATAACTCAGATTCAAAATATTTTTTTTTTTTCCAATAACACACAAATAAATATTTTAATTCTTACAGCCGCAAAAAATTGGCTTGAAAATGTTGATCCGGGCTATTTGTCGCAGTCTTTCTAATAAATCAAATTATATAGTATCCCATCTATTTTCAAAGAAATATATAATATTTCTAATATTTCGATACAAACAATAAATAAATTATAACATTTTCTGTTTTAAAAAAAACTCAAAGCTGGAAATTTATTTCCTGGTTTTGGAATTCCAAAACCAAAACCGGAAATTTATTTCTCAGTTCTGGAATTCCAAAACCAAAACTGCAAAAAAAATTTTGCGGTCTTGGAATTCCAAAATCATAAAATAAAGCTGCGGTAATTCGTCCTAAAATCGGGAAATAAATCTGCAGTTTGAGCAGTTTTCGAAATATTGTCAAACATGGTGTAGATTTTGAAATTAAATAAATATTTTGGATATTAATAAAAATTTCGGTTGAATATATATCCTTTTCATACTATATAGATATAAAATATAAATATTATTTAGCACACTTCTATGATGACGTACGTAATTAAAATTGGCTTTATGATTTTAACATCAGTTTCAAATTATTAACTGTAATTAAGCACCACAAAAAAATTTGTGGATACGCTTGTATATATGATATTTATCACCAGTATCTAATTAATTAAGCACCACAAGAATTAAAGATTCAATTAAGAACCACAAAAATTTATGGATTCAATTAGCTACTCTTTCAATTATATTTTTGTGTGACAGGAGACAATTGATTGAGCTTCAATGGCCATATGTCAATCTGTATGAAAAAATTGAGGAATAAAACAGAAGCAGAATATCTCTTTAATCGTGCGCACATATTACTTGGTCCACTATGTATATATATATCTATATATACACCTTGCAGTCAACTTTTGCAAAAATAAAATAATATGTGTAGAGACAAACTTTCATGATTAGGTATCATGCATTTAAATACATTTGAGGTAGGGTTAGTCAACGAAAAGGATTATTAGTCTCGTATATATGTTATATATATATAAAGCAAGGCTAGAGTGTGATGTGTTCAGTAAGAGGGTTTGGTGAGTATAACTCTAACAATATAACGGAACAGTTTTAAATGACGAATTCAAACTGTTGAAATCTATGTACTTCATAAGTGATGCATGTACAAGTAAAATTTTAAAAGTTTCGAATTCATTTGCTACAAGGTCAAGCAGTTAAAGAAATGAACATTTTATAAGTTATTTTATAAGTTGTTTTATATATTCATTTTTCATCATTTCTATGAGGAGGGTTTCAAAGTTCAATATGTCGATCCGAACAGCTCAATATGATATTCATACTAAAATATATTTGGGGATGAAATTTATAATTTTTGAATTTTTTTTTTACTATTTTTTTAGATAGGTAGAAGAGCATTATTTTTAAACGGTCCAGAAACAATGATTTTGTACCTATCTTAAAAATAGTATAAAATTTGCAAAAATTCAAAAATTTTATCCCAAAACATATTTTAGTATGGATATCATGTTGAGGGGTTCAGATCGACAGTTTGGACTTTGAAAAAGAAAATATAAAATATAAGGTATGATGAGGTATGAAAGTTCTCTGTACATATATATTAATTTCAAATTTCATTATATTATTGAGAAATTCTGCCATGCCAAGGATCCATATCCTCAACGGTACCGTAAAAGATTCCCTTTTACAATTAGCTATTTACGGTTTGAGATTAACTCTCAGCCGGTTTGGGATTCGGGCTGACTGAGGGGGCAGTATTATTGGGCTTTGAGATTCGTGCCAAGTTAAAAAGAACGGTCCAGATCAAGTAATTGTAAAAGATTCCCTATTACGGTACTGCACTGGATGTGAATTCCTCGGTCGTTACCTATTTGCGCATAAGAGACAACTCGTGATGCATGCATTATAGTTAAGCATCCCTGTCTCTACTATTGTACTAGCTTATAGAATTGTCATTCATTTGGTCAAAATTAAGGAGTATTTTCTTCCGTTCATTTTTTAAGGCTCAATTTTTTTTTTTATTAAGATTGTCAAGGTAATACATTATCAATGATCGATACCAATCTTGTTCTTTATACATTAAACAAACAAAATTAGAGTGAAACCTATGTATTATGTATGAAGAAACAAAACTAGACTCAAACCTATGTATTATGTATGAATAAACAAAACTAGACTGGAGCATACTATAAACACAAAGGGTTCGGCAGCAAGGGATTAAGCTTCCTTAAGGCTTAATCCGTTTCCTTTAGCTTCCTTAGCCACTTAATCCTACCGAACACCGGTTCCTTAGAGCGGATTAAGGTCACCTCCTTTAGCCTCATTTTGCCCGGATTTTAATCCTCTGTCTACTCTTTTCTTTAGCTTCATTAGCTTTCACTCACGGATTAAGACAACCGAACATCGGTTCCTTATCACTCCTTAAGCTCTTAATCCTTCACGCTTAATCCCTCTTGTTGCCGAACAATCCCAAATGATTAAATTTATAAGTTTCTTAAGAATCAACCTTTAGCCTAGTGACAATGACAATGTTCTTCATGTGAAAGATTGCGGATTCAAAATATGAATGAGAGAATCTCTTGTCCACTTCTGATTCTCTCTTCTTATTAATCAAGACCATACAACTTGTATTTTAATGCTTATTTCTTCATTTGAAGGGCTGTATTTGATAAGTCTGAAGTACAAAAAAATTACCAGGTGTTATAATTCATTTCTATTTTTCTGCAGGAATTATTGTACAATTTATCATGGTATTTTCTATTGTAAGATCTTTAGTGTTATCAAAAAAAAATTTACTTTTTTCTACAAAAAATTAATAAATACATGATATATTTTTTTAAATTGTTTTGCTTTAGAAATTTAGTTTTTTTAATAATTATTTTTATTTTCAGAATTTTTTTGCAAAATAACTCTAGTAATTAATAATGAGAAGAAGAGGAAAAGAGAAATGCATATATAACATAAGCATTGATCTTTTTATATGATGATAACAATTATAACAATAATCAAAGTGATATTTCTCATGTCTAAACTAATTCTTCTTGTCAACTATATAATACTAACCTAGAGACTTTGTCACAAAAGTGAAATACATTTTCAAAGTAATAATCAAAGATTGCTTAATAATGAAAGAATGGCTAATTAATGCTCTTTTGTAACGAGTTCATTGAGTTTCAGACAGGCACCACTAAAGGTTTTACTAGTGGTGTCACATAAGATAAATTTCGGGGATTAATCTTCTTTCCAATTCACCTTTTTGCATGGACTTATTAGTGTCGATTGGTATTATCTTGCTCTAATTAAAAGGCAATAAGATGACAAAAAAGTGATATTCGAATAGACCCCTACTTAATTCTAAGTTGCAACTTTAAAGTTGTTTGACATTAACAAAAAGCTTTTCTTTTGAGTTTTAAATATTTATAAGAAAATTTTATAAATTGAGTTTTAAATCAACAATCACTCAAATATAAGGCATTGTATCAGTTATTAGACTAAAAACTAGTTGTCTTCCTACTTATAAAAAATAATATTTTTTTTAAATATAAAATTTAGTCTAAAAGTACATTTTCATTTAAAGATCATGTTGAACGATTCAGATTGATTATTTGAAACTTAAAAACAAAACTATTAATCCACAATACGAACCAATATACATTATGTAGAAAACTCGTCTCACAAAGAGGTTAATAACTTTGACCAAATTTTGACTAGCCATAACTTTATATAGAAAACTCTATTTTGAGAGTTTTTAAACTTTTCGGAAAGCTCGTGAGAGGAAATATTGATTTTGAACGAGGATTGTAAATACGTGCAAAAACAAAGTTGGATAAACTTTTTTTTGCCGTTCATAATAATACCAAGTGATCAAACAAATGGAACTGCTATTTTTTTTTTTCCTTTGTTATAAAATTACTCCAATATATTCTATGAATATATTTTTTTCCCAAATGTCAATGCAATAATTTTTGCAAATAAATAGGCGTGTTTATGTATATTACACTCACATATCTTAATCAGAATTTTTATTTGTAGAAATTAATAAAAAATAATAGGGATCGACTAACAGTCCCCCCCATTCAGTCCCCTAAACGCCCCCCTAACTGTCAAAGTACAACTGTCAATCCCCCATTCAACATACATTAATTCAGTCCCAAAATGGAAAGTATGAATACCTAAGATATGAAGTATGCATATATAATTCATCAAGTATTCATACCTAAAATATCAAGTATTAATTCACATACGGACTGGGGACCATTACTTTTCGGGGACAGTAACTGTCAGACTGCCTTGGGGACCACAACCAAAAAGTCACGTGGATCACACCACCAGTCCCCCATTCATTGATTAAATTAATTCACATACAAAATGAAAAGTATGAATACCTAAGATATGAAGTATGCATATATAATTCATCAAGTATTCATACCTAAGATATCAAGTTCATACTCTAAAAACTGGACACAATACTACTCATCTTTTACACGTTTTTCAAGGTAGTTTTTTTTTTCTCCATTCATTCTAACCAATTTTTGGGACGATCTATGAGGAATTTTGCAAATCTAAAAACACGAACGTTTTCTATTTTTTTTTTCTCTTTCAAATGAGATCCATAATGACATACTTTTACACGTTTTCCAAGGTATCAAATATTCAAATATGGAAAGTATTCATACAAAATGGAAAGTATTCATACCTAACATATCAAATATTTATATGTAATTCATCAAGTATTCATACTTAAGATATCAAGTATAAATCCAAAAAACTGGACTCAAATATGGAAAGTATTCATACAAAATGAAAAGTATGAATACCTAAGATATGAAGTATTCATACTTATGATAAGTATTTAAAGAAAAAACTGGACTCAACTTTTACACGTTTTACACGTTTTTCAAGGTGGTTCAATGATTGAAAAAGTTAGTTATAATGGGGGGACGTTTAGGGGACTGAAGTGGGGGGACTACATCTTTACTCAAAATAATATAGGTTAATTAATGAATGATGATGGTATTTTGATGTCACAGAAGGAGCCAAATCATTTCTTGGTTCCTTTAAGCACTTCTAAAGGAACTAATGTGATTCGGTTCCTTAGATGTGATCGAAAATTTCAGACAATCCATTCATTTTTTTATATTTATTTTTAATAAACTTCTATGAATAAAAGATTCCGTATCTTAATTGCCTTGCAATGTTCGACCAATCAAAATCTGTCAATAAATTTAGGTTTGACATCACAAATAAGTCTGCATGGTATTAAAAATAATCATAGTTCAATCTTTGATAGGAACGGATAGATTATAATAATGTTGGTAGCATTGTATTAGTATTCTCAAACTTTTTGGAGCTAACTATATATGAAGTATCGGATATTCGGATATTCGGATGTATATATTTTTTACTGTGTCATATGCAGGGTTCTAAATAGCTGCGTTATAGCTTTTTAGGATCTGAAAAGCTATAACGCTATTAACTGCTTTTTTTTTATAATGATTCTAAATAGCTAGATATGGTTGCGCTATAGCTTTTTCAGACCTTAAAAGCTATAGCGCTATAATCGCTATTTAGAACCTTGGTCATATGTGAAGTATCAAAGGTTTAAATAATGTTTATCCGCTATTTAGAACACTATGAAATATTGATTATAATTTGATCTGACGTTGAAATTTTCATTTTTTGGTTTCATCTTTTATAAATGAAGAGATTACATTCTGAGTCAGTCCATAAGAAAATTGAAGTATTTGAATTTGAAATCTAAATTAATTATTTAAATGTAAAAGTAGATTTTTTTCATATTAATTGTTACTTTGAAATTATAGTAAACATTAAAATTTTATATTGGGACTAAAGAAAATCGATCCAATCTTGACCTAATGTAATCCAATAACAAGTGTATTTCGCACGTTTGTCATTTTTTAAAGGATGTAAAATTAAAATTAAATTTCTAAAAAGAGGAGGGTTCAAATGCCGACATTTTTATTAATATCCAAAGTTTAATACAAATTATTAATTATACCCAGAGTCGGACCAATTATTGAAATATACCCAAGCCGGCCATTTTCTGGCCGGCCATGTACCCTCCTCAAGCCGGCCAGAAAATGGCCGGCCATGTTCCTTTTTTTTTTTTTTTTTTTAACCCGCATTAACCCCTATATATACCCTTTTTTCTCTCTCCTCTCACAATCCTCTCATCCCATCCAAATTCCGAATTCTCTCTTCTTCTTTGAGGTAAATTTTTTTTTTATCTAATTTAATTTTTAATTTATTTATTTTAGGGTTTAGGTTTTAGGTGTTATAATTTAGATTATATTGTTGTAATTTAGTGTAATTAGCTAAGTTAACCAATATTGTAATTAGCTAAGTTAACCAATATTTAGTGTATTTAGCACAATTGACCAATATTTAGGGTATTTTGGTCTTTTTGACCATAATTATGCCGATTAAGCGTAATTTTACCGAAATTAGCACGTTTGACTAATTTTTAGGGTATTTTGGTCTTTTTTATCATAATTAGGCTAATGAAGCGCAATTAGTGTAATTAGCACCGATAACCAATATTTATGGTATTTTGGCATTTTTTACCATAAATATGCTGATTAAGCGTAATTTTACCGAAATTATCACGTTTGACCATTATTTAGGGTATTTTGGTCTTTTTTACCATAGTTATGCTGATTAAGCGTAATTTTACCGAAATTAGCACGTTTGACCAATTTTTAGGGTATTTTGGTCTTTTTTACCATAGTTAGGCTAATTAAGCGTAATTTACCGAAATTAGCACAGATAACCAATTTTTAGGATATTTTGGTCTTTTTTACCATAATTAGGCTGATTAAGCATAATTAGTGTAATTAGCACAGATGACCAATATTTTGGCCTTTTTTACCAGAATTATGCTGATCAAGCGTAATTTCACCGAATTTAGGTTATTTTAGATATCAGGATGCCTAGAGCACGGCCTACCCAGCGTCCAGTAGTGGACGAGCCGATCAGTACTAGCAGCACAGAGCACATCAGTCCTCTCCTGTGGATTCCCCACAGCGAGCACCGAGTCTCACTGGCTTCTCGTGAGGTACGTTCATTTTCTTATATTTTCATTAAATTTTGTTGGATTGAAATTTTATTATGTTGTCACCATGCGGATTACATTTTTCAACGCAGGACACGGATCTTCTAGATGTGAAGTTGAGGTGCGTTCACATGAGGTACTATGAGGTGATGGAGCCGTACCTCATCAACCTGGGTCTCTACCAGGTTGTGGACATCGTGCGGACAGAGAAGAGCATCATCAATGCATCTCTCATCGCTGGACTGGTGGAGCGATGGCGTCCCGAGACGCACACGTTTCACATGCCATTTGGAGAGATGACAGTGACTCTCCAGGATGTGAGTGCTCTCTGGGGTTTGCCTATCCGTGGCACACCCGTCGGCGGCGTCTCTGACAGCACCAGCTTCGCAGGTTATGTCGAGGAGTTATTGGGAGCTGATCCTTCATATATCATTGGGGAACATGGGAGGTCGAAGTTCCATTTACGGATGACGAGGTTACGGCAGCACTTCATCGCGGGTCTCTCGGCACATTCCACCGAGCAGGAGATTCAGAGGTAAATTTTTATTAATATCTACTAATTAATTTATAATACGATGATTCTATTAGAATTTTTATATGTTTTGTATTGCAGATATACACGGGGCTACGTGATGGACCTTTTTGGTTCTGTCATGTTTCCTGATTCCAGCGGTGATCAGGTGCCGATGATGTATCTCCCGTTGCTGATGAACATTGAGGAGCCGTCGTCGTACAACTGGGGTGGAGCTGTCCTGGCGTATCTGTACTACCACCTGTGCCGTAGTAGTGAGGTAAGTCACCAACTCTTATTTTAGTGTAAATTATTTAATCAATCAATCCATCAAAATACACTGACGTGTAATGTTCTTGAAAATGAAGCCGACGGCGAAGCAGATGTACGGGCCGGTACTCCTGCTTCAGCACTGGTCGTGGTCACGGCTACCGGTGGGTCGTCCTATCCCCAATGAGGCGCCGGATTGGGGGGAGCCAGATGTGTTTCACTGCCCGGCATACGCCAAGAAGTGGTACGGTTTCCACCACTACCAGGATCGGACCCACGGTGCTACCATTGGGATCAGGCCAGTCCGGTCAGAGCTTCAGAGTTTGCCTGAGCCTCTTGTTGAGTGGACGCCGTACGATCAGTTGTACGAGGAGTTCCTCTTGCCGGGCAGTGTGACTGACGAGCAGGAGCGGGAGATGTGGTTCTATCGAGGTCCACTCATACATTTCTGGACAGTGGAGCACCACTACCCAGATCGGGTGCTCCGCCAGTTTGGTCGACCTGCGTTCATTCCCGCAGACCCATCTCTGCCGAGTTCCACGCACAGAGCCCTGCACAGGTATGTCGTAGTCTATTGTATTTATTGTTAAATACATCATATTACTTGATAGCTTTTTATTGCAACTAACGTCTTCCTTACAGCGTTACCCACCGATCACGACTGGATAAGGACTGGAGCACTCATTACCATGCATACTACGAGACGGCCCAGGATCCTCAGTATGCAGACTTCTATCACGAGCCAGATGTGCTTCAGCAGACCCAGGGGGATCCCCAGTTGAGGTACGATGTATGGTACACGCAGGTCTGCATGGCGAGTGTCTATCTACAGGGTGATTACGGTGCCCATCTCCGCGACAGGATCCAGATGGATGATGGTTACCATCCCACCGGTCGTGGATGGGCTCGCCAGGTAAAGCACCTAAAACCACATAGTTTTGGTCTAACTTAGTAGTATATCAAGGTTTGATCTGACATGCCAAATTTTTTTCAGCTTTTGGCCGCGATCAAGGAGTGCGGGCATGGGATCCGCATGCTGGGAAAGAAGAACTGGAGACGTCTTGGGTACCGCACCCTCAAGAAGAATGCGAATACAGTGGAGGATGCCGGGCACGGTGGAAAGATCATCGGTATGTTGCGAGACGCCAGAGAGAACATCAACTGGCGTGAGATAGATCCGCATGAGCCCGATCTGAGCCCGGTTCTGATGGATGATATGCCATCTTCCCCCGATTCACATCCAGAGTGGGACTACCACCGTTGGGTATTGTCCGACATTGGGTGGACGGTATGGTACGACGAGCATGGACGTCCGGTGCAGCCTCATGTATGCCATACTTCAGTATCTGTCAGGTTTTAATAAATTTCTTCATTCATATCAAATTTAATAATTTATGTGTATGATTGCAGGGTCCAGCAGAGATGCCACCACAGCCACCACCTGCGGAGACCGAGACTTCTGAGTACGAGTCCCTCTCGTGCAGTCTCCATGAGTTCGAGGAGATCATGTCGGCACCGACATGGCCCCGATATGGCACAGAGATGCCGCATGATGGAGAGGCTAGTGGTAGCGGGTCTCATACTCAGCCTGACTTTGGGACTGGGTTTGCCGCATCTACCTTCGCTACACCTCCGCCAGTACCGACAGTCTACACGGGCGATGCCATATGGGATAGTGCCGACCAGATACTCAGGTCTGCCGATGCCAGTGAGGAGGCCGAGAGAGAGAGAGCCTGGCCGCGGCGCTGGCGCCGGGCGAACGCCGGAGTACCGGCTCAGCGATATTCCCCCTCTCCGTTTTAGTTGTATTTTTACTAGTTTTGTACTATTTTATTTCATATACTATTTATGTTTGGTATATTTGGATTATCCTATATTTCGGTTCTTGTGTATGTGTGCTTTTATGGTACTATTTTTATATTTTACAGATCAAAATAAATTATCATGATAATGCTAAACAGAAAATATTACAACATTAAAATAGTAGCACAACATAAAAAATAATATAGCGTATTTCAATTAATATAGCGTATTGTAATGTAATGTAATGTAATTTAGCGTAATTTAACATAATATAGTGTTATTCAATATAATTTCAATTAATATAGCGTATTTTAATATAAATATGCTAATTATATCAAAAGAAGTAATATAACAAATAATTAAACAAAAAATTTCAAATTTTCAGTGTTAAATTTCAATATTTTGATTTTCATAGTGTCTCTCTTAAAAAAAAAAAAAAAAAAAAAAAAAAAAAAAGGAACATGGCCGGCCATTTTCTGGCCGGCTTGAGGAGGGAACATAGCCGGCCAGAAAATGGCCGGCTTGGGTATATTTCGATAATTGGTCCGATTCTGGGTATAATTAATAATTTGTATTAAACTTTGGATATTAATAAAAATGTCGGTCCACCATGCCTCTATTTTTTAAAACTTTAATAACTCAAAATTTAAAACTTAAAAGTCAAAATAAAACCGTTGGATATGATCTATATCATTTTATCTATGCACGTGTAAAAAATTATGATATTTCAATTTTGTTTTGGTTGTCATCAAGAGCTTGTAAAAAATGTACTAATGTGGATAATTTCTAGACGTTGATTTTTCAACTTATTGATTCACATAAAAACAAAATCAAAATGTGATAATTGTTTATGAGCATATAGATAATCCAACGGTTTTATTTTGACTTGTAAGTTTTAAATTTTGAGTTATTAAAGTTTTAAAAATGGAGGCATCGTGGAGGCATGAAAATGGAGGCATTGGAACCCTCCTCTTCTAAAAAATATCAAACCAACTTTGAAATATAGAAAGGTTGAAATAAAAAAATTCCGATCATGATCATTTTTTTTCTGAAGCAAATATTTTTTTTAAAAGGATCGGATTTTCAAAATTTTCATCCTAAGCTTAAATTTGTCTTTTTTCTTTAAAAAAAATGAAATGAAGGATCGGACTTTTAAATTCAAGGGGTTCACTAAGCTCAACACGAAGTCAAGTAAAAATATGATTGCAGTTAAAATTAAATTATAAAATAAATATATTAAAATTAACTTATAAATGTTTTAATTAAATGATTGGACATAATTTAAGACGCCTAGAGCTTCTCTCAGTCTAATTTACAGGCAAAACTGAGAGAGGATTCAGACCGTCCAGTTAGAATCTAAACCAATTTAGCTTAAGTTACAATTCACGGTGTTTTTTTAATATTAGTGTAGATTAAAACGGATGGTCCGGATTCAAACTCAAACTTCGAGTTACTTCAAAAAGATATGAATTCCCATAGTAATTCAACGACAATATTAGTGAGGCACTGGGCACATGAACTGAGCATTTTGGTCCATGACCTTTATCATTGAAACCCTTTTTGGTCTTTGAATTGGATGCAAGTGAAGTGACCTTTGCATCGCCATAAAATGAATGCATTTAATTCCTTGTATGTCTCCTAATATTATTTTCCTCTCCATTGTTCAAATGATTTGTGGACTGGATATGCCGAACTTTATTCGTTCAAATTATTTTTAGTTTTAGAAATTGTAAAAATAGTATATCGGAAAGTATATAGGTTTTTTTTTTAATGTCATGGATGGACGAATGATTCAATCTCTTTGAGGTATATTTTTTATGTGACAAACTTTCTAATTACATTATGTAAACCGTAGGGACTGATTTGATTCTGTCTCTTTTAATATCCTAAATGTGAGAACTAGCTTTTTGATCTAGTGACAAAATCAATATTTTTCATATGGGAGGTCACAGGTTCAGAATTCAGAAAGATAGTTTTTTTTTTTTATGAATATTGAATAGTTGGATAACTTGACTTCCAACTTTTACTAAAAAAAACAAACTAATCTGATCAATGGCAGGGCAGGCTCAAGTAGTCCAGAGTGGGGCAGTTGACCACTTTTGGATTTTAAAATTTGGTAGAAGATCTACATGCCCTACCGACAATCTGTGATGAATTTACAAATCCAAAAATATGAATGTCTTCTACTCGATTCTCTCTGAAATCTAGACACATTATGAAGTACTTTTGAGTTATATTCGTGTCATTTTTTTTACAGTAAAAATCAATAGGCACTTCAAATTTTGTTTTTCAAGCCTTTAAACATATGTCTAAAATCCCTTGAAAGTAGTCGTGTCAAGATTTTAAACCTTACATGCAATTTATCATTTTTTATAGTAAAAACCCGTAGGCACTTTAAAATTTGCTTCTTAAGCCTTTAAACATTTGTCTACAACCCTTAAAAGCATTCGTGTTAAGCCTTTAAATCTTTCATGTAATTTATAAAATAAAAAGTTGATAAGAAAAGTCCGTAAGCACTTTAAATGTTGTTTATCAATCCTTTAAACCTATGTCTACAATCATTTAAAATACTTGTGTCAAGCCTTTAAATATTACATATAACTCATCATTTTTTTTTACAGTAAAAGCCCGTAGGCACTTAATTTTTTTCTTATCAGTCTTTTAAACCTCTATGTACAATCCTTTAAAGTACTCGTGTCAAGGCTTTAAACCTTACATTTAACTTATTAAAAAAATTGACAATAAAAGCCCGTAAGCACTTTAAATTTTATTTATCAAGTTTTTAAATCTCTGTCTACAAACCCTTAAAGTATTCTTGTCAAGTCTTTAAACCTTATATGTAACTTATCAAAAAAAAATTATAGTAAAAGTCCTTAGGCACAATAAAATTTGTTTCTCAAGCCTTTAAACCTATCTACATTAAAGTAATCGAGTAAAGCCTTCAAATCTTACACGTAACTTATCAAAAAAAATTGACAATAAAAGCCTGTAGACACTTTAAATTTTATTTCTCACTTAAACCTCTGTCTACAACTCTTTAAAGTACTTGTGTCAATGCTTTAAATCTTACATGTAACTTATCAAAATGCAGTTTTTGTACATAGCATATGAAGCCTTTAAAACTACACGTACAAGCCTTTAAACTTATCATATGAAGTCTTTAAACCTAGCGTATCAAATTTTTTATACATAGCATATCCCCAATGAAAAACAACACAAATATAACTCAAAAATACTTTATCATGGATCTCATTTAGAAGAGAAAATCGTGTAGAAAACGTTCGTATTTTTAGATTCGTAAAATTCGTCACAAATCGTCAGAAAAATGGACAAGAATAGGGCTGCACAAAAAATTCGTAGTTCGTAATTCGATTCGAGTTTGATTCGAAAAAGTTCGTAAAAAATTCGATTCGAAATTGAGTTCGTTCGAAATTAATTCAAACCAAACTCAAACTGGACCTAGTTCGTTCGAAATAGGTTACCAGACTTAGTTCGAAATTAACTCAAACGTGAACCGTTGATTTCTGCTGATAATGAACTTTAATGTTTTATTTAGGATAATATTTGGGTTTGTAATAATTCTAAGACATTGGTGATTGTTCTGTATTTCTATTGATATTTAAATTGTACTTTGAATACTTTGGATATTTGAAAACTTTGGTAATGTTGCTCCTGTTGGCTATTTGAAAAACTTTGGATTCTGTGATTGTATTGAACTTTGATTGATTGTACTAAACTTTGGTGTTTGATATAAATTTTGGTATTTGTAATGAACTTTGATATAAACTTTGGTATACTGTGTAATTATAATTTTTCAGAATACCTGAGTTTTTATTGAAGTGCTGTAATTTTGAACTATGACCCAGCCATAAGTCATAACTCGTAAGTTGTAACAAAGTTCGTAAAAGTTTGAAATTGAGTTTGTAAAAAATTCAATTCGAAATTGAGTTCGTTCAAACCAAACTTAGTTCGAAATTAATTCAAACCAAACTCAAACTGGAAGTAAGTTCGATTCGGTTCGGTTCGTTTGCAACCCTAGATGAGAATAATTGAAGAAAAAAAGAGCGGGTGAAGAAAATCTTTTCATTTTTAGCGTGAAGATATTGAGAATTGAACTACTTGGGGGGGCATTTCGGGGATGAAGGCTCGGGAGACAAAACCTTTCTCAAAAAAAAAATAACAGGCCTCTGCATCCACTCCGTTTTATTTCCAAATTTGCTCTCCCTTCAAACTTTTGCTCTCTCTTTCTCAAGTTTCTCTAACTCTCTCTAAAGTCAATCCACCAAGTCGTGCTCTCTCTCTCTCTTAAGTCCCTATCTGACTCTCTAAACTCTGCTCACCAAGACACCAATTCTCTCTCTCTCTCTTCAATCACAGGTTTAGTCTAATTGAAATCCATTTATCAGTTCGATATTTTTTGTTTTCTGGTTTGTGGTTGGGTGAAAGTCTGAATTAGAGTTAAATTTAGAAGTTAAGAGTATTGAAAATTTAAAATCAATTAAGGTTAATTGTTAGAACATGATTAGTTATTTAAATCTAATTCGTTATTTTTTTATCTCTTCTGGTAAAAATTCTGGATCCGCTCTTGATCAATGGTTTTTGTCTTATTCATAGGATGAAAAAAAAAAGAATCTATCTCATTTTTCGGCATTTTATTTTTTATATTTCTAAAAAGTAAAAATGTTCAGCTGAATATGACTGTTGATAGTAAGCATTGAAGAGCAACGAAGAGAAATTGCAATAACCAGCAAACATTTAAACTAGCAATAATTTTTTTTCTTTTGTTTCATTACATAACTTTTCTTTCCCAACTAAGGAAACGATTAGTTTGTTGCAATTAATTACAATTATAAGCAAAATAATCATTGCATGTCATAGTAACCCAACATATATATTTGCATTTCAAATCATAATAGATCAACACTACTGGAAATTAAACATAACGTACAAAGCATTATACAATTACTAGAACCAAATTTATGTTACCTCGATAACTATTAGATTAAAAAGACTAAGTTTTCTTTTGTAAGGAGAGGTAGCACAGTTGGCTAGAAGAAAAGTCATAGGATTGTTAGTTACTCAAAGGTCGAGAGTTCAAAGTTTTCAAAAAAAAAAAAAAGACTAATTTCAACCGACAAGAGTCAGATAAATTACCTCCAATTTGTACAGTAACAAATTTGTGTCACATTATCCACAAATTAACATCAAATTTGAAATAAGTCTGAGTCATGTATAAAATAAATTTTTGTACATAATTTTATTTAATATAAGGTTAGTTTTTGCAGGTTAAAACAGATAAATTACTTTGTTCACCCATGGAGGATGTTCGTAAAATAAAGCTCAAAAGAAATTGACAGTTCAATTAACATATGAACAAATTAAAGGATAAATAAAAGAGGGATGCTTCTATGGACATAAGGACCTATTTGTAAAATGAACATATTTTTATTTTCAAAGTTCAAACAGTCGATCTGACCGTTCAACATTATCTCCATATTAAAATGTACTTGGAGGTCAAATTTTACATTTTTTTTGAATTTTTTTTACTATTTATTAAGATGGGTATAAACAATGGTCTGAATTTGACTAGTTTTGTAAAATACTTAATAAATAGTAAAAAAAATTCAAAAAAAAATGTAAAATTTGACCTCCTAGTACATTTTAATATGGAGATAATGTTGAATGGTCGGATCGACTGTTTGAACTTTGAAAATGAAAATATGCTCATTTTACAAATAGGTCCTTATGTCCATAGAAGAATTTGCCTAAATAAAAACATGCGATATGGTAGTGGGCAGGGCAGAGGCGCACAAATTTTAAAAAATAAAGTACTCCATTGCGGTATGGTAGTGGGCAGGGCAGGAGCGCACAAATTTTAAGGAGTATCTGCTGTAGGTGTGATCTAGCTCAAATATCATATTTCATCCTTATTTCAAAAAAAAAAAAATCATATTTCATCCAAATTTATGTGACAATCAAGATTGCATCTGCTGTAGTGAAAAAGAAGAAGAACAGAAATATGTTCCTTGAGACAAACAAATCATTGGAAATTGTTGAGAAATGTAATTAGTTAGAGTAATTAGTCTCAAAGAAAGTTACCATAAATAGAAAGTTGCAGTTAGATTTATTACCATAAATAGAAAGTTACCGTTAGATAGAAAAATAGACAACCTTTATTTCTTTCTTATAAATAGCCTCATGTAATATGTATTCAGATATCAATCAATACAGAAATTTCATCACATATCCATTCACTGTTCTGTCCCAATATTTCTGATAATTTCAACATAGTATCATAACATGGATGAGAATCTAGCTCCAAAACACAAACAAATCAAGCGCCAAATAGGCCACCCAAGTACTGTTCAGTGAAACTGCAACAGTCACCAAAAATCTAGAAAAAAACCAGCAGAAAACTGGTACCAGAAAACCAGTAAAATCTGGCACAGAAAAACCCATAACCAAAAAAAAAAAAAGAGGAGAAAAAAAAAACAACAACATGGGTGGCCTATTTGGGAAAGAAAAGTTATATAATTAAACAAAAGAAAATACACTAATCGTTTCCTGGTTATGGATTCATGGTTTTTGTAATCTATCCCATATGTTTGAGTATATTCTTTGGCCACCAATCTCGTTTTGTACCGTTCTACGGTACCATAACTATTATATTTGTTTTTGTATACCCATTTGCAACCAACGAATTTTTTATTTTTGGTAATTATACAATTACCCATGTCTCATTTTTTCTAGAGCTTTTAGCTTTTCTTTCATGGCATTACACCATACCGGATTTGTTATGGCTTCTTGATAATTATTTGGTTCTAGTTCTTTCTCAATGGAAATGAGAAATGCATTATAAGAGGAAGAAGTATATTCATATGATACGAACTTTTGTATGGGGTATTGCACCGTATAGGTCACAAAGTCTTTAAATATTCTAGTAGATAGTATAGGTGTTCTTAAGGACCGTATAACTACTAGATTTTCTTCTCTCTCATTATCATCGATCTCAATGTTTTCTATTGTTTCTTCGACATTATTTGTCTCAACCTCATGGTTGGCATTTTGTGTAAATACTTGATCATCTATATGAGGTAGTACCAATGGTACCGAATTTATTTGGTATTTGTATGTGGTGTTTCACTCATTTCCATTTGTTTGAAATATGACTCATCTTCACAAAATATAACATCCTAGATGTAAATAATTTTTTTGTAATAGGATCATAACATTTGTATCTTTTTTTATAAGAGGAGTATCCTAAAAAAATAGCTTTTGTTGACATATAGTCAAATTTATCTTTTCTTTTAGTTTTTACAAAACACACACAACCAAAAACTCTTAAATAATTAAGATTATGTTTTTGTTGATAGATAATTTCTAATGGACTTTTATTATTTAGTACACTACTTGGTAATCGATTAATTAGATGTGTGGCACAAAGAATGGCATCCGACCAATATAATTTTGGAACATTGTTTTGAAATAACAATGCTCGTGTCATTTCTAATAAATGTCTATTTTTTCTTTCCGACACTCCATTTTGTTCGGGGGTGTTTGATAGCGTTAAATCATATACACTTTTGAGCATGTTTTACCCCAATAATTAGACCAAATTCCTCCTTTTATTATGTATTTTTATCTATTTTCTATGTTGAAATTGTCAAGTTCCAAGTTACTGCCGAAATCTGATTTTAAATGCAGAGTTGGAGCAAAAACAGAGAATCCTTGCTATAAATCAAGGGGGGAAGCAACATGAAGAGATATCAAAGCCTTCACTATTTTAATTCTACATCCCTTCTACTCTTTCTCCATCACTAAATCTTTTTAAGTTACAATTGAGGCGTGAAGCGAAGCGAACAACAAATTGAAGGCGAAGAACTTGAAGAAGACAAAGATTTCTACAGGGATTTGGTGCTTTCTATTTCTATTAGCTTTCTTTGTTGTTTTCTTGTATTCTCTTTATTCGATCATGGATGTTTTTGCAATCATGAGTGAGTAGTTCCCTTTCTAGGGGCGTAGGCATGTAAACTTGATGTTGGTATAAAATCTACCTTACTTGGATCTTTTATTATGATTGTCTTTGATTAAATGTTTGTTCTTTGGATTTAATATTCTAGTATGTATGACTTGTATGCATGAAACCGCGAATCTCGCGAAGTCTTTTAGACTACCGCTTAGGGGATTAACGATGTATTAATTGTGGCTAAGTCTTGTATAGGAATGACTTTAGGTTAGAAATAACCGGAACCCTTAGAACAAAGGTTTAAAAGGCGAAGAACTTAAGCGTGAAGCCTTAGAATTGGGACACATATATTTGACCTTCAATTGTAGCGAATACTTTTGTATGTGTTTAAGTCGCAAATTGCCCCTAATCGTGACAGTTGGAAGCGGAAGGTTGTTCGAACTCACGAGTAGAGTAGTAATGGTTATTTGGAATAGGTTTAGGCTAAGCCATTTGGTTTAGAAACCCCATTTAAATCAAGACATGAATAAAAGCCAAGTAGTAATAAAACCAACGGATAGTAGCCTTAAGCCCCTAGACCTTTGCATATATCACAATTTATAGAATTTGTGGAAGCAATATTTAAAATCCTATTTACGGTTTTGTCCGATGGGTGTCCAAGTCTCTTGTGCCATATGTCATAATTAATGGATTTTGTAGTAGCACAAAGATATGATTTTTGGTTTAAGAGATAATGTTCATTTTCAAGAAATTCTTCACCAATCATTTTTTCGGTTTCTCGATCTTGAAATTTTACATTTTTTGAAGAAAAAATTGCATCACAATTTAATTCATTTGTTAATTTTCTAACCGAAATTAGATTGATAGAAATGATTCTATGTATAACACATTTTCAATAGTTTTTGAAAAAAAATTAATAGTTCCTATATCCTTAACTTGTGTTTTCATGCCATTTGCAACTAAAACATATTGGTTATTTTTGGACAAATCTAATTTAATAAAAAATTTTTGTTTCCAAACATATGATCAGTTGCACCACTATCTATGATCATTTGATTATTTAAATTAAGTCTAGCGGAATTAAATTTAATAGAATTAAAAGCTATACTATATGAATTTAAATTTTGTTGTTTAGAGTACCACATGAAGAATTGTAGGAAGGCTCGAAACAATGAATTATCTACTGAGCCGTTTGACCCGCTAGGAGCGACAGTACTGGAGGGGCCCATTTTTGCATGCAATGGAGAGGAGAACTCAGCCTTCTCTTTACTTTCTTTTCGGTGAAGCGCCGCTTCATTTATGTTGTGATTTATGCCTCTCTCTCGTCGTTGTGTTCATGTCTCTCCCCCATGCTCCGATCGTTACTTCCTTCCTTTTTGGTCAGAGGTGTGGGTGAAGGAACCAACACCAATCGCGTCCATGACCCTCTTTTTTACAGTTATCGCACTTTATCGGTGTTGGGGCTCCCCGTTCCTCTGACCTAATGTTAGGATTTTGCTGATTGAGATTTTTGTTGAGATCGGTTACAAGAGTTGGATTCATGGTTTTTCCGTTATTCAAAGTTAGGACTTTATATTTCTAAAAAAAATACACTTTAGATCTATTGAAGTAAACTGAAAAATTAGGTTGCAAACCGGTTTCTACTCCAATTGACAACAAGTGTAAGTTCAAATAGAATTCAACACTTAGAGGCCATAAATAGTAAGTTCATGCACTCACCAAATTAGTAAGTTCATGCATTCACCAAGAACTCCACACTTAGAGGCCATAAATAGAATTTTAAAATACTTAAAGAAAAATCCCGGAAAGAGAATTTGGATGAAAAACAATAATTCTAATATCATATGTGGCTATTCCGATGCAGATTGGGCCGGAAGTTTCGATAGAAAATCCACTACCGGCTTTTGTACATTTGTAAGCGGAAACTTAGTCACATGGAAAAGCAAGAAACAAAATATTGTGGCACGATCTAGCGCGGAGGCGGAATATCGTGCCATGGCATCAACCGCAAGTGAATTAACTTGGATCAAACAACTACTCAATGATATAGGCATTGCATGTGATCAACCAATGAAGATGTATTGCGATAACAACTCCGCACGACACATCGCATCGAATCCGGTATTTCATGAGAGAACGAAACACATAGAAGTGGATTGTCACTTCATTAGAGAGAAGGTTCAATCCACAGAAATAGAAACACCATATGTTAAAAGCGAAAGATCAATTGGCAGACGTCTTTACAAAAGGATTAGACCCTAAACAATTTGAAGAAATCACGAGCAAGCTTGGATTGATCAATATCTATAATCCAAGCTTGAGAGAGAGTGTTGAGAAATGTAATTAGTTAGAGTAATTAGCCTCAAAGAAAGTTACCATAAATAGAAAGTTACCGTTAGATGTATTACCATAAATAGAAAGTTACCGTTAGATAGGAAAATAGACAACCTTTATTTCTTTCTTATAAATAGCCTCATGTAATATGTATTCAGATATCAATCAATATACAAATCAATATAGAAATTTCATCACATATTCATTCACTGTTCTGTCCCAAAATTTCCGCATAATTTCAACAGAAATAGATATTGCATTGCAAAGAATTTTACAGTTGGAAAACATAAATGGGCCTGAATATGCTGTAGGGAATAACATGCTGTTATTTTGCTATGTCATAATGTTATCATAGAAAGTAAAAAGGTATCATGTTATATATAGGCTGCGCGCAAACAAGATGTTTATGTACTTTACTATCCAAGTTATTTTTTCTATTATATATAGGACTCGAACAAATTGGATATATAATAGCTTTCTCTACATTATCTAAGTTACATAAAGTATGCATCCAACCGACCCATGCATCATTCCTATTAAAAAAATGGGACATATTTTATATAGAGAGAGATGCTTGCAAAAGTAAACCCCCCGTTTATTTCGGGTTATATTTTGCATTTTGAAAATTCAAACAACCGATCCGAACCGTTCAACATGTTCTAAATATTAAAATGTGCTTGCAGACTAAAATTTACATTTTTTGGAATTTTTTTACTATTTATTAAGCCACTTTGAAAATCGCTGATCCACTGTGAACAGTAAAAACAGTAAAATTTTCTGGACCACCGAATCAACGATTTTCAAAGTGGCTTAATAAATAGTAAAAAAATTCCAAAAAATATAAAATTTAGTCTGCAAGCACATTTCAATATTTAGAACATGTTGAATAGTTCGAATCAGTTGTTTAGATTTTCAAAATACAAAATATGGCCCGAAAACGGAGGGGTTTACTTTGCAAAGCACAATAGCCCATCTATATATATATATATAATAATCCACGTTAAAATCAAGCCCTTGTGCAAAGAAATATCAACGAGAGAAGAAAAAAAATGTTTGCATTCTGATTGGATGTCACTTGACTCTGGTATCTAATCCTCTTCTCCCATGTAGTGCAAAGTTCACTGGTTCACTTGGTGATACAAGACAAAAGCGTAAATAGATAAAATCAAACTTAAAAAATTATATAATGCTTGGCCACTCTTCTCCAATAGGAGCTCAGGTCTGTGGGTTTGTTCAATATATAAGATGGTAATCTAATCCTTTCCATTAATTAGTAAGTAGAATAAATAAAACATTTTCAACTGAGTTAAGTACCAACTCCTTTAGCTTTTTGTAAATTTGACCGTAAGATTCATGAAATTTGCACTTTGGTCACTTAAATACATAATTCATATTTAGTGTGTATTCTTCTAGGTTTATATTGAATTATAATTTGAGATGAAAAACAGTTGATAGATTGAACATCGAATTCGTAAATACTCAGAAATTTCTTTTTTGATGAATAGATGATCGACGATCAACCCCACAAATTTTAACTCAGAATTTTTGTTGAATGCTAATCATACAATTGTCTATATAATGCAAACATTAAAGCTTGAAATATTGATAAATATTTATAAAAAGTGAGATGTAAGAAGCTAATTAATGCTAGCTAATTATATTACTATTGCAATCTGAAAGATTTTTCTCATAAATGTATTCCATATATATATAACATAACTTGGTAAAATCAGTTAATCAAATAACGAAAAAAATAAAAAAAAAATAAACTTCCACAGCGCTGAAGAATTATATTGGTATTTTGCAATAGTTGAAGGGTACTTATGCTATTTTTTTTCTCAAGTATAATTAATGAGGCCAGGCTCTATAAAATGGCAACTCAACTTAGTGGAGCGTATGAACTTTTCCCGCTCTTTTTTGCTTAACCGGAAATCTGGGTAAGAGCAATTAAGCTGGTATATCTCTCTCTCACTATCTCTTTAAGTCTAAATTCTTTGATAGTGTTTCATTACTTCATTCTCCATTAATATTACTTAGATCAGGATATGCCTCTATAATCTCCTATTTAATTATGATTCTGATAAAGTAACCAACTTTTATTTTGTACAAATATTAGGTAGCATAACGCTAATCTTTTCTTTCTTCTTCTAATTTTCTTTTTGCCTTCTTAATTAATTTATTGTTCAGCATCTACTGTCTTCAATATCATATTCTAAAAAAATGGCTACTAATTAGATAAACATGATGTCCCGCTCGAAAAAAAACAAAGATGGTCTTCAAGATCGATTAGGTTGGTCTAAATCCTCGTATATTCTGCTATCACCTATGAAATGAAATTAAGCAGGATTAAGTAAATAAAGTGTGGATACAAGTGTCTTACCAAGTTTTCCATCATGCGCTTTAATTAATATTACCATTATAAAAAAGATTGCAGAATTTGTAATTGTTTAGTACTGATATTATTCTTATTACCATTATAAAAAAGATTGCAGAATTTGTAATTGTTTAGTACTGATATTATTCTTACTTTTTTTCCTTCTTTTCTTCGTAGGTTATCGTGTTGCAGAGCTCGCATCAATAAGAGGACATTTGTAACTCTTATACCGTCAAATACCAGCTTCGCAATTCGAACCAAGTTACAGCGAACAAAACCTCCTTATTTTCACATTCCAAAAAGAAAAAAATATAACTAAGAAAAATGAAGCTCGCTTCTATCCCCGAAATTGTACTAGGCTCAGTCGCCTTTGGTATATTTTGGATGCTGGCTGTATTTCCAGCTGTCCCTTTCCTTCCAATCGGCCGTACCGCTGGCTCTCTTCTTGGTGCAATGCTCATGGTCATATTTCAAGTCATTAGCCCTGCACAAGCCTATGCGGCAATTGATCTCCCAATTCTCGGCCTCCTTTTTGGCACGATGGTCGTCAGCATCTACCTTGAGAAAGCAAATATGTTTATGTACTTGGGCCGTCTCCTTTCCTGGAAAAGTAGAGGCGGCAAGGATTTACTCTGCCGTGTTTGCCTAATATCTGCCTTTGCTAGTGCAGTATTTACAAACGATACCACATGCATTGTGCTAACTGAGTTTGTCCTCAAGTTAGCAAGGCAGCATAATCTCCCTGCTAAACCATTTTTACTGGCCCTAGCATCTAGTGCTAATATCGGGTCGAGC
Source organism: Carex littledalei (assembly GCA_011114355.1). Classification (NCBI taxonomy): domain Eukaryota; kingdom Viridiplantae; phylum Streptophyta; class Magnoliopsida; order Poales; family Cyperaceae; genus Carex; species Carex littledalei. The sequence goes on from CM022105.1 coordinate 2,974,758, forward strand.
GCAACCCCCATTGGTAACCCGCAAAACCTCGTCATAGCTGTTGAGAGCAAGATTTCTTTCCTGAAGTTCTTCTTCGGTATTGTACCTGCGATGCTCATTGGGGTTGTGGTCAACATAGTGATCATATTATGCATGTTTTGGAAGGATCTTTCAGGAAAAAGCGAAGAAGAGAAGATAGAGGAAGGAGTGATAGAAGAAGAGGACGTCATCTCGCATAAATTCTCTCCAGCGAGAATGTCGCACTTGAGCCCCGCACCTGAGGAGTTGACCCCCCCGCATGAGCCTCGGTCGAAAAAGGGTAGAGGGTCAGTGCAGTGCGCTGACATGCAGAGGTGCTTGACAAAGAAGGCGCTGATCTTGAAGGGCTTTGTGTATGTTGTAGCAATGGGCATGCTCGCAGCTCTGCTCATGGGACTTAACATGTCGTGGGTCGCTATAACTGCTGCCTTAGCACTCGTGGTGATTGATTTTAGAGATGCCGGTCCTTGCCTTGACAAGGTTAGTTGTTCTTTACATGTTCTTTTGTTGTGTATACATGAGCTTTCAAAATTAATTAAGACAATAGGCCTTTAATTTTGTTGTGTCAGATTTTAGTAATTTTAGAAAAGAGCCGTTTCTTTCTATACCCATGATATTAGTACAATAGGCCTTTAAATTTGTTGTGTCATATTCACAATGATATGTACCTTTTTAAATCAATTTAATCAGCTGCAGCTTAGACTTAAAAATATTATTTAATCACCATTTGTCATCATTTAATTTGGCAGGTATCCTACTCTCTGCTTATATTCTTTTGCGGAATGTTCATAACTGTCGATGGCTTCAACCGAACCGGCATACCTAGTGTATTTTGGAACTTAATGGAGCCTTATGCTAGAATCAACCATACCAGTGGGGTAGTTGTTCTCTCTCTGGTCATTCTACTACTCTCCAATCTAGCGTCCAATGTTCCGACAGGTGAGCCATTAGTTCGTACCTTGCGATCGATGTATTCATAAAATAATTGCAAACATGATAAACTATAGTTTCTAATATCATGAGGAATATGCAGTGCTTCTTTTGGGAGGCCAAGTGGCAATATCGGCAGCAGCCATATCACCGGAAGCTGAAACAAGGTCATGGTTGATCCTAGCTTGGGTGAGCACAGTAGCAGGAAACTTTACACTTCTCGGTTCTGCTGCCAACTTGATCGTGTGTGAACAGGCTCGTCGATCACCAACTCACGGGTAAGTATCTTAGCTATATTCGGAACATTTTCTATGAAAAAACATAATTGTATCATGTCTCTATCACAAGTTTTTGGACATACATGTTATATAAAATTGACCAAATGATTTCACAATGTAAAAAAAATTCATAGGAACTACAATTCCAAAAATGATGGAGAACTAAGCTGAAATTATAATTTTGTATGTCTTGGATGACTTTTCACAATGTATATATTTTGTTGGTATAAAGAGAAGTTTCTGATGTTATATGTTCTCACAGGTACAACCTGTCTTTCTGGGCGCACATTGTGTTCGGTGTTCCATCGACAATTATTGTTACAGCCATCGGCCTTCCACTTATCCAAGGACGCTAAATCCTTTCATTGTCTAAAAATATTCAAGGGTCCTTTGTACTTGCTGTATGATCTGATTAGGCTTCAATTGTGCTATTTTAGCCGACTGGCTTCCCCTCAAAAAAAAATTGTGCTATTTTAAAATGTTATAGTATAAGTTACTGTAATATGAATTTCCATTTGTGCTTGCAAGCAATGGAAATTTTTTAGATTTCATCGTAAGATTTTGTAGTTTCATTCCAATCTATCTTAATGAAATGGTTTGATATTTTTGTTTAATATGACAGAAAAATTAATTAAGCTGCTCCCTTAGCACTTTTCGATTCAGTTTCTCTAATTTCCCAAAATTGGTCCCGCTAGCCTAACTGTTACTGTTTATTTCATAATTCAACTAACAGAGCACTAAACATGAGCAATTTGTGCAGATATAATTACTGGCACTCTAGTACCAGTACCAGATTGCGGAAGGACTTGGATCCGATTTTCTTTTTTAATTCTTTTTTTTTTTTGAAGAAAGTGGGGCATTCCCACCAATTTCATTAGAACCCATAGAGATCTTTTTTTTAATTTAAAGTACCTGTAACTGAACTACTGTTCGCAATGGACAAATGTTTTTTTTTTCTTTCTCTTTTCTTGTCTGAACTAATGAAATGGTTTGATATTTTGGTTTGATATAATGGTTTGATTATGACAGAAAAATTTATTAATTTTCCCCTTTTGCACCTTTTCAATTCAGTTTATCTAATTTCCCAAAATGGCCCACTAACACAACCTATTTTATTGTATATTTCTTAATTGGACGAACAGAGCAGTAAACATGAACAATTTTTAGAGATATAATTACTGGCACTCTAGTACTGGTACCAGATTGGGAAAGGATTTGGATCCAATTTTCTTTTAACTGGAGCATTCGAGATAGGCTGAGATATATAGAAGCACCTTTTCTTTTTAATTTTAATCTGTTACTGAACCACGGGTAAAGATTTTAACAGAACAATATTGGCTTTATGCAGCATACAAACCATACGTAGCTTTGTATTGATTATATAGTCTGTGCACTGCATGAAGCCAAAGCTGCTCTATTAAATTCTTTACCCCTGAACAATCCGTACGCCGCATGAAGCTAAAACTGCTCTATTAAAATCTTTACCCCTGAACTACTTTTCGCACTCAAATACTCAACAAATGCTTTTTTCTTTCTGTTTCTTGTCTGGTTTCTTTTATATATGATAATCTCATCAACAGTAAACCAGCCTTTCTTTTGACAAATATCATGCTTTTTTTCTTTCAGAGAGAGTGAGTGTGTTGTGATGTGAGCTTCTTAAAATTCAATTAATAAGAGGGACCATATATGATTTTCGTGTCTTATGGAGGAGGAGACAACGAATTGATACCACTTGTCTTGCTCTCTTTCTTTTTTTTTCTCTGTTGATATCATTTTTTAAGTTCTCTCCAGACCTAATTCAAACAATAGTACGTAACTTCAAGATTAGTATGCACTTGATCCGTGTGTTCTCTGTTCCCGTCCAATCAAGTGCATACTAATCTTGATACGGATCGGACAGCTCCAACCTGAATGCACATCAGACCGGCCCCCAAAACCTTCACTAACCATGAACTTAATAATACAAGATTAGAAAGAAGAAAATAGTCAGCTATTTTTGGTTAATTGTATTTCATTGAGGAAATTATATGTTCAAAATTCAATATCTGCAGTGAAGATAATTATGATCGACAGTGTAATTGTCAAAAACTATAATACTTAATCTTATAAAGTCTATGAAATATATACTTTTATAAATTATGTTTTCATCACATATGTTATATTATAGAGTAGATAGATAACATTTTTTTTTTATTTTTTACGGATGATTGATCTGTATATATTGATAAGAATATTAAATTATCATAAATTTGATTAATCATGATGTTCTTCAAGTAAAACAAATTTTAGCAACACCGGCTTTAATTAACTCTCGAGTAAAAAAAAATTTAGATTTATTTGTTGTTTCACCGAGGTGATTGAGAAAATTAACTACTTTTATACTAATTCAATTAGGTTACTAGTCACTATACTGTTACGTTGGTCTGTTGCTGTAAGGTTTTCTTAATGTGGTAATTGCAAATGAATCAAGTCGGATTAGTGGCTTAGTATGAATGTTTCTAAGTAAACGAATTATCCCAATTTGTTAATTAATGTTGCAGGTAGAGATGTGTGTGTATATATATATATATATAAAGGTACTGACGTACTGTCATCCCTGATATCCTAAGAAAATATGGGCCCCAGGCCGCAACAGCCATATAGTGGTAAACTTTATTGATAATTGATTAGTGCTACATTAACAAAAGAGACCTGGCAACGTAACTCAAACTAGTAGCACTTATTAAAAGGGAAATTAGAGGGGATTGAGACTTAAAATATGCATATCCCTGATTTGACCCAAGACCTTGTTTTCAGTACTCCTGAGTTTGCGTCTATTTCTGTCATTGCAATTTAACAGTAAATTATCAATGAAGTTCATATTACATCTTAATTGCTTAACTAATTCTAAAGGGGACATTTTCTTAATCTTATCTGAACCGTTAACGTTGAATTTTAACTACAACTCATATGCATAGTGGCTCTGGCCTCTCCACTGTGTAAATTGTTTCAATGGTACATGGTAGGTTGTGCTTCAGAACTCCAACCAGAAAATTTGAGAGGAAGAAGAGGGAATTCATATCACCTAAAGTAACAAAATATTTTTGTTTGGATCTGGACCGTTCAATCAGAATCCGCTCGACTATTAAAGCGGGCCATGTACGTTCCACCTCGGACCGGATTGGCCCGGATTCCTATTGGATGGCTGTGATCCAAATAAAAATATTATGTTACCTCAGAGGATATGTATTCAAGAAGAGGAGAGAGGAGATGAATCATGTGCATAAAATCAGTGAATTTTCTTATCACCTATTTGACAGGTAGCGGAGTTTAACTTTTTTCTTTTTTTGTAATTTCTTTTCTTTTCTGTTCATCTCTTTATGCGAACGGTTATAGAGCACAACCTTAAGATCAAACAATTCTAATTTAACTAATTATCATTCAGAAAAAAAAATAAAGGCAATCGATATGAGGCACCATTTTTTAATCGTTAATAACTTATATTTAAAACTCAAATATTAAAATAAAAACCATTAAATTTGATATATATCATTTTCTATACACACATATAAAAAATTATGACATTTCAGTTTTATTTTGAATGGTATCAAGAGCTTGCAAAAATATATTGATATGGACAAATTTTGAACGTCGATTTTTCAACTTATTGATTCATATAAAAACAAAACTGAAAAGTGATAAATTTTTTATGTGCATATAGAAAAAATAATGTAGATCAAAACTAATGGTTTTATTTTGATATATAAGTTTTAAAAAAATTATTATTAGAAAATTAAAAAGTAAAGATATGATGGAGATACAAAAAATAGAGGCATTTGAACATTTTTCTATTATAATAATAATTGGCTTCTTTTTTATAATAAGTATAAACATAGTTTTCTCAAATGATGGTCACTGTGAGCTAGCTTCTGTTAATTTAAAGTCAGATAAGATGTAAAATACCAATAGTGTGAAGTTCTTTCTTTTTTCTTTTTTTTCTTTTGATGAAAAGGCTCTTAGGCATCCATTAACAGAGTTATAATACAAAGTTTTGCTGTTGAGCATGCGCAGTATCCTATCTGGTATAGTAACCAACTAACCATTTGCATCCATATAGCACCCCACAGGTAGCCATACAAGGCAGCAATAAAACCTGGCCTGTACCTGTGAATACATCAAATGAGGTACCATTTTCCGAAACTATATCCTACAAACATAACACGCACGATTTCTGTCTAGAAGGGGCACGAATCGGATTAAAATAGCTTATTGGGTTCACATTCATTAACTAATTGGGTAGTAGATAAAAGAACAATCAACATGATAAGAAACAATAAAAATAGTATAATTTACATAATAAAAAACAACAAAATAATATCATTTTACATATTAAAAAACAACAAAATTGGTCCGAATTCTTAAATTTCTATAATTTTTTTATGAAAACAACCAAGTTTCTTATTAACAATACTTGCTTTTGGACTGGTCTGGCGGACTTTCTAGTTCCAGAGAGAGGCAAAACAATTTTCAAGGAGGAGCAGAGTGGTACTAAGCCTGTATTTTTTCACTTAATTTCAAAATTCAGAGAAAAGTAGCTGCCCCTCTGACTGTGTGTGGGTCCATCCCTGCCTACATCCCCGTGAAACATAATTTTACAACAAAAACAGATAGTGTGAAGTTCTTACACATTATTTGGTGTAACAGAATTCCCTACGACGGCACAATCCTTTTTTCTCTTTAATTTCAGAATTCATTTGATAATGATTATTTAAACAATCTTAATATAATTAATTCTTAAACCAGTTTAGTAAGATTGAAAATTAAAAAAGTAAATTTATAAATATGTTATTCAATATATATGTAGCCTAACAATTAAATTCATACAATCAATTATCATTTCATATTGCATTAATAACTGTTAGTTTTGAATCGTTGGACCATAAAATCGCTTGATGTATAATTAAACATACATTAAATCTCATCATTTTCATAAATATATTATGTGCGAATTTAATATAAATGAATGAGCAAATTAAAAAAAAAAGATTAGAAACATGAATAATCTCCAAAAGATACAAGATACAGAGAACAACTTATAATATTTTGAGGATGCACCTGTGTTTGAGGCAAAGCACCTGTGTAAGAGCCTTACTATTTTGAGTTGAACACCATTGATCAATCGGATATCTTTGTTATATTCTCACCTTTACGATGCATAATTGAGCATGGTTTGCTAGCTAATCAATCTCGTAAAGGACAAAATTAAAAGATACTTGTCGTGAAAGTGGCACTAAAGGAAGAGATTTTGCCATCTCTTCTAATATTCATTTGAAGTAACATGTCGTGGTGGAGTCTAATCTGATCATAACATTAATATTATCAGAAATTATCATAGATAAACGGAAAATGCGGGGTCAATTGACTATTGAGAGTCAAGACACGGTTACTGTACGGACACAGCTGAGACACGCCGTGTCTACATAGCTCGAGTGCATCTGGTTTATTTTTAATGTACAATACTTGTTGGTTACTTCAATCTGGCAGATCTAGCTAAGTGGTAATAGAAATGATTAAGCTACTCTTATACATTAAATTAACACTTTTATTTGTATATGTTATAATTCTTATAAGTATTTATACTTTTATTAGTCTTCTTATAAAATAAAATTAATTACATTAAAATAATTTATTCAGCTTCAATCTCAATTTTTTAGTTCTGCTCATTTAGAATTGTTGGCACTGTCAGTTTGTGTTTCCCCTTGTAAGTACACCGAATGTTTTTACCATCTTAAAACAATAAACAATTTAACCATTTTTTTAATTTTGGATTCTACCATTTCTGCAGGTTATACAGGCAAAACCAGCAGGGAGATTCCACAGGTATAAACTGCGGGACCAAAGCTTCAATCTCAATTTTTGTTTAGAATTGATGGCGCTGTCAGCTTGTGTTTTTCCTCTTGTGTGAGGACACCAAATTTCTTTTTACCATCTTAGAAAAAAAATTAATCACTTTTTTTGAAAATTTCAGATTCTACCACTTCCATAGATTATACTTGCAAAACCCGCATGGTGGTTCCGCAGGTATAAACTGCAGGACCAAATTAATACATTTTAGTGACATATTTATGCACTTTGGTTCCGCAGTTTATACATGCGTAACCAACATGCTAGTTTCGCAAGTGGTAAAATCCAAAATTTAAAAAATAATAATAATTGAATTATTAATTTTTTATAAAGATGGTAAAAATACAAAAATCGAGTGAGTACAAGCCCGCAAGAATTTGATCATGATTAGCTTAAATCCTTAATATTTTTGAATTATTTTCAGTTCGCGCCTTCTCGGTTAAAATAAGCTTAAACCATGCATAGAAAAGAACAAAAAAAAAGTTGGTGTTACATATGGGCCCAAAGCTTGACCCACTGGGCCGAATTCATTTGATGTTACGAGAGAACAAAGAATCTGTTATTATGATTCTCTTTTCATGTTATATAATTTAAATTATTAACAGCCATATTCATATACTTTTGTAAAATTTTGTGTGATGTTGTGCGGCATCGACTCCGTGCTTTGCTGCTCCTTATTCTTCGTTTCTATTAGGATAATGTTACATAGAGAAAAGAGGGCTAGGAAGACAAAATTACGATACGATAATGAGTTGCGGATGTCGATAATTAACTGATTCATATTGTAGGCTGTTTAGGGGTTGACAAAATTTTCTTCAAGAGTAGACAACAGCCGAATTATACATATATCTATATTTGATTTTCAAAATTCAAAAATAGACAGTTGTCTCTTCTTTATTCAATGTGGCTTTATCACATATTTTCAGAGTCATAATTCTCTATTATGTGATATACGTTGACTGACTTATTTTACAAGATAGTTTTTTAAAGATCGAGTAGCTTTTAAATCCGTATTGAACGATTCTGATTTTAATGACTTTAAAAATATACTATGTTGAATCCGAAATGCCTTGAAAGAAGTGAAGGAGATCTGATGCCCGATATATATAGACCGTTCGATCCGTGTCGACTTTGTGTATCCGTTAAGATCCTGAAAACATTTGACAATATTAATTTTTCGTACGAATCTCAACTCAAATCAAATAACTCAGACATAACATTGAAACAAATTTGATCCAATGTGTATCATATACCTCGCTCCCCCATGTGATAGAGCATTTTGGTATATCAACCATTCTTTTGGATATTGACAAATTTGGATCCGCTAAAGTAACTCAAAGTTTGAGTTTAGATTCGGACCGTCTACACCAAATATTAAAGGGATCTCATAAATCTTAACTTGAGTCGGATAGATCCAGATTCTGACCAGATGGTCTGGATCCCAACTCATATTTAGTTACTTTAAAAGATCCGGACCCGGTCCGGGCCATGAATGCAAGTTTTGAGAATATGTATCAGTTAATAAAAAAAAATGTGAATAACTAAGAACTAGCATTTGATTTAGTGACAAAGGCACATAATCTCAGTGTGAGAGGTTATGGATTCGAAATCCAAATGAGAGAAATTCTTTGTTGTAATAAATAGAGGTATTAATTAATTTGATAACTTGACCTCCAACTTTTATAAAAAAAATGTTAATAACTTATGCAGTTTTCCATGAATATTTATATGACCCTTAGTGTAAATTGACTAACGAGCCACTAGTAACTGTAATGATGACGGTGTCTTTTATGACATTTGTCTAGATAGAGAAAATTTTTATTGCTAGCACAGCCAAGGCATGTAAAACAAAACTTAACTGCAAAATTTATATAAACATCAGAAATGAAGCTTGATTCGGTTGGCGGTGTCCACTTGTCACCATCGCCATGGTCATGGACATATTTTGGATGCTTACAGAGTTGTAACATTGCTAGCTAGCCCTTCCTTTTCTCCCAATCAAGGGAACAGCCATGACCCAAATTTCAAAAAAAAAATTCCACCTATTATTTAGGATGCAGCAGGAATATGGGATCACTGACAGAGCAATTCGTGTCGGAAAAGGCATAAAGAATCAATAAAAGAATATTCAAATTGTCATTCAGTCAATAACTTTTTTTTTAGGAATGATGATAAACCGTTACAAGAGTTTTATAACAGAAAATTAAAATTGCGAATGACAAAGGATCTGTCATTCCATTTATTCCTCTCACACCGTTCCCTCCACATTATCATGTTCTTATCCGTACAATTGTGTTTCTCTCTTCGCTTCAAAAATACGTATAATGTATGTAATGTGTAATGTAACAAATAAAAACAACTCTAATGTGTTAACCCGCATCAAAACTGTTATCTATCATTACATTACATGATTATAGCATTTTGAAAAAAAAAAAAGGGGGGAATTTCATGTATACCCCTCAAAAACTTGGGAATTACATATCCCCCCGCCCTCTAAAATTCATAGAGGAGGGTTCAAATGCCTCCATTTTTCATGCCTCCACCATGCCTCTATTTTTAAAAACTTTAATAACTCAAAATTTAAAACTTAAAAGTCAAAATAAAACCGTTGGATATGATCTACATCATTTTATCTATGCACGTGTAAAAAATTATGAGATTTCAATTTTGTTTTGGTTGTCATCAAGAGCTTGTAAAAAACGTACTAATGTGGATAATTTCTAGCCATTGATTTTTCAACTTATTGATTCACATAAAAACAAAATCAAAATGTGATAATTTTTTATGAGCACATAGATAAAATAATGTAGATCATATCCAATGGTTTTATTTTGACTTTTAAGTTTTAAATTTTCAGTTATTAAAATTTTTAAAAATGGAGGCATGGTGGAGGCACAAAAAATGGAGGCATTTGAACCCTCCTCAAATTCATAATATCATATATACCCTTCAAAACTTTAATAACTCACAAATTTATCCATTTTAATGTCTTTTCTATTAAAACTCATTTTAACTTGGGAATTACGGATTTTAATGTCTTTTCTATTAAAACCAGTGTTCTAAATAGCGCGCTATAGCGCCGCTATAGCGTTTTTGGACCCTAAACGCTAAGCTATGGCATGAAAATACGCTAATTGCGCTACGGCCGCTATAGCGGTAATAGCGGTCCGCTATAGCGCATAGCGTGTAGCGCGCTATTTGCGCGCTATGCATATTGGGCTTTTTTAGACAATTTATATGGGCTTAAATAAAGATCCATAAAATTTATTTTGTATAGAAAAAAAAAATAGAATGAATCATGATGCTTAAGATATTTTGTATAGAAAAAGATCGATAGTTTATGATATTATTATGGATATTTTGAACCATGGACTTTTGTACTAGTTCAATATGAATATTATAATTTCTTAATTAATTTGGTGTTATTTATTGTTCTATGAAACTTTAGATAATGTTAATATATAGTACAAATATATAATATAATTTTGGTAAAAAAAAAACGCTATTTGGAATAGCTTCCGCTATAGCTACGCTATTCGCTATAGCTTTTTTTGTAGCCTTCCTGCTATGACGCTATAAACGCTATTTAAAACATTGATTAAAACTCACAAATTTGTCCATTTTAACCTTCATTAAAATTAGAAAAACACATATCATGTTTTAGAAAAATGGAAATATTCTAATTGGTCGGTTTCTGAGTGCAAATGTGTCATTTCTCTGCTTCTGACGCTTACTCAGTGACATTTAGGTATATGCTTGTGTATACATCCAAAGTAGAGAAATGACCAATTTGTCCTTGAAAATCGACCAATTAGAAGATCAACATTTTTCTGAAACTTGTTTCATAGTTTTATTTTTTTTAATGAAGAGTAAAATGGGTACTTCATAAATTTAAAACGAGTTTTAATAGAAAAGACAATAAATAGGCAAATTTTTGAATTTTTGAAGTTTAGAAGGGTAAATATGATATTATGAATTTTAGAGGGGGGAAATACGTAATTTCTATGTTTTTAGAGGGGTAGGCATGAAATTCCCTCAATTTTCCCAAAAACCTGTTTAATATAAAAATAATTTTAAAGAATCTTTTTCTCATTTTAAATTTTTTTTCTTTTGTTATTCAATAGCTAATTTTTATAGTACAAAGTCCAAAAATAACTCTCATAGTTGTAATGAGTGTTTGTGCCAGGAAAACACAACCTAGCTACTCTTTGAGTTTTAAGGCTTATTATGTTTTGTTACTCATTTGAAAGGAGCTAAAACTATATAAGTTTCGTAAATTATATGTAGTCTGTGTATTTTTTGTGTGTACTTATTGTTCAATATTAGGTTCTTAATTTTGTCGTTATTTTGCAATTTCTACATGATAAATCAATGTTTATCACTTTTTTTTTTACTTGTATTGACTTGCAAGTGAATATTCTTCTAAACAAAATCAATTTAACGATCAAGTCTCGAAACTTTAAATACCCATATAAGACTTTTCGGTCAGATTTCAAATTTGTAATCTTCTATACCGCGGAGCATTGACAATAGCACATATTTTCTTTTACAGATTTGCATTTATATAATCTAAATGCTTATATATACATATTCTCTATTGTTTATTCTTGGTTGAATTTTTTGGAATATCCTTCGATGGTTATTTGATTCAGTTAACAGCGCAAAATAGGCGGAATATTAGGAGCTGCCTTTACTTTTTTACAGACCCTTTGTCCCTTTATGACAGAATATGGAGCTTGGGCCTTATTTGCTTACATGGGGAAGTTCGCTTAACGGGCCGAGCCCATGATACTCTGTTTTGTGTGTGTGTGTGTGTGTGTGTACGTTATAGAAAAATGATAAGATGAAAAACCTGAAGGATAAAAAGAGACCAATTATCCAGGGAGTGGGGGATGGTCCGATGGGCCATTCAAAGGGGTCCGATCCGTATTAATATTCGTTCATACTTGATTTGTACAAGTTTTAAAATTTTTTGTATGATTCTTGCTGCAGATTGGACATCTCACATCAAATCAAATTTGATCCGACAGTGCGAACAAAAGAAGAGAGCCCATAGAAATCTATTTAGCTGTACAGGTTATTATGGTGGCAGGTTGCCTTGCCTCCTAAGATTCAGATCTTTATGTGGTTAATGATTAAAAATAAAATTTTGACTAAAGTTGCTTTTAGTCGTAGAGGATGGCAAGGGAGTCTTAAATGTCAGTTTTGCTCAGGAATATAATCAACAAATTACTTATTTCTACATTGTCCTTTCACTCAGCAGATTTGGTTTTGGATAGGGTTGAGTCAACAATACTTTAAGTCTTGTGATAGGGTCATGTTCCCAAGGCTCTCCCCGGACCATGAAAGAGCCAGGATTCGAACCTCCTCGAGAGGCCAACCCAAGATCAAATGACAAGCCTGGGGCCCATCTAAAATAAGGCCCAATAAAGCCTCACGAAACCTTAACTCGGCTTGCACCGCCTTCTGTGCGGAATAACCGTCTTTTACGGTTAACATAACCGTCCCATCTCTCCTAACTGTCGTAACCATGCGGGATGGCGGTTAGGGGATGACCTATATAAAGCATTGGAAGATTAGGAATGATTTGTGTTTTCAACATTCTAAATTCAAATCATTTCGCACTATTATTCTAATGATCATTGCTTTCGTTGATTATTGGACAGCTTTTGGTGAAGAGACAGGCCAAGGATCTGATATCACTCTGGTTGCCGGAAGATATTGATGATATCCCATTGCAAATTTGGGATCCTGAAGATACGCGCAGATTGTTCCATACCAACCACCTGAGGAAGACGAAGACCCATCTAACAACAATACTTAGATGGAGTATTTTCAGCTTATGTTATCTTGTTTGCTGTTATGTGTTTTGTGATGTAAGAAAGTGATGATGAACTTCTCTGGCTTAGGTTTGTTTTATAATGCTATTTTTGTTGTAAGAACTACTGGTTTCTTAAATGAAACGGGCTCAACGCCTTTTTTTCAAAAAAAAAATTTAGCTGTACAGGGGAACCGCTGGAGGATATGTAAATTTCCCGGTTTAATGTAAGGGTTTATGTTTTTTATGTTACAGAAAAAAAAAGGTCGGGAACGAAACAGACACCTTCGTCTAGATTTTATATTTCACATGAAGATAGAACACTTAAAGAAATTTCTGTGAATTAATTATAGCTATCTGGCAAAGATCTAATGGAGATCAGTCAGTGTTCAAATCTCAAGGCGACCGATTAGTAAGTGTTTCTGATCGTGTAATAATATGGGCAACCAAAATATAATCTCAGCATCTATGAAATGAGCAACTTATTGCAATGCAATTGATCTTGCCAAAGGGAGATGAACCCAACCTAGTCGACCCATTCTACCCACTCCAACCAGAATTCGCATCCTCTGAGATATCTCATATTTTGCGTGATTTTCTGGAAAATCTCAACCGTTCAAATACGTTCTGCATGAATCTCAAAGCTCAAATAATACTGGTCCCCTGCACTATCCCCGAATAGGCACCAGGCACGTCGATCACGCAAAATATGAGATATCTTAAAGGATACGCACTCCTCCAACCAAGTCTCTTTGTGCCTCAAGCTGATTAATTTCGGCAGCTAAGACTATTGAATCCATTTTACAGCTCTATTAGCTGAAACAAAGTGAAAATTTAGTTAAGTTTACCAGATGTATAACCATTAAATCAAATGCATTGCTCTTAATCCGCTGATCGATTATGATAAGGAAAAAAACAAATAAAAAGGCTAGCAATCAGAGAAAATAAATATTGCTAGCTGTTGGCAAGAAAGATTATTAAGGGAGAAGTATCAATAAAAATGTATTACGGCTGTAGCAAAACAAATCAAGCTTGAATGATGTTCATGCTGAAATCCCATAACTTTTTTGCCAATTCATGATCCAAAGCCTGGGAGCTTGGTGTGCATACATTACTGTCTTTAAAGAACTTTCCAGTTACGCCCTTAACTTCTGGATTCATCGCAACATAGCATGTTGTCGCAGCACCCTGCAAATACAAATAACAAAATTAAAGATAACACAAGAACATTACTAAAAGAGGGGAGAAAAAATTAGACTGCCCACTTCTTCTTCCTCGACATCTAATTATTTTTTAGCAAATCATATATCAGGAGCTAATTGAGAGTTTACCATCAGTTGCAAACCCTCCCCAGTACAGATATCCTAAACCACCACAACCACCACCAAAAATACAGGAAAACTCTTTTATGTTATTTCAGTAAAGGTTGGATCAAGCCCCAGTAACATTGTAATTCTACTTTCCTATAATGCTACACAAGGTTGTTATGTAATCACTATGTGTTGCTATTACAATATTTCTCCAAAGAATCGTAAGTAAGAGATGCCATACTTGCTGGATTGTCTTAGTAGCCAACTTTGCAACTGCACCAAAAGCAGCTACAAAAAAGCAGTAATCAAAATTAAAATAATCTCACATAACACATATTAAAATGGAAAATATCACCACCAGCCACCCGGACTCAAATTCTCAACTTCTTCAAAAGCATCTAATCCAACCTTTTTCCTGCCTCGCTCTTTTATTTTACACAATAGGCAGATAGGAGAACATGTAGTTTATTCATGTATGGAAGAAAATAGGTAAATGTGATTGTTAGTGTGTTTTTTGGATTTGATATTTCAAGGTTCTTCAAAGGATACAGGACTACATGACAAGGGTGGCTCAATCAGCACCAGATTACTCAGTTGTTTAGTTGAAGTACCAAAAAGTAAAAGAGGAAAAAGTAAAAGCAACAAATTACCATTTATGATAGAATTTTGGTAGCGGAAAAGATTAGTCATAATAAGTCCAGGATGAAGTGAATTAGCTGTTACGTTAGCTCCCTCCTCCTGTTTAGTATAGCTATACTTAGTTTTGAGTACCAAATGCATTCTCCAAATATAAAATATAAAATTAAAAATATACTTAATAGATATTTTGGACGAAATGGTATCATCTAAGCTTATAAAAAATTTGGTATGGAGTACTCAAAAGATGTACCTTTAAACGTCTTGCAAGCTCATTAGCATGCAGAATGTTAGCAAGTTTAGATTGCCCATAAGCAAGGTAACTTTGGTACCTGCAAAATTAAAAGCCATTTTAATCAGTAAAATCAAAATTGTTTAAAAATGATAATAACTAGAGAACAAATCATTATTCATTACGCATTACAAGGCTTGGTTGTTTATCTTATCAAAACGAACTCCATCCCAATTAGTCAGCCTATGTCCCTCAGAAGAAAGAATGACAATGCGGCCTTCAATACCACTCTTACGAGATGTGGATTTCATTTTTTCCAACAAGAGATCCGTTAAAAGAAAGTGCCCTACAAAAACAGACTCCTCAAAATGTATATAGCACAAACAAAACAAAAATTAAGCTGTAGATTAAATCCTCGATCCAATTTGACCCCAATTAAAGTCAGTGTTGGATTCAGTGCAACTTTTGGAACAACTTGCAATTTGAATCAAACAGTATACCTATGTGGTTAGTCCCAAATTGGAGCTCCCATCCATCTTGCGAAAGTGAAAATGGAGTTGCCAGTACTCCTGCATTGTTTCTTGAACAAAAGAAAGAAATATGCTAGTATTATTTTAGTATCCTCTCATTTTTTTTTTGTTATTTCTCCTGTCAAACCATATGGAAGCCAGAAAAAAGAATTACCAGATCAGATTTTGATTCATTACCACTCAAGTCCTCCATGCAGTACATTACCAGAATATACTGCCATGTCTGGCCATGCTGGTATCCTAGCTCAATTGTTCTTGGCTCATTTATGGTCCATTGATGTTTTATTCATGAAACTACAGATTCTAATTCCGACCAAACCAACTCAGATGATAGAATACCCTGATACCCAAAAGCTTTACCTTTTTTCAGTTATTTTTTTTTCCCAGCACATGCCATACAGGTATCTTAGCTAATCCCAGCAAAGTATGTGGAACTTTTACCCTAAAAAAAGGTAACTTACATGAGGATATTAAGAGGAAGATTCAATGCATCAAACTCCAAAGCAAATTTCCGTACAGATGCCATTGAGCTAAGATCCAACTCCATGACATCAATTCTTACAGTAGGAATTTCTTTCACTATAGCTTCCTTGACAGCATTGCCACTAGAGACGTTGCGTACAGCCATCACAACATGTACACCTCTAAGTGCAAGTACTTGAGCCGTTTCAGTGCCAATACCACTTGAAGCACCTACAAGGAGTACCTTGTTGCAATTAGAGGGAAATTTAAACCGTACGGGAGATCATAAACTAAGAGTAGAACTAGGGTGTTCTTAAGCTCACCAAACATTTTAGTAAGCTTAACTCCAAAACCTATCGGATTGACTTCAAACAATAAATCCAAACCATTGAGTGTCAAGTGATGCGTTTACATGCAAAATTTATAAATTTTCGAATCAATTTAGTATAGAGTCAGACGGTCAAAAAACGATGAACAATGAACGCTTAAAATAACTTATAAATCTTATTTTTTTACCACTTGACTTCATACTAAATTAATTAAAATTTTTTTATAAACTTGACATAAACGCATCACTTGTGAAGTAAATCGATTTCAACAGTTTGGATTTCCCATCTTCTACAAAATAATTTAACTCATTTTTGCAGTTCAAAGTTCTAACTAAGACCTTCTCCAACATTTTTCAACTGTCAACACCACAAAAAATCTGGTGGCTGGTGCTACACGTGGCATCAATATCATTGACTAACAAACAAAAGGGTCCAAGCAGGTACTACGATTCACCCCTTTTCAAATTTCCTTTATCAATTAAATAGCAAATAACATAGAAAAAGAAAATAATACCTGAATCAGACGAGAGAAGAAATATAATGATCTAAACGACAGATGAATACCTGTAATAATGGCAGTGAGGCCTGTCCCATATATTCCTCGAGTAACTTCCTCGGCTGTGGAAGAAGAGAAGAACCCCGACGGCCTTTTCCTAACAAACGGCCACATCTCTCTCTCTTTCTCTCCCCTCTCTCTCTTTCTCTCTCTCTTTGAAAGTTTGGCAGCAACCAGTCCAGTGACTCAGCGCCCAGCGGGCAATGGTAGTGATATCATTTCCCTCACACTGTTGATATTGCCAGCAACAGAAGATTCTTTTAAGAAGTATAATTTGCTTCGGTACTTAATTAATGTTTTTATTACAAAATATTAATGTTTTAAGGGTTTGTCTATAGTACAGCAAATAATTTTTTTCTACAGTGCAGTATTTTTTTACAGCCGTTGTTCTTTCAAGGGTAAGTTGGTATAATACTTCTCTGTCACCTCTCCGTTAGCCCTCTCCGTTCTCTCTTCTTCCTCTTCCGAACCATTCGCTTCTACCCTCGCTCTAGCTGTCGCCCCCTCTCCCTCGCTCTCGCTGTCGCCTCCCCATTAGCCTCTACCCTCTCGCTTGCGGTTTCTCCCTCTCCGTCTCTCTTCAGGCCTTGCCATTCTCCTTCTTCACCGAACCTCAGATTTCACCCATTAATGGTGGTTCTAGATGAGCTAATCCGATCTATCGAGCTGTGGGTTCGAGCTTCCAGAAAATGTGGAAAATTTGGATCTTGATTGACCCCGCTCTTCTGGTACTCGTTATCAGTGGGTCGCCTCAAGCGTCTATCTTTGAAAATGGAAAGGCGGGAGCGGGTCTGGGTTCGGATTTTGGGTGCGGATCATGAATTTGGACTAAACTTTGTCCAGCTTTGATCCTTCCTCTGGTAGCATTTTATGCTTTCCTGTCTCATTATACTTATCTTATTCCTTTAAACCAAATCATGTTTCGTATTAGTGTTAAGTCTTGGAAGTTCAATTTGAAGAGGACAATGTGACTTTTTTTATAGTTTTGGGCGTTGAAAAAATTTGAACAAATTCTGATACTTAGTAGTGTTAGTTTCCATTTTTTTTAGACAATTAAAAAAATTTATATGTTGGTACTATTAACCAAAACATCCTTCCTCTATAACTAACATACTATTTTTATAACATTACTCATCAAGAGAACTGCATAGAACCACAACGAAACATCTGATTCTAATTGAATCAGGAAATTAGTTACTTTTACCCGCTGGCCACCGATTGGTTTGTTCTGGCATCTTTTCTATCAGAAGTCGATTGGTTTGTTCTGGTATCTGTTCTGTCAGAAACAGGACTACAAACTGAATTTGAGGTTTTGCCCAATTAAGTCCAAATTGTGTCTCCAACCATTAAACTGTCCTTGTTGCATAACTAGCCTTTAATACATGAGAGAAGTTTCAAATATTGGTGCATAATTGCTTGTGGGTTGCAAAAGCTGTAGGAGCCTAGGGAGGTTTCATTTGATACATGAGACAAGTTGTAGCTAATACATTTTATATTGCTTTGCAATGTTTGCAAATCTTACAGCATCAGAAACGAAGAAAAATAAAAGATGGTGGTGTTTTGGAAATAAACATTGATTTTTATTGCAGCTTTATTTAATATGGAAAAACATAAAAGAAAATAAAGAAGTTATCAATTGGAGTTGGCTCCATGACAGACCCGGCTTGATCTCTTTCGGTTTACCCTTGTGTGAGAGCCTCTCTCGAGTTTTCGATTGATCTTTTTCATATAAATTTTTCTTAGGTATTTAGCATTGCAAACCATGGGCATGTTATGTTATGAACATTATCAAGCAGCAGGAATCAATGAAATGAATTAACAAATTCAACAAGGAATGTTTCCCCTTTGTTGTTCATTCAATAAGTATTTTCTTTCTTCTCACGATGATTTATTTAGTTGCATAATTATTGAGTCAATTGCAATGATATGCAAATTTATTTTTGTCCCTTGGTAGATTAAAATTGGTAAATTGCCAATTATTCCCCTTTTCTCTCGCTCTCCCATGGCTACTTTCCTCGGAGATGCAATCTAGGTCAAGTTTGGGATTTGAGGAAATAGGTCGGAGAGAAGGAGCGTGAGAATTCTTGGGTTGGGGGAATCAATTTTTGTAGGCACTGAGGAGAGCGCCATTTATTTTTGGGGAAAATTAGGAGGGAGAGCAAATTAGTTTTGAAACTAGAGAAAAGCGAAGTTCTTGAAGAGGAGGGAAAACAAGAAATGGTTTGGATTTGGAAAATTGAATTGCGAATTAGGATTGGAGCTCTTGACGATGGTGAAGGAAGCGGAGGTGAGAAGAACGAGAGAAGCGGGGAGAGAAGAGCAGGAGACGGAGGGGTAAGAAAAAAAAAAAAAAAAAAAAGACTGTTGACCCTTTTACCCTTCCGTAAAAATATTTCTGTTAAATTTAACGGCATATGCAATGATCAGAGCCTGCGTAATTTAAATTAATCATTTAATCTGTACCGTTTGAAAGATAAAATGAACGATTATGATATAATTTAATTTTATTAATCTGTTTTAAATATCAATAAAACATCGGTGCACCGTTGTTGGATTAACTAGTATAAAACATCCGCGCGTCATTAATATTTTTGTAATGAAATATTAATGCATTGTTATCAAACTTTAAATGATCATAATTTTTAATTGGAAACTCTTATTTGAATATTTGACCCTAATTCAGAAAACTCGCAAAGAGACGGACGGGCGTGGTGTTTGAGGCATTAGCCCCGTGAAGTCGACAGAAGCATAATTGCAAAAAAAATGTCATTTAATGTCTCAAAACTTCAGTTGAAGTTTCTGATTCTACCGCCCGTTAATTATTCATTAAAAAAATTTATTTTACAATAATCAATATTACAAAAAATTACAAAATCAACAATTTTTTTCAAGTAGTATTAAAATTATTAACAATGCATGCTCCAACTAGATTTTTGATAATGTTTGAGAAGTTAAAAAAAAAATTTCTCCTACCGCTAGCAATGCTAACAGTATGAGAGAAAATGATACAG
This sequence comes from Carex littledalei, assembly GCA_011114355.1. Lineage (NCBI taxonomy): Eukaryota > Viridiplantae > Streptophyta > Magnoliopsida > Poales > Cyperaceae > Carex > Carex littledalei. Next base: position 2,994,751 of record CM022105.1, read on the forward strand.
CTGATGACATCGCTAGCGATAGGAGAGGAATGATACTTGCCAGCGGTTAAAATATGATTCGAAAATTTGAAAATATGATGTTATGTTACGATTTTTTATTTTTGTGTGTGTTATGGATAAAAATTTCGGTTGTTTCGATCTACGATGTTTTATTGTTGAAAACAAATGAAATTATTAAATGACTAATGAATAACTGATTAAGAATTTGTCACATAATTAATTTATTAATTTTATATGGCATCAATGCGACTATTAACAATATCAAAGGGCAAAGGATTTTAACAAAGCATTTTAGATTTATGTAGAACACATACTATAAAATCAATAGAACTGTTTCATTTTTTTTTGTTTTTAAAATAGTAAATAAATAACAAACTATGAGTAATTTTTTTAACAAAACAATTCTGGTTTTATGCAACACACAAATTATAAAAATCAAAGCACTGCTGTATTGTTGATCTGTGTACTGCATGAAGTCAAACCTGCTCTATTAAAATCTTTACCCCTGTGAAAACAATTCTTCATCTAATTGTTTGCATAAGTAGGAGTTAATTAAGGAACTGGGAGCGGATGCAATATGAAGCGTCGGATCTTGATCCATACAAATGGACAGTAGCCCAAATAAGTGAATAACCCAACATTCATCCCCGCCTGGACCTATTTAGCCGATCTACTCAGGTTTTCGCTAATTCGCATCCTCTGAGATATCTCATATTTTGCGTGACATTTTGGGAAATCTCAACCGTTCAAATACGTTCTGCACGAATCTCAAAGCACAAATAATACTGGCCGCTGCGCTATCCCCGAATAGGCACCGGACACGTCGGTCACGCAAAATATGAGATATCTCAGAGGATACGTGTCTGGTCACGCAAAATATGAGATATCTCCGAGGATACGCACTCGGTTTTCGCACTACAGCCCTAATGGATCCGTCTTATGACCTTGTTAGCTGGCTGACTGTGCGAAAAATTAAGATTACTTCTTTTGGGTAGACTCGGTCCACCTCTCTCTGGCCCCACCTGCATTTTACTTGAAAATGATCTGCGGTGCCATACCGTGTAGAATAACTCCTAGCCGTGCCAAATCTTTACGGTGTGAGGTGTCTGGTTGGTCCGCTTTATGATTCGTGCCAGAATAAAATGGACGATATAGATCTCACTCTACAAAGTATGGTACGGCATTGGATCAGAACGCCACACCTACAGTGACTACAATTCAGTGACTCTTGTCCGTAAGAACAATGAAGACCAGGTCCATTCAAATTGCTTCTGTAGGGCATGGCGCAAGATAGAGAGGAGCTCTCCAGGAGAGCCTCCAATTTCTCCCAAATCTGTTCTCTCTTTCTGACCGTCGCTCTCCCTCCTCTCTCTCGCTTCGCAAAATTAAGATAAACCTCAGTGGCTACCTCTGAAACCCTTAGAGATTCTCAGTTGCCCCAATTCGCAGCTCTTAGCTTTCTCCTATTTGCACCTCCTCTGTGTTGCAATCGAGCATTCTAGCTGCTTGAGCGTACCTACCAGGTAACATTTCTGTACCTTGCCACGCGTATGTATTTCCTTCTAGCAGTTTGTAGAGAAAAAAAGCCTGAAATCGGTTTGAAGGAGAGTCCAGATCAGAATCAGATAGTTGCCGGTTGTCTCTTAGTTTCTTGTGATTTTCTGAATTGTAGCCCTTTTTATTTATTTATTTGCAAGGGGTGATTCTGTGAATTTCTATTAAATTTTCCATGTTCTCTTAATTTAATGAGCTATTAGGGCGACATTCTTGATCCTTAAAAAATACTGTGGAAGTAGCTCAGTTATGGGTAGGTTTTGTCCCATGTTTTAAAAAGATTACAATTGAGCCACTCTAATTTGTGAATTAATTGAATTTGAGTTGTCCAATTCTTCTTACAGTTCCATCATGTAATGCCTAAGTTCTTTTATAAGATGTTAAGTTTGCAATATTTACTATAGTTGTAACGTGCTTAAATTCTAGCTACACTGAAAGGAATTCATTTTACCTTTCTCCAAATTAGGTCATAACTCTCACAATTGGAAAATACCCATAGCAATATAGTGTATCAGTAGAAACTGAAGAAGGTTTCTTTTAGTAATATGCGGGCACCAAAATAGTGGGCAGGGCATAATTAGTCCCAATAAATAATAGATAAAAAGCACCGATGGATATTATTGACTGTGATGCGAATCAATACTTATTAGTTTGCACATTGAATTTTTGTTTGGTGTTAGCTGCCCTCTGTATTGTATTGTTGTGGGATGATAATGTTTATACTGGAAAAAAAATTAGAAACATGCAAGAGATAAACTGAAATTAAATTTCAACAAGAGTGAAGCATTTCCTCTAAAGTTCAAATTTATCCGGTTGGCCTTTTTTTCTTTTATTTTTTCTGCCAATTCATATTGCGTATAGATCTTTGTTGTTTGGTTATGAAAATGTCTTGTTATCGTACAGGCTTCTAATGTTTGTCAATCTAACCTCTACCAGGAGTGCTGTATTTAGCATTTTGATGATCAAGGAGGTGATCAATCTTTGACAAGAATAAAGAGAAACTTTTTCAAGATGTATGTTGGTTTATCTGTTGCTCCTCAAATAAATCTCTTTCAACTTTTCTAGAGTTGTTTTACAGTGGAAAAGAACCCTACTTGATTGAGGTTTTAAATGCCAACTTATTGTTATCACAGATGATCAGAGGTTCTCAGCAAATGCCAGAGAACGAGACAGCAATCATTAAACCAGAGGTAGTTCCTTCAATATGGGCCTTTAGTTTATATTGCCTCACGATAGTACTGCAAAAAAGTAGTTTATAATAGAATTAATCTGCTTGTTAGGCGATGAAGTCTTACATTTGGCTTCAATGCGCTGATGGTTCAATACAACAAGTGGAGGAAGAAGTGGCGATGTTCTGCCCGACAATATGCCGAGAGATACTCAAGACAGGATCTGGTTCTTCTAAAAACTATGCCATTTCTTTACCTGAGAAAGTCAGCCCAGCTACTTTGAGTTTGATACTTGACTATTGTCGGTTTCATCAAGTTGCTGGCCGCTCCAACAAGGTCAGTAGTTCTTCCTTTCTGACTCGTCCTTTTATATGAAGTTGTTTGTGTATTTAGAAATAAACATCTAAATATACACTGTTGTGTGCTTCTATCTCTCTCTATAAACTATCTATCTCGGGTGGAGTTATTTTTTGGGGGTTAGTAAGAACTGGGGATCCCTATCTCCTTCTCTGGATATTGGGAAGGCCTAGTCTCTTGTTTATTGGTATACATCTATGGTAGGAGAACATGTGTAAACTTAACGAAGTCATCTAGTATCACAAAGTATTTGGTTGATCTTTTTTAACTACATGAAAATGCTTATACTGGGTGAAAGCGCAATAGCTATTGTTCAAAAGGTATTGAGCTTTTCTAAATGGTGCTAGCATCTTTCTTATAAAATTTAATATATGCACTTTTTAAATCAATTTATATTTGAAAATGTCCAGTATCCTGAGGTTTTATCAAATTTACGGTTTTGTATGAGATTTTGGATATTTGTTATTTGTTAGTCCGTATAAGGTATCAGATCAACATTCTTTTAGGACTAGTTGATAGTTGCAAGACAATACCTTATAGAAGTCAGATTTAAGATACAGGTTAGGTAGAAAGGATCTTACTACTGAGTATGGGGTATATATCAGTATTTTTTACCAGTACTGTTTTCTTATTTCATATTTTAGGACATCACTCGAGTTTTATATCCATCTTCTTTATTTGTTTTTGTTGATTTTTAGTGGGTCGACTTTCCATAGGCTGATTCTTATGCTGTACATGTTGTCCTGGGCTAGATGAAATTGGAGTCTGTATTTGCACACTGATCATCTTTTCCTTTTGCTTATTTTCATTTTTCTTCTTTGTTGTCTAGGAACGGAAGTCATTTGATGAGAAGTTTGTCAAGGTCGACACAGACCAACTATGTGAATTAATCTCAGCTGCTGATAGTCTAGGGTTAAAGCCATTGGTTGATCTGACAAGTAGAGCAATTGCGCGGATGATAGAAGGGAGAACGCCCGAGGAAATTCGTGAGATCTTTCATCTGCCAGATGATCTTACTGAGGTACTAATTTTGTTATTTTTTATTTTCGAGGTGTTCTTTTCTTTATATATTACACCCAATGTTATACTGTATCATGGGAACTCCTGTATTGCAACTAATGGCCAATATAAAGTTTTGGTTTTATATAACAACCACCAACTTTTTAAAAAGGAAGTTAAAATAAAAATGACCAAATTTGCCTCGGAAACCCTAGTATTGCTTGTAATCAGTCAAGGGATCTATCACCCTAATTACTGTTTTCTCAATTTTAGTTCCAGTCTGGATCACTAATGTAAACAGAAAAAGAATTAGGAGCACATTCAAAATTTACTGAATGACTCATTGTTGTTCCAAATATGAGAATATTTGCTGCCGTGAGCTGTCACTGTGCCAAAAAAAAAAAAAAAAAAAATTCCCTTGAACATCAAATTATTTGCTAATACTGTGTATTATATGAATCAAGGAAGAAAAATTGGAGCCTTTGAAAAATGTAAACGATGATCCAAGAATACGCCTGTTGAACAGATTATATGCTAGAAAAAGAAAAGAGCTGAAGGAGCGGCAGAAGCAAAAGGTAGTAAAAAGCTTTCTTTATCTGTTTGCAGTCTCCTTGCTTTTGAACATTTCATCTAAATAAAGGCCTGTTTACTCACACGTTAACTGTACTTTGAATTATCCTAGGAAGCTAAGGTGGTTGAAGAAAGGAAGGATGAACGGTCTGTAGATGAACTTCTGTCTTATATAAATGGAGAAGGTATTCTCCTTAGCTGAAAATTGAACCAATTGTAAGTGTTCTGTAATGATGATGTAGACAATGAAATTTTAAGGAGCTCGAAATAGATAGTATTTTGACTCAATAATACTTAAGGAAGCCTGGTGTGTCTTAAATTTTTGGCCAGTTGCTCTAGATCATAGAAGGGCCTCGTTTTATACAAACAGACTGGCTGCTTTGCAAAATTATTTTTTAAGCCTTGAACTTCTCAAAAACCTATGTATTACTTGGATTTGAAATATCCAACAATACTTTCTTAACTCCTCTATTCAACTGATTGCAGGTTCAGGAAACAGCAAAACAACAAAAGGCAAGAAGAAGAACAGACGACGAAAAGAACAGAACAAAGACTCTAGTACAGCAGATGGATACCAAACAGAACGGAAGGTTATTATCCAATGATCTTTTTAAATGTCGTGGAGAATTATTTTCACCTTATGAATTTGTAAATAATTATGGAGTGACTCTTTTAATAAAACCGTAGTATGAAGTCAGACCCTATTTAATGGGCAGCAATGTGACTCTTTTAGGTCACTCCTTTTTGTTTGATAGCTTAATATATATATGAAAACCTTTTTTGTGTAGTATTTGTTCGATATCTTAATATAAATATGAAAACTTTTTGTGTAGTATTTGTTTGATAACTTAATATAAATATGGGAACTTTTTTGCTTGTCAGATCTTATACATACTTAGGACATGTTCTTGTACTTTTAGGAAAGAGCAAGTATGTCAGCTGCATGTACCTCTAGTGGCAATGTCTCTTCTTCACCTAGGCGAAATCAAGGTTTGCGGGAAGGTGCACAAGATCCATTTTCTCTGAAGCTTGGTGAAGATGATTATACTGATGATGAGTTAGACCCTGCCATGCAAGAAGAACTTGATAGGTGACATTTTAAACATAATTGTGTTAATTTACTTCTTATGCAAATAATTATCTGATTTTAGCTGTCTTTGCAAAGGGCTATGAAAGCTATCTAAATTATGACACTGTTTTATTTGTATTTAGCTTAACTCAGTTTAGGGAAAGTAAACCTGCTATAGCACAACAGATGTCGAACATTGAAGAGAGGTGGACCTTGACCTTGTCCATCACACTGACATTAATGTCTGTGCTCTTTCCATGTGTCTGAGCAGCGGGGTGTTTCTTAATAAACTGATAACTGTATATTGCTAGTTGTACATTTTGTGCCATTTTGTTGGTTAGCCTGAATCAGTTTCACTTGTGATTTGTCTGAAGATCTGTGATGCAACCTGCCTACTTTAGATTTATTTTTGAAATGTTTTGTCTGGAAAATCTGCATCTAGGATCATTATGGCATGGTAGCTGAGGATGAATCCAAGTAGCCTGATATTTTTCCTTTTTTTTTTTAACGCTATCTTCCCTTTCGGTTGCATGCATGAAGTACTGATATCTGGATTGGTCACACTTAAATTTCTCAGTTTCTTTCTGTTGGTTTTGGTAAATCTCTTTACAAGTACTAAGTAGATCTAGTTGTTTGTATTCAGAGAAGTTGAGGATTTTGCACGAAGACTGAACTCAATGTGGCCAGATAGAGTACAAGAGATATTATCATTAGGCCAAGAGAGAAGGCGAAATTCTAGTTTTGTTGGGCACTTCTGAAGGTTAGTGTTACTTACTTCTTTCATGATGCTTTAAATAATTTCAAGGTTGCATGCTCACTTTTTCAGCCTGGTACTAGAAAACCAAAGAGAAAGTCGTTTGCATACACACTGCATGACATATAGAGAGGACTATTTCTTTCTGCATTCAATTTGTTTTGTTGAATAATCTCATTAACGTTATATTCACTTTATTGTTCTTTACCTTTTGAGTTCTGAGAAGCATTTCAGTTGTTATGTGTACTAACTGTCTGATATTTCATTATTATCTCATATATTTATTCAGGGTAGGAAGATACCTGAAGGGTCTTAATGTCTGTAATGTTAAAAGAGGAGCGTTTCTGATTTTTTATTCTTCTGAGAAGCTCAACTCATAAAGGGGAGTTCTAAATTAGCGGCGTGCCCATTTTTCATAGTAGAGCTCGTCAAGTGGATAATATCTAGCCCCAACAAAAATGTTAGTATTGTTGGTACTGTAGCTCTATTTTGATGATGCGATGCTTAATGACAGTTTGTCATGTGGTTTTTTTGGGTTCATGTCATTGTCTTGTTTAAACTGTTTATTCATGAGTATCCAACTGTTGTGAAAAATAGCTGTTTTTCTGATATCAGGAGATGGTAGAGGTAGTATCAATGCGGACTCATTGTTTTCATTACAAACAGAAAAACAAATCGTCTCAGATTAACAACTTGTAGCTCTCCATTCTCCATGGTGTTTTTTTGCGTGACATGAGAGCAGTAAAAGTACGTATATAAACGTAAAGCGGCATCAGTTGATTTTTTTTGTTTAAATAGAACGAGGTAACGAGGAGAATTATTATTAATGTCTTTGAATCTTTGAAGTTATTTTTTCATTGCATTGAGTTGTGATACACAAGATCAGTGTTATATGCGGCGGTTAGAATGGGAAGTGGGGCTAAGAGTTCTCTTTCTCTATCTTTTAGTGACTTTGATCCAACATGATACAATCTGTATTAATAATTCTTAAACTCGTGCAAACCGGGCCCCACAATTTGCCAAGATTCTAGCGGGCTGAAACGGGACTGCGCCTCTGAAATATCTCATCTTTTGCTTGACCGACGTGTACGGTGCCTATTCGGGGATAGCGCAGGGGACCAGTATTATCTGTGCTTTGAGATTCGTGCAGAACGTATTTGAACGGTTGAGATTTTCCAAAAAACCACTCAAAGTTTGAGATATCTGAGAGAATGCGAATTCCTGAAACAGGTGGTTTGTCTGATATTAGTCACCAAACTGATTAATATTTATGAGAGATCTTTATTTAAATTAGGTCTGATGGACATCGGACCTAAGCTGCTGCTCATATGAAAAATATTGTTTTTTCCCCACTAAATTATAAACTAGTTTTTACTTCGGTAACAGATTGTTAATGTTGGGGGGATGTGTTACGATTCAAATCGTCGCTCAGCCGGAGGTGATTTTCTAAAGCGATTATCAAATATTATTTATTTTGTTGTTTCATTTTCAATGGACTACATTTTAGAGGATTATTTTCAAATTTTTGCTACCCTATTTTACACATTTTACTCAAATTGCTCTAATACTACGCCGTGACTTGTCTAGTTGCGAAGTTAATATCTTTAATACGAGAAGTCACAGATTTAAAACTTAAGATGTGTGTGAATAGTTAAATGGCTCTGACTCAAACTTACCGAAACCAAAGAAAACTACTTGCGAATTAAATTTGTTTAACAATTTTGGTACAAGAAACTATGTTAATGTGTGTGAACGCACAGATAGTCTACCAATCAAGTGTCATGCAATTTAAATAATGCTTTAATACTGTACAGAGGAGTATTATAATAATTCCCATTAAAAAAGTTTAAATCGTTTAATAGGTACTAATCTCCTACACAAAATGTCAGCATATTTAATATACATAATACCATTATATTTGAGCTTATAAGAAATTTTATTTATGAAGATTGTTAAAATTATAAAGTTAAATATTTAAAGTAAAAACAGTAACTTAAAATTTTTTTTTGGATATGATTACAATATAGTTGAACTTAATGGAAAAGATTACAACATAGTTGATGTAAACAAATTTTACTGTTTGCTACTAATGTTGAACGAGAAAATTTGACTACGAAAAGATAGAAAAATACTTAATAACTTGGCTTTGTTTATCAATACTGTCACTCAAACATTAGTTCAAAGCTAGATAGAGGGAAGGAAATAGCAAGCGTGCGCACCAAGTCTTAACAAACTTCAGTACAACTTGAACGTATGATAGATTAATATTGTGGGTGCTGCTCAAGCCATTCCTGAATTGTAGATCGAAGCGCACGATTTTTAATCAGATTGTGATGTGGAAGTGGCAAGTTGGTCATTGGAGAAGTGTTGTGCCCTCTACTAAGCCACTGTCTTATTGCGTCAGCTTCATATGTGAACCCATCTGCTGCAATACAAGGATCCTGCATCACTTCCTGAAACCAAAGTAACAAATATGATTCAATTACAAATTCTATATTTTTCATTCAACTAATTCCATCAAGTAAAAGCTATTGAGATCAGAAACACTACAAACTGGAGAGGGGGAGGGATATGGTTGAGTTAGTGAATGGACTGGAATTTACTGGGTGAATGGACCTGAGAATTGTTGACATTAAAAAACATAAGCTGCTTGGGATTTCACAGCCGGTGAAGCCCACTGCTCTCTCTTATCCAGAATCACGTACTTCTATCTCATCTCTTATTTTATTACCGTAACGGTCAGGTCTGGTACCGGTACAATACTGAATCGGTATCTAATTATCTATGAACGAGTTCTCTAGAAAGAGATTGCATGCGTAATCGTGAATCACTTTATGGTATGGGGATAATCCTTAGGTTACTGGATGATGGGAATAATTAAGCATGAAATTGGAAATGAACACATAATGTCTATAAATGAATTCTCTCATTATTCATTTTTTCTGGGTCTTTTCGTTGCATTCACTTACAACAAGAAACAACCACCAGCGTTTGGTGCAACACTCGCATTTTGGTGCATTCTTTTTCCTTTCCTTGGTCTTTTGTTCTGTCATATTCCAAATAACTTATCCAATTACAACGTATTAACCGCAAATGCACCTTTCTTTTTATATTGACAATAAACTTATTTGATAACAGCAACAATCGATCAAATGTTTATCAAAATGAAAAAAGAGTACAATAATATATATTTTTTATATAATTCGGGTAATTGGGTATCAAATATGGCGCAATTGGAAAAATTAATGGTTTAGATTTATCAACAATGACCAAATTCCCAGCCTGAATTAAATTTTAACACAGCATATCTAAAATTATAGAAAACATATCTACAATTTTACCTTATATATTGTGATAATCTTTTTCATTAATAAATCAAAATTCAAATTTCAAATGCAAATATGAACCTTTGAACTTGTATTATTCTTAAGAATAATGCATTCAAGTAGAAATATACTGAGTTCATTTTGCACAAAATGAAAATGTGCAATAATCAACGCTGCAAAATGGTCACAAATAGTCCATTGATTTTTCGGCTTCTTTATCTTGCACTGAACAAACCCCAATTTTATGATTTTTTTTTTTATGTAAATGCATTATTTCAAAAATAAAATAAGATCCGCCCCTCACATTTCTTGTTTGGAATTAAAATTTTTGAATTATTAATGCAAAAATGAGTTGTTGGTCATGATAGGTCACCAAAGTTGCGGTAAAATAAATTTGGTTAAACACTCTTGTTCCTTCATTAAACAGCTAATGAGCCTCTAAAAAATAAAAACATAATAATTATGGTATACACATACTATTGTGATTGGATGCCAATATAATAATTCAAAACTATTACCTGATTTATTGGACAGATGAAGTGTGCTGGTATGCTCTCTTCTCCAAGCTCAGATCCACGACTCTGTGGTTCCACGTAAGTAGAAGCAGCCTTCATCAAAGGTTCGACCACTGCCCACACCTCATTAACAAGATCAGGCCGCATGCTTCTGGACAACTCCACACATCTTAGGGCTATCTTTGCCAACTCCTTAGCTTGCTCAAAGGGCCATGTCCCAGCTGAATCATCAATTACTGACAAAAGGATCCCATTTGTCATAGCATTTTGAACTTGTCTGGCAATATTCATTGGAGGCTTTCCTGTTAGAAGACGAAGGATAATGATGCCCAAGGAATAGATGTCTGATTTTGGTGTCAGAATCCCAGTTGATAAATACTCAGGGTCAATGTATGAAAATGTTCCAGCTGGATTCATTGTTTGGAAGAAAGCTGTGGCATTGGTATCCGGTTGTTTCAGGAGGCGAGAAATGCCAAAGTCGCTGAGTTTACTCACCAAATTGGTGTCAAGGAGAATGTTTTCGGGCTTGAGATCTCCATGGACTACTAGTTGGGGCTTGTTTGAGTGGAGGAAAATGAGAGCAAGGCAGATCTCACCGATGATGCGGGTGCGGGCCTGCCATGTCAAAGGTGGGGTGTTGTTGGCACAGGTCAGACGGTCCTCAAGGCTTCCATTAGATAAGTACTCATATACAAGTGCCGATACTTCTGAGCAAGCTCCTATGAGGGTAACTAGGTTTGGGTGCCTCACTTTAGTGAGGATGGTAATCTGTAATTAATTAAGGAAAAATCTTAAAAAGATTTTAACTAACATTAACAAGGTTATAATTTAATATATAATTAGGGTATACCAAGGATCACCATTGTAGATGCTACCCTAGAATAGCATCCAATGTGTTTTTTCTGCACTTAAGTGGATAACTTAATTCAGCCACACTCAGGTTCTCTCTGAACCTTAATTTCTATTTCTGTACATAAAATTTACCTCTTGTTGGAATTGTGATTTGCCCTGTATGCTTTGGGAACGCAACAACTTAATTGCTACTGTGGTTCGACGAAGAGAACCTTTGTAAACAGGTCCAAATGCACCTTCTCCGATCTTCAATGATTCGCTAAAATTCTGGGTTCCTTGCCGCAGTTCTTGCAAGGAAAACTCTGAGTTCACTGCCGAAGAGGAGCCGTAATGCATATTTTCTTTTTGTATGCATAATTCTTCGACTTTTCTCAACAAATTATCTTTTTCTTGTTGCAGATTGTATAAATCATCCTGTAAAGAGTCAATGCGGTCCCCACCTGATCCTGAAATAACTTTCAAATCCTTGATAACGAGTTCAAAATTAGAAGCTTGGTTTTCCAATGCAAGCCTCCTCACATTTGCCACCTGAATCTGGTTGAAATATTCATCTCTTTGGCTTCTGAGGAGGTCATTCTCTTCCATGATTTGTTCAATTGCTTCACGTATGTGTTCATCATGCTCGTTCTCTTCAATTTCTCGTCTTAATTGATCCTTTTCTTGCTTTTCCCTCTCTAAAATTTCCTTAAGCTCTCTAATTTCTTGCTCTTTTTGCTGCAAATTCTTTGCTAGCTTGTTCTGCAAAGTTTAAGTCTTAGATTAAGCACTAATATACAATTACAGAAAAAATGTATATATATTGTAAGAATTAATCATTATTTTTAAAGCAATATTAGGAGAAAAGTCTTGAACTCATTACTACTAGGTGAGCCAGATTCTTGTGGGCCCCAAAAAATTCTTCAACCATCTTTTCCAAGTTGTCAGCTTTTATGGTTGCCTCGTGAAGCATCTAAATGAAAAAAGCATCTACATCAATATCTCACTAGGAAAGGAAACCTCAATCAAAATATCAAAAAACTTATCTTAATGAGAACGTTTTAGAACAAAAACATACAAAAAGATCAGGTTTATTTCAGGTAGTTCAATGCTCAGAGTGAAACTCAAGAAGGGCACCGTGCTCGTGATCTTATTCATTAACATTTTACTGTCTATATTTTCAGAAATACAAATAAAAAGCTTCCCTCTTATGGTCTCAGAATACTGTCACAGTTGGATTACAAAGGTGAGACCTCAAGTGAATCGACAGACATTTTCTAAACAATGAGTAATATGAAACACAAAAAATGACAGTATCACCTCTTCGGTTGTGGAGTGACTATTTGATCTGGTAGATCTGCTTGATGATGCCTCAGCTCCTCCATTCCTATGGTACCTCACTTCAGATGTTGGAGCTGGTGTCAAGTTATGTGAGTTCATCTCCCTATAAGAAAGCTCATTCAAAATTCAGATCAAAACAAATTTAGTCTGCAAAAGAGTATAAAGAGTAGAAGCAGATTGAAAAGATACTAGAACAACATGATTAAAAAAACAAAAGTTATACCATACCGCCCATGTATTCGTACATACTGACCAATATAGGATACATAGATGCTTGATGTAACTAGCACCAGATCCAAGCTGGCAAACTTGTCAATTTCCTTTTTGGGTGTTGGTGGTGGACTTTTCCTTTCATTTTTATTGAGACGAAAGAGGAGGGTGTGGGAGGCTATATGTTTAAACCTTAAATAAGCTCTGCTTGATGCATAAATTGTCATTTTGATTTGAATTGCGCAGTAAAGTATCATCTTGAGTATGTTGATTTGAATCAAACAGTTTACAACTATCAAATCAAAGCACAGAAGAAATTAATTTTGAAGGTTAATTATACCTAGTGAATATAAGGTTTCTGTCCGAGACAAACCAAAGCTTGCATGACAGATTTGCTTCTCGCAGCACTCTGTTTGCTGTCTCAGATGCAAGATTCATCATATCACTGCAATTTTAGACGACATTTGTAGTCCAGATTATTTTATGGGTCAATCTCAATACTAGCTAACTCATCCCCTTTACTAACTGAGGTTATATCTACGATTTCGTGTCAGTACCTATCTGCAGCTGATCCCATGACAAGGTTCTTGGTTCCATGCTGCGCAATGACTTGTACAATTCCTCCAGCAATATCATCTGCCATGTGGACCAATTTCTCAGCTCGAAACTGTGAACAAAAGGAAAAACAAAATGTCTATTGCTATTATTCTGCTTCTCAAAACCCTCTTTTGATGGAAAACAAAAGAGGACACAAAGTTGTACGCAAGTTGAAATGGAAGCAATATCGTCTAGTAGAGGACATAATTTAAAAAGAAAAATCATGGAAAACAGAAATAAAGGTATAATGCACCTTGTATGCAGTACAGTGTGAAAGGTACTTGTTCAGAACCGCTTCTATCTTGTCCCTCTCAATTATCCAAGACCCAGGGACACATAATCCTGTTTGACATAGTTTTGTACACAATCAGCATTGGCAGTATACAACAATTTGAAATCTCTTTGCCTCTGATATGATTACTTCAAATGAAAATAGTCTATACAGGGCAAAGTTTAGCTAATTTAACTTCTTTACTAAAGTTACAATTGGAAAACACTAAAAAAATTACGAAAAGGTAATTAAATTAATTTATATCGCTCAGCAGGGGGATCCAAGGTACTAACCTTCTTTGAAAGGTGAAACCACGACATTAGTGATGATGATTTTTGTTTTATCCTGAGGAAAATAACTAAAAACCCAAGACAAAGCAGATAACCCATCCTCATATGTCTCAGGCAATGCAACAAACACCTTATCTGCATTACTCTGTGCTGCCATCAAAGCTCAACAAGCTGCAACCTGATCAGAAGCATTAAAAAGGACAAGAAATTGTTTAAGTTCATAGAGCCAATTCTTTTCATTTTTTTTCTCAAACAAATAAAATACCATTTACTTGTTTTGTGAAGCTTCAACTAAGCGATGACACCAGAGTATATAACTGGAGGTTCAATTTTTTTTATTTTTATTTTTGAGAAAAACGTTATAAATCTGTTAAGTTCAACAAATTTAATTGATAATACCAACTTGTTCTAATTTTGCTATTAGGCATTTACCCCTTGTCACAAGGAGTCTCAGACTGACAAAATACTAATAGAATAGCATACTGAGAAAAAGAAAACTGGTTTTAAACAGATCGCACAAATAAGAACTCACCTTAATTTCTATAGCATGTCTCTAGGTGGTCAACGGAGCTTCTGGTGAGATCAACTACTGCCAATGCTAAATCTTATGGATAGACACCCTCTTATAAATTATAATAGCTCTCAGACCTTGACAAACCCCTTAGTGGTAATAACTGGAGCGAGGGAGGAGGCACGAAAAGGTCCCATTGGCCATTGGGGAATGCGATGCGTGGGGAGTTCAGTATAGTAACCAGATTCGCGTTTAAACGGTTTTGGTTCGTCAAAATCTCGCAGCGTCTTCAGTTATTCCAGAGCTCTGTGTTTTTTCCCGATCAATTACCCTTTGCTTTATCAAATATTACAAAGTTTGTCACTAATTATTGCCTCTTTATCTTTTATTTTATCAAATATTACAAAGTTTGCCACTAATTATTGCCTCTTTTTTAATTTCCATGTGCGTTGGACCACTCTGTGGCAGTATTGATATATGAAGAAACTTTGAAGTTGATTTTCTTATGTCAATAATTATGAATACGTACACCTAGAAGGGCTATATGAAGAAACTCTGGGACCACATGTTTGACTAAAATAAGTGCATAGAAGATTGTTTACTTGTTTGTAAATATGTTTTTGAATTTTAAAGCTGTTTGTAAATATCAATTATAGAGGAATTAAGCTACTAAGTGTTAATTTTTTTCTAACTTAATTCTGTATTATTTTCAAATTATATCTGAATTATTTTCAAATCATGAATTTTTAACTCCACCGAATCTTTTCCAAATAATTAAGTTGTCACTCTGAGTTCACAAATCCTTACTCTTTGCAAATCGGGCACCCGATAACAGTGCTCTATTATTTGATTTGATTAGGGCCTCTTCGATTTGATAATTGATAGTGATACAAAGATTCGATTAGAATTTTTTAAAGGGGAAGGAAAAGGTCTACAATAAGTAGTCTGTCACTGTCAGAAAGGGCACCCGATCACGCCCGTTTACATTAGATCGAACGGGTCACAATTAATAGTAGATGTGTATTATTACTGAGTAATAACAGAAGATATGGACTATAAAAGAGGGAGGATCGGAGGAGGATAGACGACTAGACGAGACGACGACTCGAGTCCCCAAAGTCAACGGTCAACGGGACGCTATCGTTGGCACCCCAAACGCCGAGGTAACATTCTCATTCTTTGGTACAGGCCTAGAATGTATTCATCTCCATTTGGGCCTCCATATTTTTTAGTTTGGGTTAATCGCTAAGTTGTTCATTTTGAAAGTGTTAGACTGTTAGTTATCTAATTTTTTTCATGAATCGAGAGATTTTGTGCACCCAATTTTTGTGATTTTGTAGAAAGAAAAGTACCTTTCTTTATTGTGCACCTAATTTTTGTGATTTTGTACACCGTGCATGTGATATTATTGTCAACTCTTAATTTATTGTCCATATTTTCATAGAATACAGAAAAAAAAAAAACAGTTCTATCTTTTGGCCTCAGAACACAATGCTATCAAAAGATACTTAATTAAAAAATAATATGTTGTAACTTGATAAAATACTTAATAAATAGTAAAAAAATTCAAAAAAATGTAAAATTTGATTTGCAAGCCCATTTTATTTAGATAATCATGTTGAACGGTTTGGATCGACGATTTGGACTTTGAAAATGAAAAAAATGGTTGTTGTGTAACTCAAATTTGTTGTAACTTGATCCCTCCTCTTATAGTAGTATGTATTAGTTTTAGTTTCTTAATTATAATAGACGTTAAATGATTATCTTTTATTCTAGTTAATTGGTAACTTTATATTATATGAAAAAAGAAAATGGCATATTTAATCCTCATATTCACATCCCTATTGTTTTTTTTTATATATTACATTGGAATACTTCTTTTGTATACTTTTCCCCATATTATCATATTCACATCCCTATTATTTTTTTAGAACATGGATTGCAACACCTTCATTTGACTTGACTATTTAGTTTAGAAATTAGAACCAGTCATATATCCATGGACCATGTGTAAATATATAGCTCCCATTTTCTTTCTTTTTATTATTTTCTTTTTCTCTTTTGGTCTTAATTCGTATTCTGTGAGGAAAGCACGATCATATGAAATTTGGTATTCATTTTTTTGTATTGCAGAGTGGTTCTCCATTGTCAGTCTTTGCGTTCTCTCTCTCTCTCTCTCTCTTTTTCTAGGCAATCAAATAGATAAATAATTAATCAGAAAAAATTTCCTTACACGTCATATTCTGTATCTCTTATCTACACTCTATAGTAGTTTTCATAACTTAACGATTAGCATAAAAAATTTCATATCTGAATTTACAGAGTTATTATATTACATCGCGAGGACAACTTCCATAAAATATATTGTTCATCTTAATTAGACCTGATTTTATTTTTGTCTTTTTTTTAATAAAAAAAGGGCAAATAGCTCGTTTTATTAAAGAAACTGGAGAGCTAGTATCCTTACAAACTACTTATCGTTAGCTAGTTATGACCAGTTTCTGCATCAATGAAGCCTGACTATAATACTAGATCATCTACTTGTGGTTGTTTAAACTATAAGGCTAGTTTTAGAGTATCTATAATACGTTTATACAAAATGTTGCCCCAAATCTCCTTTGTTTTTCCAAAATCCCAGCTTCTCTTTATCTTCTCAGTCTTCAGCAAGTATTATCACAGGGATCTCCTCGTAAACTTGAAGGGGAATACAATCACTATTTTCAGTAATCCATTCAGTCATCTGATCATCTCCTCTTTGATATTCATCTCCACATTACCTAACCGGTATGAAATAGTAAACGTAAGTAGTCACACCATTGTTCTTTTAGTTTTAACTCTGGAAATTCTTAAAAAAATATATAGTTCATTCTTATATATGATTCCATAACACCAACACACTGCACTCATCATCAACATAATGCTTTTCCCCCCTAAATTTAAGCAATGTTTGAGCAAACTCTATAACATCTGAGGTTGAATGACATTTTGTAAAGTAGTCTTGACTCTTGACATTTCCCCATTCAGAACCAAATTATTTCGGCTAGGAAAGATGTCAACATTAATTAGGTGATCTGAAGTCTAAGGTAATCCCCAAAAGTAACTGCTGGTATCCTCTTGCCACCCCTTTTTAACTAAATTGTCCTTTGTAAGTATTCTATTTCTAGCAACTAACCACATCAATTTTTTGATCTTATTGGGTATTGACAATTTCCACCATAACATTGGAGTTTAGATCCCTCTAAAATAAAAAATTTATATATATTTTTTTTAACTGGGAACTTTCTTTGGATATCCCATCAACATTTGGTTCATCATGGTAGTTGTCATATGAAGTGTTTTGTATGATTAGTTGTAACTCCTTCCATTTTATTTTTGTTTTAAAAAATTAAAATTAAAGGGGACATATTCAATGAAGCCCAAAGAGTGAAGTCAACCCCTTATTTATGTTGATTTCTCCTCTATTGGGCGTCTTTCTTCTCTCCTCCTAAACATAACTATACCATTTTAATTGTTCATTTTGCTTATAACAAGGTCTTAGTGGAAGCTCTCTTTATGCAATTAGTGAGTCATCAATGGCAACCTCAGAGGTAAAGGAAGAACAAAAGGTGTATGTTTGTTTGCCTCCGAACTATGATGAAGGAAAGCATATTCTTTCATGGGCGCTCAGCTATTTTCCAAAGGATGAAACTGAAATTGTCGCCACTCTCATCTTCACTGCAGCTAAGAATTTTCCAGAAAATAGTGAGTTAATTTGTTCATGCATATTGTCTACCAGTGCTGCTGCAATCACTTTAATTTTAAAAGTTTTTTGTAATCTTCACTTGAAGTAATTTGATTCTAAGAGTACTGTGGATCATATTATTTTATGGTCCCAATGGTTTAAAATGGTGAACTAATTATATTGTCATTGCATTTGTGAACCTGGCTCGCACAAAGTCCCTGAATTCTGAAAATTTTCAACTTTTTGAATGTTCGATTCTGAATCTTGGAAAGCTAAATCGCCAATTACCTATAAAACATTAGAGGAGGGTTCAAATGCCTCCATCATGCCTTTATTTTTTTTGTCTAATAAACAAAAATTTTAAAACTTATATGTCAAAATAAAACCGTTAGATATGATCTACATTATTTTCTACATGCACATAAAAAATCTATTGCTTTTCAGTTTTGTTTTTATATGAATTAATAAGTTGAAAAATCAACGTTAAGAATGTATCGATATCAATGTATTTTTGCAAGCTCTTGATACTGGTCAAAATAAAGTCGAAATGTCACAATATTTCATATGTGCATAGAGAAAATGATATAGATCATATCTAAAGGTTGTATTTTGATATTTGAGTTTTAAATTTTAAGTTATTAACATTTAAAAAATGGAGGCATTTGAACCCTCACCAATAGATTAATGTCAATTGGCTTGAATCCTTATCTTGATTCCTTTTCTGGTAGTAAATGGAAGCTTATCTTACTGATAACCAATTTTATGTACCAGAAGAGTCCAAAAATTAAAATCAAACAAGTCCTGCTGCATTTCAATATCATACTCATGTAATTGTTTCCATTCTGAAACAGATGTATTACTCAATATCTGGAGGGAGTCAATGGATGAAACTTTAGACAAACATCTGACTCAGTGTACAATACAGAAGGTGAAATTTAGTTTCTAATTACTTAATTTTAATCAACACATATGTTTTTTTTTTTTTCTTTTCTTCTTCCCTTGGGAACCCATGACATGATATATTTGTAAATAACAAAAATTCCTCTAAGTCAATAGAGGTCATTAGGGTATTTCCTGATGAAAATTTTTTAGAAAGTTAATTATGGTTTTGTTTTTGAATGAACCTCAATGTGCTACTAGATATATATACACTACTGTTTCACTTGAATGTAGTTTAAAGCTGAGAAACTGGTGCACACGAATGATGATTCAGTAAAAGGGATTTTAGAGCTAATTGACTTACGGGCGATCAAGAATCTTGTAATGGGGGCTGCTCCAAAAGGGTATTAAGATAAGATGGTCATTTACATCTTGATTTTTTTACCCTTACATAATTAGAACTGCATAAAATGAGTCTGAATCAACAATAAAGTACACAGACTGATCTGTCTGTGGTGCAACAATTTTTGAAACCTTTGTTGGCATAATGGATATCTCAAAGATAGCCTCAGTCTGATATAAAAAATTGAATTGATTTGATGCTCCATTAAGACCGGGCTACACAGCTGAGTAAAATTGTGGTATTATTCATGATGGTCTAATTAGGCTTAATTTGCAGTTTGTTGCCAATTTGGGGATCTTTGTACTAGACCATACCAACACCATTGAGGATTGTTATTAGTAGGAAACTTGTATAATAAGAGTTTACCTGCGACGATTGAAAATCCTTAGTAGCAAATATGTTGGCACATGGCTTTCCTCAGTGTTGATCTCTGGCATCTTTTCAAATGCAGTAAAATGTCAGAACTTGTGAATGAGAAGGCAAACCCATCATGCAAGATATGGTTTATTCGGAAAGGAAATCTGATATTCACTAGGTACTATATATTAAGCTTTTTTGTATACATTGCTTTGGGTACTGACAACTGGGCAAAACATTTGCTATTTCTCTATTTGCCATATTATGTTGGATGATGCAGATGGGCGCTTTGAGTACAGTTAGGGCTGGGTAATTTTGGATTCAGGTCAAATTTTCTGAGACAAGCTCAACCACATTAGCTTATATGATATTTAATTTTGGGTAATTAGGGCGTTTTTCAGATAGGATCTGACAGGCCTTTCTTCGGTTAACCGAGCTTTCGGTATTAATTTGGGTTTTGTATTCAAGTCATTTTGTACACATTATCAAAAGACAGAAGAAAAAAAAAGCGTGCTGATTAAAAGAAGTAATGCTTTAATCCATATGGTTCAGGTTGAGTTCTCTGAATTTGGTGTTGGTTTAATTATTGGATTACTAGGATTCTGGTTTGATCATTTTGGGCTTTATTCTGGATTACTGGTTGGTCATATCTAATTTTTAATAATCACATAAGCTTTCGTGACATATATATTTTTTTGTCTTCATTAGGTATCCCAAATCAGATTTGACAGAGGCCACATCTGAAGAGGTGCATCATTAACTTCTGATTTTAGTTCTATCCCAAATCAAATTGACTTCAATTTCTTTTCTTTCAATTGAATTTCTAAGTTTTTTTCTTTGATATCTAAGAAAATAATAAGTAATATTTACCTGTAATTTTGTTCTACGGAAAGTCTAAATATCAAAAGGAACAATCTCAGCCCTCTCTATCTCTGTTATTTGTTGTTTTTAGTTATTTTCTGAATTGTTATTCCTTAAATATCGTGAAATGCAGAACAATAAATACCTTCATGATGTAACCGAAAAAGGTTAGAATAATCAATACAATATAATTACTTTACCGTGAGCACCCGGTAAAGTAATTATAATTTCAACTTAAGTACAAATATTTACTACTAATCAGAATTGACTTTAGAACTAATACCAAATAAAAAGAAACAATTGATACATAAAAACTTTTAGGAGACAAGTTTTATACGCCTCATTTTGGAGGCTACCATGGAGGTTGCATTGTGGGTGAGACATATATATAGAGAGGAGTTTAGCTTGTTGGTTCTTACCTTTTATTTTACATTACATTATGCTCTCTTGTTATATTATTTTGAGGCGATAACTACGAACCTTGTAAAATATACTTTTAGTTGCAATTAAAAACACCCACAAAAATGTTATCAGTTTTTTGGAGTAATTTTAATTTCTTTTCTTTAAAGTAAATGATAATGATAACAGTATGGTGCTAAATTGGTATGTATTCAATAAAAACTAATTCAACATTCTGATTTATAGATTGACTCGGGGTTAAATACGGCTCTTCGTCTCATGCTTCAAGATGGGTATAAAGAAGCTAATAAACTTAGGAAGATGGCTAGTGAAGAGTCCAAGAGGCGTGCGGAGGTAGAAAAGGAAATGTTGGGGACCTACGAGAAAGTAATGCTTCTAATGGTTAGTTTGTCAAAGAACAGAGAAATATCGAATGAAAATTATATAGTAGACAGGAGAATAATAAGCAAAAAAATATTGACAATTGCAGAATAACGTAGAAACGGACTTCCAACGAAGGGAGAAATTACATCAGAAAGAAATTGAGGAAATCCAAATGAGAGAATATGACAAGAATGATCTTCTTAGAAGGCAAATCGAACAACTTAAATTGGAAAAGCAGGAATTGGAAAAACAAATTTCAGATTTCAAAATAGATTATAACAAGCTAAAGCAAGAGCACGATAATGCTTTTAAAGAGGCTCAAGAATTGAGAAAACAGAAAGAGCACTCTTTTGCTAATTCTGATATGGTAATGAGCTCCCAGTTTTCCTTGAGTGAGCTGGAACAAGCAACTCAAAATTTTAGTGATCTGTTAAAGATTGGAGAAGGTGGCTTTGGATGCGTCTACAAGGGCTCTCTTCGTAAAATCACGGTGGCAATAAAGAAGTTGAACCCTGAGAGCTTACAAGGGTCATCAGAGTTCCAGCAAGAGGTAACATATTATGCTAAAGATAGTAATACTACATTTTGCTACAACTCATAACATTTAAGATAATACATGTACTGGGCAAAGTACGAATTAAATAGTCCATATGTTTGATCTCAATCTAAGTTTTCTTTTTAAAGAATTTTGAGAATAATTGAGGCTATTTGAGAGGTCAATCAAGCAAAATTATGGTCCATGATATTTCTTCAATCATTTTAGTTCTCATCAGATGTGCTAGTACACAATTTATTATCTTTATTATTAGGATCTTATTTCTTAAAGATAAATTCAAAGTTCTCAGCAGCAAACTCTGTTTTGTTCTTACAGGTTGCTATTCTCACTAGAGTTAGACACCCAAACATTGTCAACCTATTAGGATCATGCTCAGAAATCTCGACACTTGTCTATGAGTTCTTGCCTAATGGAAGCCTTGAAGACCGGTTGGTTTGTGCAGATAACACTGCATCTCTAACATGGCAAGCTCGGACTCGCATCATAAGTGAGATTTGCTTAGGTCTTGTATTCCTCCACTCAAATAAACCACACCTTGTGATCCATGGTGACCTCAAGCCAGAAAATATTCTTCTCGATGCAAACTTCATTAGTAAACTCAGCGACTTTGGCATTTCTCGGATCATAAAGCAATCTAATACAAACACAACTGCCTTCTATCGTACCATTCATCCTGCAGGAACATTTGGATATCTTGACCCTGAATTTCTTTCAACTGGGGAACTGACACCAAAATCTGATGTTTACTCCTTTGGTATAATAGTGCTACGTCTTTTGACAGGAAAGCCTGCAATGAACATTGCAAGTTTAGTGCAGGAAGGCATGCGAACTGGGACGTTGCAGTCTATAGTCGACAAATCAGCTGGAAAATGGCCGTTTGACCTAGCCAAAAAGTTAGCTAAGCTTGGCCTGAAATGTGCAGATCTAAACAGAAAAAAACGCCCTGATATGAGTCAGGTTTGGGCCACAATTGAACCCTTGGTAAAGGCTGCTTCACAATTGAAAGCACTCTCATCTGATGGATCTTCAAGTTTTAATGAAGAACATGTACCATCACTTTTTGTCTGTCCAATATCGCAGGTATATATAGCTTCCCCCTTCTATTTTCATGGTATTGCAAATAAGTGCAATCCAAATAAATGAAGCAGAATTTTTATTTCTTTTATAGTTATTGCCTGGTGAATTAAAGTCTAATTAGAAAAAGAGAAAAAATGGAAAAAAAAAACAAATTCCTGATTCACAAGCACTTGGTGTCCTCCTAAAATGTCTTTGTACGTTGCACCTGTTAAACTGCCTCATTTTACCCTTTATTTTTCAAAATAATCACAATTACATAGACTATTGCTTTGATTATCGGTATATAGCTTGTTTGCAGCATATAAATGCTAAGGCACCTCTTCTTGTTTTTATATTTTTGGTCATTCACCCATTACAGGAAATCATGAAGGATCCATGCATTGCAGCAGATGGGTTTACATATGAAGCCGAGGCAATCAAGACATGGTTGAACAGAGGACTTAACACATCGCCTATGACCAATTTGGTGCTTCCTCATCACGATCTGATTCCAAATCATGTTCTTCGTTCGGCCATCAAGGAATGGCTAGAACATAATTAGAAACACATGATAACTGTACCTTGATACCTGTCATTAATTCATTTTTTATCTTTTTTTCTTTCCTTTTTGTTTTTTAAAAAGCTCATGATAACTTGAAGATATTTTTTCAAGGAGGAAACTGTAGTACGGTATCCAAAACAAAAACCAAAAAAAAGGGGGGAGAGAGAGAGAGGGAGAAAGGAAAAAGAAAATGTTTTTAAATGGTACAATGTTCTAAGAAAAAATTTACTCCGCTCCAGATCTACACATATCCTGTGTGATACCATCTGTAGTTTCATATTAGCAAACAGTGCTGTCATTTTTAGGTAGAAAGCTGAATTAGTAATCAGTATTCTCAAGAACCCCAACAGGCTCAACTTTATCCAAAATATTGGATGATTCAGGGACTATCGTGATGTTGATGGTTCGTTTTACCATTTTTCTTGTCCATTTTACACGGTCATATATTAGAAAATAAACAGTTTAGGAACTATTGAAATGGGGCACGTCAGTGCTGATAGCTATCGGTCTTTGCTGGTTAAATAGTTACATGTTTTGTTGCCAGTGTTTGTGTGTGTGTGTGTGTGTGTGTGTCTATATATATTTAGAGAGAGAGATAGACTATGGTGAGTTGTCGTTTTACTTCACGCCATATTTTCATTTTGAAAATCCAAACAACCGATCCGAACCGCTCAACATGTTCTAAATATTGAAATGTGCTTGGAGACTAAATTTTACATTTTTTTGAATTTTTTTACTATTTATTAAGCCACTTTGAAAATCGCTGATCCACTGTGAACAGTAAAAATTTCTGGACCACCGGATCAGTGATTTTCAAAGTGGCTTAATAAATAGTAAAAAAATTCCAAAAAATGTAAAATTTAGTCTCCAAGCACATTTCAATATTTAGAACATGTTGAGCGGTTCGGATCGGTTATTTGGATTTTCAAAATGAAAATATGAGCGTGAAGTAAAAATGACCTCTTACTTCACAACTCACCATAGCCCAGCTCTATATATATATATATATTGGACATATTGATCAAGTTTTAAACTGTTTAATGATTTGCATTTTCTTTGTCAAAACATATGCTGATCTAGATAACCATAACACAAGAAACATAAAAGAACGAATTAAAAAAACAAAAACATAAAAGGGAGTAACTTATAGCCTTTGGTTGCTCTTCATTGTAGGCTTAAGGCTGACGACCAAACTTGACTAGATTAATTTTGGGGTTTGTATATCCATACCAATTATTGAGGGTCCTCAGATCGGATAAGCCATCCAACTAAAGTTAACAAATTCGCTCTGACTAATTTGGTGTAAACCAAGCAGAGTTAGATAGTCAATCGTATAATGTGAATCAGAAACCAAGCAGAGTTAGATAGTCTTTAATAACATGTTCTAGCAAACAAGCAACCAACGCATCAATGGGATTGAGAATGTAAAACTGCATATACCAGCATAAACACCCATTTATATACTCAAATATGGAACAGAACTTGCCAAATTAGCATAAAATCTTACTTGGCCCTCTCATCACGGTAATATAACTTCAAGGCCCTGGGCAGATATACTGGCAGCAAGAACCCCAACAAATTAAATCCCCAGAACACCATATTTGCCAGAGCAATTACACACCCCACAGTCACACCTCTAGCAACTTCATGCCGAACCCAATCAGCAATCGTAAAGAGTCTCTTCGTGTTGTAGATGATAGGCACTGCAGCACGGGCAGGGAGAGAGAAGTCGTACCCGAACGAGACACCCTCGAGAAAAATCTGAGCAGAGAGGAGAAAAAGATGCGGTGCCGTTACAGAGATGCTGTCAGCGTCTCTGACAACGAGGTTGTGCAGGATTTGAAGGAGTGGCAGGAGGAGACCGACAAGGCCTCCGATGGAGACGTAGAAGGCGAGGAAGCGTTTTTCCTGGGCGGAGAAGATGGGGGGTGGGGGAGAGGGGGAAGGAGGGAATGTGATGGTGGAGAGGAGAAGAAGGTAGGGGTTTGAGAGGAGCACGAAAGCAATATCGGGTAAGGAGACGGTGGAGGTGGCGGCGAAGATAAGTACGATGGCTAGAGAGATGAGGTGCTGGAAGGAGAGGGAACGGTAACCGCCGGGCATCTTTGGAATTTGCGGGTGCCAGGTGGCCAGG
Organism: Carex littledalei; assembly: GCA_011114355.1. Lineage (NCBI taxonomy): Eukaryota > Viridiplantae > Streptophyta > Magnoliopsida > Poales > Cyperaceae > Carex > Carex littledalei. The sequence goes on from CM022105.1 coordinate 3,020,424, forward strand.
TGGAGCTGGGATTTTGGAGGAGAAAACTGATCCAAAGTCCAAAGATGAAGTCAGGATTTATTACAAGTTTTTATAACACAGGAGGATCAAATGTTTCTACCTCTGTATCCAGGGGTGAAAAAGCGAATACGGAGCGGATAGTGTAAAACTATATCCATATATATATTTTTTTTCCGGATACGGATGCCGATTGAATATCAGCCGGATACACAGATACAGATACGGATCGAATCGGATAGTTTATTAAAATAATATTAAAATATTAAAGTTCATATTATTTATTTAATTTTAATAATGAATAATAATATTTTTTCATAATATATATTAAAATATATGATATATATTTACTATTAAGATACGGATAATTGAAACGTAAAACCATATCAGTATCCATATCCACACGGATATTCGGATATCGGATATCCACATTTAATTTTCAAATACTGATAGAATACAAATCGGATATTATCCATACCGTTTTCACCCCTATCTATATCTATATTATGTCTCTAATTTTAAATTTTAAATATCAAAATAATATGGGTTTTCTAAATACATGCAAAAATTATGATATTTCAACTTTATTTTGATTGTTATTAAGAACTTATAAAAATACACTGGTGTAAATAATTTTTAGACGTTAATTTTTCAACTTACTGAGTCATATAAAAAAAATCGAGAAGTGATAAATTTTTATGTACATGTAGAGAAAATAATATAAATCACATCTAACATTTTTGTTTTGATATATAAGTTTTAGAACTTTTTATTAAAAATTAAAAAAATAAAAGCATGATGGAGACAAAAATAGAGGCATTTGAACTCTTCTCTTTATAAGTAATAAGATAACGTTATTAACAAAAAAGTTATTTTATATTAAAATATTAGAATATTTATTTTCCTATTCTTGTTTTATTTTTCTTTGCCTTCATATCATTTAAGAAATGTGAATATTGAATTAAAAAGCGAAAAGACCAATAAATTCTACTTCTCAAATTAACATCTTTCGTTTTACCATTGTTAAATTGCAAAACTCCTTCCCAAACAAAATTAACTATAATATTTTACTTTTTTATAAGGAAATTGGTTCAAAAAAAAAATTTCTTAATGGACGTACTTGGAACTAGATTTTTTTTCCTTTCTATTTTTTGGTACCATTTAATTTTGGGTCGGTGAGGATTTTCGTATGCCACTTAAGCCCATGAAATTTGTGTCCATTCAATTTCTCGTCATCTTCATTCTCGTTTCTGATTAAGTTCATAACGTCAATTACCAGGGCGGATCCAGAGTATTTCGGGAGGAGCTGCCCCCTCTGGATTTTGTATTTTAGTGGAGATTTATCGGTTCCGACCGACTTTGCCTCTCCTGAAATTTTTTTGCCCCCCCCTCTGGACGTTTAATTTGTAATTCGAGTTAAATTTAGAGTTAAAATTGAAATAAATATATTGAATTTTGATTGGTAATTAGAATTATAAGTCAGAGCATTAGAAATTACAAGTCAAAGCATTGAAAAGTATAAGTTAAAGCATTGTTTTTTGTCGAGTACCTAATTAGTTAATGGATTTAAATCTGATTAGGTATTTAAACCCGATTCGATATTTTTTTTGCCCCCTGACGAAAATCCTAGATCCGCCCCAGTCAATTACGAATCTACTTCATGTTAGACGAATACAAGCGTGTTCCGAAAAGAAAATTAATTAAGCTTATTTTTTGGAATTAATGTAGACGCTTTTTTTTATGTATCTAAAAGGAATCAATAAAAATTTTACTACAGTGTTTTAATTATAATTTTGGGATTTTTTGTTAGAGTGAGACTATGAAACTTTGCAAAGCATAAATTTATCCGTACGATGAATTCATATATTCATTTCAAAAATTTAATATTGATTCAATCCACTCAATATGACCTTCATATAAAAATATACTAAAAATCTTTTTTTTTTCATTTTATAGATTTTTTTAACTATTTTTAATAGGTAGAAAACACTACTTTCAAATGATTCATAATCAAATATTTTTTTATGGTTGACTAAGCAAAATAAAATATTTAACTAGGGATAACTTGAGTAAACGAAATGGACAGGGCCTCACAATTGTGTGTTCTGTTTAGGTGATGAATCAATTAATCATCTTTTTGTGCTGTCTAATTATGGCAATGGATTTCAACCTTTAACGGGTTTGTTTTTGAGGGATTAACTGTGCATGATTTATGGAATCTTGATAGGTTAATACCCATGAAAGGCTCTAATTTTGTAGAGCTTATAATGGGTGTGGTGTGTTGTGGACAATTTGGTTAGAACGAAATAGAGTGATATTTAAAGGTGGACAGGTAGGGCTGCAAACGAACCGAACCGAATCGAACTTACCTCCAGTTTGAGTTTGGTTTGAATTAATTTCGAACTAAGTTTGGTTTGAATTAATTTCGAACGAACTCAATTTCAAATCGAATTTTTTACGAACTCAATTTCGAACTTTTACGAACTTTGTTACGACTTACGAGTTATGACTTATGGCTGGGCCATAGTTCGAAATTATAACACTTCAATAAAAACTCAGGCATTCTGAATTCTAATTACACAGTACACCAAAATTTATATCAAAGTTCATTACAAATACCAAAATTTATATCAAACACCAAAGTTTAGTACAATCAATCAAAGTTCAGTACAATCACAGAATCCAAAGTTTTCCAAATAGCCAACAGGAGCAACATCACCAAAGTTTTCAAATATCCAAAGTATTCAAAATACAATTTAAATATCAATAGAAGTACAGAACAATCACCAAAGTCTTAGAATTATTACAAACCCAAATATTATCCTAAATAAAACATTAAAGTTCATTATCAGCAGAAATTAACGGTTCACGTTTGAGTTAATTTCGAACTAAGTTTGGTTTGCGAACCTATTTCGAACGAACTAGGTCCAGTTTGAGTTTGGTTTGAATTAATTTCGAACTAAGTTTGGTTTGAATTAATTTCGAACGAACTCAATTTCAAATCGATTTTTTTACGAACTTTTTCGAATCAAACTCGAATCGAATTACGAACTACGAACTTTTTGTGCAGCCCTATGGACAGGTGTGCAGTGTGCAGAGTTTAGGGGCTCAAATAGTCTCAACAACTAAAATTTGGTGTAGTAACCTATTGTATGATGCTTTGGCTCATTTAATTTGTATGCTATGCTACCTTTTGAGGTACAGGACCTACAAGGAGGTTTGCCTACCATTACAATGGGGGCTACAACCCACAGCGGATCGGACTCTGCTGCTCTTCCGATCTCAACTATTTAAAAATTTTCATTCACGTATCTCGATGAAAAAACTTTTTCATGCACAGATCTCAACGATTTTGAATGGTTGAGATCAGAAGAGCAAGCTCCTGCTCTTCTCTCGAGCAGCAGAGTCGGTTCCCATATGCCTGGGATCGGAACTGGTTTTGATGGTTCATGTTCAGGTTCTTCTGATGGTAGCAGTCTAGGTAGTGACAAATGAGAAAATTGAAGATTGAAGAAGTCATCTTTTGCTATTTCTTTAATTGCAGGGACTTTTATTAATATTTCCTTTTAGTTGTCAGTTTGTATTTTGAGTAAGACTTATGTTACTATTTTGGGCCTGTTTACATATATAAATATCTGTTTAGGTAATTATCTATGTAGGTGATTTTCTATTTTGTATGTGCATATGTGGTACCAGATTGGTGGTACCTAAATTGAATGTTTTGTATGATTTCTTGTTAAATGAAAATCGGTGGGTTTCACCCACTTCTTTCAAAAAAAAAAAAAAATCTATTTAAAAAATAGTAAAAACGTTTCAAAAATATATAAAATTTTGTTTGCCAGTACATATTTATATGAAAATCATATTTATTAAGTTCAAATCAACTGTATAAATTTTAAAATAAAAATATAAATTCTCAGCACGAATTGTAATTGATATGCAATTTACAAAGTATAGCCTCACTCTTTTCAGCTACCGATTACATCACTGTATTATGCTATGGAAAAAAAACTACGAGTTGTGAATCAGTATTTAATATTGTTCATTTTAAAATAACTTGATCGGCACCCTCAGAGATATCGCAAAAAAAAAAACAATAGAAAGTAGTCCACAGTTTCTAAATTCTTCACAAATTGCAAAAGAAGTAGTCTCAACAATTATCGAAATTTTTATTGATAATAAATGATATAATAATAAAAAAGATACCTGGTAAGTGAGGAATTTTGAAATATAGAAAGACATTCATTCTATGACATGATAGGACCTCCAATCTTCCCTCGGTCTCCGTAACTATAGTAAAGAAATGTTGTACTATGGTCCCCACTAATTATATGATTTTTTTTTTCGGTTCCTGCACTTATTCCTGCGTCAACGTTTATAGGTATAAATACTTAGAAAATAACATATTAATACTTGCAAAGTAAGATATTAATACTTGCATGTGTAACTTGATATAATGATTTTCCTTTTCTTGTTCCCCAATGGTCCCATGTCAACCTTCCTCTAATGAAGTAGTGGGGACCCCGTATCCCCGCATCAACCTTCCTATAACAAAAATAGTTGACTTCATAGGTATAAATACTTCAGTGCATAGGTATCAATACTTACAAAATAATATATTAATACTTTGATGTGTAACTTAATATGATCAAACGCCTGCAGATTAAACTTTGTACAATGTATATACATATAAATACTTTAGTGCATAGATATAAATACTTGATATTAATACTTTCAGATGTCATTTAGCACCATATGTAAAAAAAAAAATATTAAGTATTGCGGTCCCCCCATATAGTTATGACAATATTGATATTTTTAGAAACGTGTATGGTCCCCCTGCCCTCCCCCCCCAATTTAGTTTGAGTGGTCTCCCACAAGTATTTATGGTGCGGTGATAGTTTGAGAGACAATTATTTACGTTAAAATACTTTGTGCATAGATATAAATACTTTCGTTCATATATATTAATACTTTAAAAATTGTGCGGAAACGATATGGATTATATAAGAAAATTGTGCAAGAACAGTCCTCCCAAATTAATTATAGAAGTTATATATAGGGACAGTACGGAAACAGAAGTGCGTGTGGAAACAATTATTAGTGTCCTTATAAAAATGAAAAATATATGGATCCAATTTCATTAGCGTCTTCGAAAAAAATATTTTTATTTTTTTTTCTCCTTCGGCGTCCAATTCTATAGTGTTGACCAATATATATTTCTGATTTTTTTTCTCTGGACTCCATCTTCTATGCAGACTAGGAGTTATTTTTCTTTAAAAAAAAAACCGCAGCAGACTTCTCTCTTCTATAGTGTTCAAGGTAGACGTCATGTAAAGACAATTGTCTTCTCATTTTTAAAAACTTTTTTCTACCGGTTTTTATTTATTTCTTATCAATAAAAATTTAAGCAACAATTGCTATGAAGAGAAATCCTAGCCGTCGTCGCTCCTTTCTTTCTCCTCCACATCTCTTCAATCCACTCCTTCCACTCCTTTTAGTTTTCTTCTTCGCATAGCGATATCCTTTTCTCTCTTGTCTTTATCTCCTCAAGCGGAGAAGAGAATGAGGGAGATGGGAGGGAGTTGAGTCGAACGGAGCCGATCGGAGCCGAAAGTGCGGTATCGTCGGAGTTCGAAGTGTAGAGTTTTTATCTTCTTCTTGATCGGAGCGCGACAGTGAGCAATCCGGCCGTCGGAGCGCGGTGGCTATCGGACGAAAGCGGATCCGGTCGTGGATAGAGATGGAAAAAGAGATAATAGGGTGTTTTTTAGAGTAAATAAGTATGATTAGTTGATTAGAGTAGTTTACGTGATTTTATGATAATAAATGAGTTTACATTTAGAAAGGAGGGTCATTTGACCCATTATAAGTCCGGCTTTTATCAATGAAATTGTTAGTGTGTATTTAAAGCCACTAACTTTTAAAAAACAATTGCCATGAGACTCATATTGTTTAATAATTTAAATTAAATTAAGGCACTTCAAACTAAAACTAATCAAATACTATATTTATGCTAACATCCATTTTTAATTACATATTACAATTTTATATATATATAGAGAGAGAGAGAAAAGAGGGGTTGGCTAATATCAAAACGTTTGTTTCGGGGTTGTGGTGCAACTAATTGGTTTTCTGATTTTCAAAGTCCAAACAGTCGATCCAAACTGTTCAACATTTAATCTATATTAAAATGTATTTGGAGATCAAATTTTATATTTTTTAGATTTTTTTCACTATTTATTAAGTCAGTTTTAAAATTGTTGTTTTTAATGATCCAGAATTTTTTCACTGTTTATTAAAATCAGCGATTTTAAAACTAGCTTAATAAATAGTAAAATAATTTCAAAAAATGTAAAATTTGATATCCAAGTACATTTTAATATAGATATCATATCTAACGGTTTGGGTCGGCCGTTTGGACTTTGAAAATCAGAAAACCAATTAGTTGCACCACAACCCTGAACAAACATTTTGATATTAAGCCAACCCCTATATATATATATATATATATATATATAGAGTAAGGCTACGGTGCTTTGCAAAGTAAACCACCCCGTTTACTTCGGGCTACTTTTTGGATTTTGAAAATCCAAACAACCGATCCGAACCGTTCAACATGTTCTAAACATTGAAATGTGCTTGGAGACCAAATTTTACATTTTTTGGAATTTTTTTACTATTTATTAAGCCACTTTGAAAATCGCTGATCCGACGGTGAACAGTAAAAAACAGTAAAATTTTCTGGACCACCGGATCAGAAACTTTCAAAGTGGCTTAATAAATAGTAAAAAAATTCCAAAAAATGTAAAATTTGGTCTCCAAGCACATTTCAATATTTAGAACATGTTGAACGGTTCGGATCGGTTGTTTGGATTTTCAAAATCCAAAAAGTGGCCCGAAGTAAAGGGGTGGGTTTACTTTGCAAAGCACCGTAGCCTTACTCTATATATATATATATATAGGATTTTGCTAATATGCTACGCGTAGCATAGAGCCCCTCCGTGCTACGGCTCACTTTTTGAGTTTTCAAAATCCTAACGGTTGATCCGAACCGTTCAACATGATCTCCATATGAATATGTACTTGTAAACCAAATTTTACATTTTTTAGAATTTTTTTACTATTTATTAAGCCACTTTGAAAATCGCTGATCCAATGGTCCAGAAAAGTTTACTGTTGTGTACAAATTAGTGTTTTTTCAAAGTGGCTTAATAAATAGTAAAAAAATTCTAAAAAATGTAAAATTTGGTTTGCAAGTACATATTCATATGGAGATCATGTTGAACGGTTTGGATCGACCGTTAGGATTTTGAAAACTCAAAAAGTGAGCCGTAGCACGGAGGGGCTCTATGCTACGCGTAGCACCGTAGCACTGTCCTATATATATATAATTTTACGATTCAAATATTAGAAGTGTTGAAGCAGTGGAACTAAGTATAAATTAAAAATATAAAAAATTATGTTATATGATTCAAATACCAAAAGTGTTCAATACTGCAGTATTGAGACTAAATATCTTAAAATATTTTTAGAAGTGTTGAAGAAATCGGAAATAAATCTGCTGTTATTCCATTATTTTTTCTGATTCTAACTTATTTAAATTTTTTATGAGCGAATCTCAATAAAAAAGCTTTTCATGTGCAAATTTTAATGAAGATCAACAGTTGGAATCCAATTGGAATAACAGCAGATTTATTTCCGAAGAAATCATAAAGATGTTTTGAAGATCCTATATTCCTATATCTTAAAATATCCAAATTTTTTTTAGAAGGACCTTTTCCGATCTAGGAATACCCGACATTTTTATTAATATCCAACATTAAATAGAAATTAATAAATATATCCAGCTTAGCTGAGTTTTGTTAAAAATATCCAAACCGGCCATTTAATGGTCGGCCCTTATTTTTTTTCCAAACCGGCTATTAAATGGCCGGTTTTCAAATTTTTTTTTATAGAAATTATGAAGAGCAAGATGCTGAAATCTAACAATAACAATTCGAATTTTTTTCAATATTTGTTAGATTACTTCTTTAATGTATAATTAGCATATTTATACTAAAATACGCTAAATTATTTGAAATTATGTTGAATTACACTAAATTACACTAAATTACGGTAAATTACGCTAAACTACTCAAATTTCGCTAATTATAATGAAATACGCTAAATTATGCTAAACTACGCAAAATTACACTATATTAGGCCGATTTTGTGTCATCTTTCATAAATCACAAAAAATAGTAAAAAAATTTCAAAAATAGTAAAAATTGGTATTCTACAAGTTCATTATGTAACTAATTTACTGGGCTACTTAGATTGAATAATAGAAATGAAAATCTTAATCGGAAACTTCAACTCAAGTTTTGAGGCTTTTCCCTTTGTTTCTTGGTCATTTGTTGAAATCGGACACTCGAGCACTGTTTTATGGCCGTTTGAAGTTTCGTCGTCGTTTTTCGCCTTCTCAGTGAAGATATCGTCCCCTATTCATATGTAATTTAGCGTAATTTACCGTATTTCATTATAATTAGCGTAATTTAACATAATTTAGTGTAATTTAACGTAATTTAGTGTAATTCAGCGTAATTTAACATAATTTCAAGTAATTTAGCGTATTTTAGTATAAATATGCTAATTATACATAGTAATCTAACAAATATTAAAAAAAAATCGAATTTTTATTGTTATATTTCAGCATCTTGTTTTTCATAATCTCTAAAAAAAAAATTTGAGAACCAGCCATTTAATGGCCGATTTGAAAGAAAAATGAAAACCGGCCATTTAAATGACCGGTTTGGACATTTTTAACAAAACTCAGTCAAGCTGTGTATATTTATTAATTCCTATTTAATGTTGGATATTAATAAAAATGTCGGTAGGAATACGAAGAGGTTTCTATGAAAAAGAGAACCTGTGGCAATGTGGGCCATGAGTTTCTCTTAAATTTATAAAAATAAAAAAACTGTATTAAATCAGAATTTGAGTTAATACATCTTGACCGTCCGATTAGGATCCCGGTCAATCCGACATGAGATAAAATGCACGGATTAGTGCCAATACAGAGACGGTCCGGATTCATTCTGCATTAACTCAAAATGCAAAATGCAGACGATACGAATTGGGCTGAGCGCTCTCGCGAGAGCCGGAGACGGAGTCATGCAGACGACTCGTCTCCCCTTCCAACTCGATTTCTTCACTATTAATATGTTTACCTTGAGAACCACCCATTTTCTTCTAAGTTTGTTCCTGCTCAGGGTAGAAGGAGCTCATGAGTGAAGAATCTGGAGATATGGAGGGAAGTTTCTGGTTAGACCCAGTGAATGCTGAATGGGGGCCTCCAGCCGAGAACACTGTACTTGTTGTTTTGCCAGAGAACTTTGATGAGGGGAAATTAACCTTGAATTGGGCTTTCAACTATTTTGCAGGGAACGATTCGGTCTGGTTCGCAGTAGCCCATGTGTATAAACCAACTAAGATGATTACTTTAAGTACGAAGCTTAAATTTGAGTTTACTTTGGTTTCCAGTTTTAATTTGGGAGTTTGCTAATAAATTTAATTTGTTCAAATCTGAATTTAGTGCGTATGGAGATTGATGCGAACCATCTAGAGGAGGAATTTGTTGCTGCATATAGGAAGCTTGAGAGGGAGAGGTTGAATGGAGTTCTGAACGAGTACCTATCTCAGTGTCAACATATACTTAAGGTTTGGTTTGATCTTTTTTTTTTTTCTTTTAAATATCCTAAATCTGTTTTGTTGGATAAGAGATTCCTGTTGTGGGGTATTGCATATTGGATGTACTTGAGAGGGAGAGGTTGAATAATTTTATAACCTTTCTTTTTTATTTTTGGCAATGAACCTTTCTGTTTTACCAATTCATTCTAACGCCACCAAAGCAATGCTTTGCCTTATTATTTCTTTTTTTCTCCCTCTCCGTGTGTTTTTTGTAAAGAAAGACAGCAGGCAATGGAGCAAAGCCTGATTAGTTTTCCTTTTGACCTTTTCCTAGTCCAAATGTATGAAGTTATTAGTCGAGGCAGTAGATACATTTGAAGGACTTCTCAACATCATTCGTACTCTCAATATCTCTAAAGTGGTTGTGAGTACAGTAAAAGAGAGGTACAATTTGCATGTAACCCAATACTGATGCTTTTGCCTTTGGATTAAATTATGAGCATTCTGCTGATAAGTTCCATAAATTGCAGTCGGCCAGCGACATCAGAGGGAGTAAAGAGATTATTGAGAGAGGCAAAACCATCATGCAAGCTTTGGTTTGTCTACAATGGAAAAGTGATTTTTAATAGGTATTTTCAAATTTTTATAAAGTGAGTGATTTCCTAAAGTCCAGGAAGAACATCTCATATAGTTTAAATAAAATAAAATTCAGGCTTGATAATGGGGATACCCGTATGCATTGGTCCTTAAGGGTGAGGTGCTCTATATCAATTTAATTTTTTTATTCTTACCTTTCTTTTCTTGTATAATCTCTTTTTATTCTTACCTTTATTTTGATGATGCTTTGTAATTCAAGTTTCAGGACCCCATCCCTCACCCAAAAAAAAAGAAAAAGAAAAAATAAATACTTAAAAGCAATGGGAAAGAAATACAGCAGAATACTCTTCTATGAAACTTGAAACATGAAAAACATACAGAAGAATGCATCCCTGTAAATACCAGCCAGTACATATTGCATGTTTGTAGGTACACGGGTACATCCCTCCCATTTATATTTATAGTGCTTGATGTGCACATGTAGGATCTCTTGTAATGGTGGTGAAGCATCATCCTCATCAAATGCTGGTAGAAAGAGTGATGATGAAGAGGTGCACAAGTTTCTTCTATTTCTTTACTCTTTGCTCTGTTGAATTGTGCCTTAGTGATACTTATTACATACTTTTTTTTCTGGTTAATGTTTCTCGGATTTTATGTATATGAACTGAGAAAGAAATATTTTCTGATTTAACCTTTCCATACTCAACTATTGCTGCTTTGAATTATACCGAGGTATCCTTTTATACAAAGAAGGTATTCATTTTAAAAGTGAAGTTTTGAATTGATCAATCTCAGAACTCAGAAGTATAAGAACCGAGAACCAGATTATGTACCTTCTATTTTTACTCAGCCCCATTTTGTATAATCCAGTTAGACCACTGGGAACAACTAGTATGTCTTTAGCCATCTTAGTAAAAGTGCAGTTCCGAATTGATCAATCTCAGAAGTGTGAGAACCGAGAACCAGATTTTATACCTTCTACTTTTACTTAACCCCAGTATGTATAATCCAGCTAGACCACTGGGAACAACTAGTATTTCCTTAGCCATCTTAGGCTGCTAATGGTTTATTTGATCTAACTTTTTATGCTTTTTTATGATAATTTAGGAAGAAATGGATCAAGATGCTGATCCACTTGAGAACATCAGGGAGAAAGCTTTTGAAGTGCTTAGCAGGCACCAGAATGCAGAAAAGGAAATGTATTGGGGTTGGCAGAAAGCAATGCTTTTAACAGTAATAATCATTTTCACTGGAGTGCCTTTAAAGTTCACAATTTGGGTTTTAATGCCTCAAAACAAACATGAAGTTTGTTTGTGTAAGTTTCTAGCAAGCCCTAGGGTGTCAGATGCATGGATCCATGTACAAGAGCATACTAACATAATGGATGTGTGTATCCCAAAAGCGTGGATACACACAATAGTAGTAGCTCCAAACAAATGTGAGTAATGATGCATGTATCTTATATAGGACTCACTAGTGAGTCTCTGTTGAGTCGCAAAGAAGAACACACACACAAACTTTGCATGCACTTAAAAAAAAAAACCAAAAAAATAATAAATAATGAAGGGGAATGCAAACAAACTAGGAACAAGGTTACAAGGAAACAAAAAGGAAAGAAAGGAAAGATCCTCTAAGCATCATCTACTCGAGCACAGAGGAAAGAGGTTGTAAAGTGCCATACAATTGTGAATGTTCTTTGATCTCTCTGGGTCATTCAGCCCGTGACAACAAAAGTACTTTGGCACCTTTTTACTATTATGAGTTATGTATAATTTGTTGAGAGTTAAATTTAAAAAGGGCAATTATGTAAAAGGGAAATTCTGAAATAGATTAGGGACCTATATGTAAGATGTGTATTCCATATATAATCCTTAGGCTGAATTAATGAAATAAACCTTTTCCCAAAATCAATTTAATTAAACTAGACGGTTTGTTGAAACTTGGATCTCGTATTATGGTTATGCTGTAGGAAAAATGGTCCAGGGAGCTACTGTTGAAAGATGTGCAGTGGAGGAGAGACATTGAGAAATTTCTCGAGAAAGAAAAAATGGAGAAAGATCAGCTAAAGCAGGAGATTGAACAACTCAAGCTTGAGAAACGGCAATTAATGAGCCAGAGCAAGAATCACAACTCTTTTGATGATGTGAACAATCAAAGAAAGGAAATGGAAAGGCGCATTTTGGAAGCTGAAATTTCTGTCAAGGACATACAATACATCTGTGCAGCAGCCCGAGACCGCAACGAGTCACTAGAAGCAGAGAAAGTTCGTTTGCAACAGGAGCTGAGTAATGCAACTTCAGCCGCTACAGAATTGCAAAGTAAATTGAGCTCGCTAGAACAAAGTCACAACCAATTGTTGCTAAAGTTTAACGTAACAGCACGAGATAACGAACACTTGCGTGATCAGAGAAGGATAGAACCCATGTGCACTGAGTTTTCACTTGAAGAAATAAAACAAGCAACTGAAAATTTCAGTGCTTTAAGGAAGATTGGAGAAGGTGGATTTGGACCTGTCTATAAGGGTTTCCTGCGCAATACTGTGGTCGCCGTCAAGAAATTGGATCCTGAAAGCTTACGAAGCAGAACTGAGTTTGGACAAGAGGTAGCATTTTCAGTCAAAATAACTAAACTATGATATCAGAACAAAAGTTTTTTTGTTCAATTCTGACTTCTTTTTTATATTACAGATTTCCGTTCTTGGTAAAGTGAGGCATCCAAATATCACAACCCTTGTAGGATCATGTCCAGAAGCATCGACTCTAGTATATGAGTACTTAGCAAATGGTAATCTGGAAGATCAACTCAACTGCAGAGGTAACACTCCACCTCTTGCCTGGCAGCTTCGAACTAAAATAATCGGTGAGGTCTGTTCTGCTCTAATGTTCCTCCACTCAGCAAAGCCTCATCCCATAGTCCATGGTGATCTCAAACCAGACAACATTCTTCTCGACTCCAATTTTGTTAGTAAGATCAGTGACTTTGGCATTGCCCGTCTCCTACGGATTTCTAGCAGAACCTCGGCATTTCATCGCACCAATCCGAAGGGGACAAATGGATACATAGATCCAGAGTTTATGACTACTGGAGAATTAACTCCTCAGTCAGATGTTTACTCCCTAGGTATCATAATACTTCGCCTCTTAACTGGGAAGCCAGTACTGAAAATTGCACAATATGTAGAAACAGCATCTGATAATGACTTGAGGGATATGATCGACCTATCAGCTGGATCATGGCCTTTTGTCCATGCCAGGAAGCTGGCTTATATCGGTGTGAGGTGTACAAATGTCCATAGGAAGAGTCGATCTGATCTGATGAAGGATGTGTGGCCTGGAATTGAACCCTTAGTAAGGGCTGCAATGGCATCTACTTCATCATGTTGCAAATCTGTTGCAGATGAAAATCATGCACCATCATACTTCATTTGTCCCATTGTTCAGGTAAAAATCTGATCATGTCTCTCTATATCGTGCATGTTGTTTACAATGTAACATTATATCTTTTTCCATCTCTCTTTTGAGGGATTGTTTTCCCAAGGAATGACACCAAAAATTAACTACCTTTGCAATTTTAATTTCCATCAACGAAGTTAGATTCAAACTAAAGCATTGGTGTTTATCCATTTTCAGGAGATAATGAAAGAACCTCATATAGCAGCAGATGGGTATACATATGAACTCGCGGCTATAAAAGGTTGGTTTGATGGAGGGCATAATACATCTCCGATGACGAATTTGCCCCTCCCAAACATCCATCTAATTCCAAATCATCCCCTTCGTTCAGCCATTCAAGACTGGCTTCAGAACCACCAGAAGGCATAATCTGTGCTCCCTCCTATAGCTTTAAAGTTTAATTTTGTTGTAGCTTTAAAAAGAAAAAAAGAAGAAGAAGAAGAGAGAATGTTTTAGCTTTGTTGTGTATTATTATTATTCCATAGGGGCCCCTTCTTCTATGAAATGCAAAGATAAGTGTTAATCATATATCTATGAAATGCCTAGAAACGTTGGTCCTGGCACATCATTCCGCCAATTTCCATTCACTCTGGAACAACTGAGATGAGACAGAAAATGGATGTCTGATTTCGTTCAGTTTGATCTGCGAATAGTCTGAAAATATCAAACTACTCTAATAGTCTGAAAAAATAATTCAATTTGGATTTCATGCAGGGAGTAATCCCCCTAAATATTCAATTTGTTCATGTTACAATTGGCATCAAAAGAGCTTCAGATTCTGCAGGATAATCTGCGAATACCATTTACTATAATAGTTGTGAAACTATTTAACTGTGTTTTTTTCTAGTACATATTACGGACGGGTGGAATTAAATTAATTAAAAGAGAACCAAACAATGTACAAGTGACGTAAATATTGTTCAACATAATTATAAAGTATCCTTTGGCGCCCATCAATATAAATTAGATCAAGATTAAAGCAAATATGGAAGTGGAGTAATGCATCTGCAACTGAGGCAGACAGGAAGAGCACATGAGTCAATGGCTCAATTAGTGTCCAAATATGAAATATCACAAAAGTATTTTTGAAAATACAAACATTACAAAAGTTAAAATGATCGCTAGAGAATTCATTTCCAGAGTACTGAACTACTGATAAAAAGTTTAAAGGAATTCATTGGATACAAAATTTAGATAGAATTGAACATCGCAGGTCGTGTCGTGTCATAATCAAACTAAATTTTTATGTATCATGCTCTGAATAAATGACGGAGAGACAATCACGACACGGTCATAACTCGTGTATCACACCACGACCATACATGTCGTGATTGATCCTAGCTATTTGATTATATTTGCGCCCGAAGGACTTTCCCTTTGTTGAAACCTTTTCAATTTTCTTTGAAAACTGCCCGTCCAATTAAGATCGATGAATATAATCACGCGTGTCTATACCTGACCACATGTCGTTCTCGTGTTGTGTCGTGTCCATGGTAACATACATGACCACATGTTCTGGTGTATTGTGTTGTGCGTGTCTATACATGACCACGTGTTGTATCATGTCGTGTGCCATGTCGTACTATGTCACGTGACGTATTGTGCTATAATTAGGTCAGTTCATGTATTGTGCTGTTATTAAAAGTAATCACGGCATGCAAAACAAAAAAGCGTCAAAGGATACGTGATCGACACGCATGTTATGTTGCGACGTATCCACTCACGACATGACTTTTTGACATCTCTATTCGCAAGTGCAATTTCTAACATCAACTACTAATCCTCAAGCTCACTTCCGTTGCCACAAAATCTATCCTACAAATTATATTGCGGCTCTAGATCTCATTTCTTCATGTTCATGCTTTTACATTATCAACTCATATTTACATTTTGAGTCTTAAATTAAATTAAGGCACTGCATACAGCAAGAGCCATTCTTGAATGGCAGAACATAGGGCGTGGTTTGGAGTAAGTTCGAGGTGGACCAGGGGTAAATTTGTCATCGGTGAAGTCTTATGCCCGCTGTCAAGCCAACCTTTAATGGCTTCAGCTTCATATGTATAACCATCTGCCGCAATGTGAGGATCTTTCATTACCTCCTGAAAATCAATTTGTTTTTCAAATTCCACCGACAAAATATCTTTTCCAAAATAAGAATGCTAGATTTCACTAACAGTTCGTATCTAAACAGATCATATTTAAGAATATTTTAGATATTTTGTTGTTATTACTCGGAAAAAGAGATGAATACACCATACCATGATACCAAAACAAATTTTCTCCCCCAGCCCCAGGCAATCAAATATGTGTGAACTGGAAAAGAATTCAAATTACCTAAAGTAACTCAAATTTTGAGTTTAAATTATTGGTCCAGAACGGATGGTCCGAATCTAAATTCAAAATTTGAGTTCAAATGTTTGCGGATTTGGATCCTCTTATGTCCTCTAAATGTTTTTTATTCAAAGGCTTGCGAATTTTGAGTTTTAAAATCCATTTTGATAGAATATTAATGCAAGCATTGTTGGCGTTCAGATCCCAAAGAGTTGGTTCTG
The DNA here is from genome assembly GCA_011114355.1 of Carex littledalei. NCBI lineage: Eukaryota > Viridiplantae > Streptophyta > Magnoliopsida > Poales > Cyperaceae > Carex > Carex littledalei. The sequence goes on from CM022105.1 coordinate 3,036,694, forward strand.
ATTAAATAATTGCCATGTCATTTGCTTGGTTTATGGTTACTGGTGGATGATTATACTCATGTAAGTGTTCGACAAAAGTTCCACTAAAGGTAGTTCATCAATTGAAAGAAAATCCAACAATATCTTACCTGAAAAATGGGACACCTGAAGTAGGAAGGTATGCCTCTGTCATCGAGTTGAGACCTGAAGCTTGGCAATTCAGGTAAGAAAGCAGCCATCATCAAAGACTCAACCAACTTCCACTCACTCTCCAAATCCGGGCGTTTTCTCCTGCGCATTTGAGCACATCTCAGCCCAAGGTTTGCCAATTGCTTGGCTTGTACGAAAGGCCACTCTCCAGCTGATTCATCTATAATCAAGTGCAGGGAGTCGGTCTCAATGGCACCCTTCACATCAGCTGCAATATTTACTGGAAGCTTTCCGGTCAATAGTCGAAGAACAATTATACCAAATGAGTAGACATCAGATTTTACCGTTATCTCTCCACTGCTCAGAAATTCTGGGTCCATGTAGGCAAACGTTCCCCTAGGATTTTCAGTGCGGTGCACTAAGGTGTTTGTGTTGGATTCCATTAGGAGGCGAGAAATGCCAAAGTCGCTGAGCTTACTAACCAAGTTGGCATCTAGGAGGATGTTTGCTGGCTTAAGATCTCCATGGACAATAGGATTGGGATTGTTCAAGTGAAGGAACAGGAGAGCGCGGCATATTTCATTGATGATACGCATGCGCACCTGCCACGTGAGTGCTGGGGTGCCACCTTCACGAGTAAGTCTATCTTCGAGGCTACCATTAGGTAAATAGTCATATACTAGAGCTGACTGTTCTGAGCATGTTCCTATAAGGGTAACAAGGTTTGGGTGCCTCATTGTGCTCAGGATAGCAACCTATTAATGCAAAACGAGAAACATGAGTTAGCCTAAAAAAATTATTGCAGAAATTGATAGGTAAAGAAAATTGGTAATGATTTCCGTGTATGAGTTGATCTTGTTTGTTGTCATCCAAAATAGGTAAAAATATTGAACACTTTTTTTTTTTTGCATCAATATGCTCGAATTGATTCAGTCATGTGACTGCTCGGTCCCCTAAAAATGAAGTTACCTCTTGTTCAAATTCTGGCCTGCCTTGTAGGCTTTCAGGATGGAGCATCTTTATAGCAACCATGGTGTTGCGCAAAAAGCCTTTGTAGACACAACCAAAACCTCCTTCACCTATCTTATGTGAATCACTGAACTTATCAGTTGCCTGTTGAAGCTCTAATAGAGAAAACTCAGAGAACGCTCCATAAGATCCACAACCGGCACCATTGCGTAATTCTTCGAGCTCTTTAACTGCAATATTTCTCTCCTCTTGTAATTTTTTATTTTCTTCTTGCAGCAAATCTAGTCGGCTTTTGCACATTTCTATCTCCTTGTGTAAAAACTCCATCTCTTGCTTTTCTTTTAGAAGGGTATTTTGCATTTCTTCCGCCTGAAAGTCCAATTCAATTGTGCCAATGATCATGCTTATTTTCTATTGTCGTAATTGAAGTTCCAAATAACTTGCATTTGCATATTAAATAGATACCTTTTGGATCAAGGAAGCTAGGTCCATTTCAGCCCTTTCACGTTTGCATGTCTCCTCATTAAGTTGGACCCTGTATTTTGCGGCATCTACCAAGGCTGCTTGGAGTTTGGTGCAAATGTCAGCTATATTTCCCTGAAAGAATTAGGAAATTTTTATATGAAATAAGTGCAATAAGAAAAGTTTGACTGTCAAATATTTTGTTTTGTGGGTTTTAAAAACCATTTCCTGGAAAATTCCTGGAGCTAAACTAATATGCTGCTGCTTCTTTAGAATCAGTTACATATTATCTCAAATTTTACAATGAGATTATCGGACTACTGGTTTTGATTGGTAATTCAATGACACAAAAAAATTTAGTATATTATTGCGCCACGAGTGACATAGGGAAGTGAAATGGAATCAAGATTATAGGCAAATGGGGTTTGGGGTGGGGGGGGGGGGGGGGGGGGGGGGGGGGGGGGGGGGAATTGAAAAAGTTTGACTCAGTTTTTTTTTATAATAATTTGAAGCAATAAAGCAAGCGTTAGGCTGCTGAAGAGTACCTGCTCGCGTGCTGATGTGGAACCTTGAGATCCCAAGCGAGATTCGTGCAAGAATCTTACAACGAAATCATCATCCCTGTTAAATGACAAGAAGTCATAGTTGCTGTACCCTTCTTCACTTGCAATAGATGATGCTGCATCCGATCTTGTAGCTCCTTCTGAGAAATAATTCGAGTAGTTATCACTGTTCCTGGAACTCGATTGAATAGTGGATGGAGCAGGAAAACCAGGGATCATCCCACCAACATACAAATTCCACATATCTAAACTCGACCTTCTTGGGAATAGATTTTGCCTGTTTCTTTCCATAGGCATTGATGCTACCTGGTTCAAGGTTCGTGTTGGCAGTAGTGTCGGTTCCCTTTGACAAAGGTTGATATAAAAAGTGTTATAATTTGAAAGATTATTATGAAGGGTTTTGTTTTGCTTTTTCCTTAACATTAATTTGTTATGTTAATTTTTAACTAACTTCGCATGGGGTCCTCATAATATTTGTCTTTCGCTCGTATGGAAAACGACACTTATTTATGGAGGAGCCACATGATTTTAAGAAAGCATAAAATGAACAAAAAGAAAAGGAAAAATATACCTTGTGCATACAAGGTTTCCATTGCAGATGAAAGATATTTTGCACGACGGGTGAGCTTTCTCCATCACAATCTTTGCTGTGTTGGATTTTACCTCGGACATTCCCCTAAAAGTATGTATAAACAAACTCATGTTAGAAATAATTACCTATTAAGAAAAAAGATAGATTACATAAATTCCATTGATTGTGGTAAAATGGCTAAGAATTAAATATGGAACAACATGATTAGCATATATACCTTGAATACCGCCTGTCTGAAGCAGCCCCCATGACAAGATTACTCATGCAATGCAAACTAACAAGCTCAACAAGTCCATGTGCAACATCATTAGACACAAACATTAGTTTCTCGGCTCTAAACTGATTAAGAAGAAACAAATAAAAGAGAAGATTACACTTGAACAAAAACAAGAAAAAAAAAATGCTAACATTGTAATTGGTCAGACCATTTAGTATTTTTGCTGAACTAGTTATGCACATGTCTGTTATGTGTTCCTCATTTCACAATCCTACATGTACTCCATTTGAATTCCAAAATTGAAGAAAAAATTAACAATTAAGAAGCAAAGAAAATTCCAAAAAAAAAAAAAAGACTAGTGGGACCTTAGCTTTGGAGCATTGTATGAGATAATCATTCAAGTAATTTTCTGCCTTTTCCCACACCTCTTGTCTGTATGAGTTGACCTGGTGAGGACTTAATTGATTTGCAGGAAACTTGGTTCCCACTGTAAAAAAGTTGGATGTGCTTCTCAGGATTTATAGATTACATCTTCTATATAAGCTTTAGTAAGAGAAATAAATTGGTAAGAGTGCTTACTCATAGGAATCATTTGAGCAGGGATGTGTACATGAGTTATAATGATCTTTGCTTCATTAGAGAAATGATTCAATACCCATGAGAGAGTACTTTTTCCATCCTTCAACCTCTCTGGCAGCGCCACATAAACCTTCTCCTCTACCTGACCGGACTCATTCATGTCCACCAGCGTGAGGGAGGGAGGGAGAGCCGGCTTCTTAATATGGACGTGTGGTTTAGAGGATTTGGGATAGGCCCAAATTAAGTTCTGATATTTCCAAGTTATGGATGGGAAAATATTTTGGAAAGTTGACTTGTTTTTTGTTTTTTTTTTGTTTGATAACTTGACAGTGACTCGAGTTTGTACTGAATGTTGACTTGTTAATTCAAGAATTTGGAACTACATATTCATCGCTTGATATTAAAAATGATTTCTTGGAAAAACGAAGATATTTTTTTTGAATAAATATACACATCAAATTATTTATAATTTTTACTACTTGATAGCAAATGGGAAGTGGATTATTGGAGGAAAAATAAATAAAAGAATGGTGCTATTTTGAGAGCAATGATTAAATTATTGAAAACACTATCTAATTTATCTTTCAATTGATTGACTCTCTCTCTTTTCTTGACGCTATTAATATATGTCTAATAAAGAATGTTCTTGAAAAAATTACAATGATTTAGGTTAAAAAAAATCTTTTATATCATAATCATTATTGAAACTAAATAAGGTATATTTAAAAGGCCAATTTATGATTTATAATTATTAGAATAATTAGATAGTTGAATATCATTAAGTATTCAATGAATTACTTGAACTAAAAGGTTATTATATGAATATAGTCAGATAATAGTGAATTTGAAACCTAGAATCGACGCATAATAATTTACAAATAAAGAAAAAAAATTAGAGTTACCAATAGCATTACTATCTATAATATAATAGCTCCAGCTTGCAATATAATTGTCTTTATACGGGTAGAACTAGGGCGTTCATAAGCTCACCAAACTCTTTGGTGATATTAACTTCAAAATTTATCAAAATGATTTCAAGCAACAAAATTCAAACTCTTAAAATCGATCTACTTGACGAGTGATGTGTTTACATGTCAAATTTATTAATTTTTGACATAATTTAGTATAAAGTCAAGCGGTTAGAAAAAAATTATAAGTTAATTTTAATACATTCATTTTTCATCATTTTTTTACCGCTTGACATTGTACAAAATTAGTTTGAAAATCTATAAATTTGGCATATAAACGCATCACCAATGAAGTAGATCAGTTTTACATTTTGAATTTTGAATTTTTCGTTTGAAGTCAAACCGATTTGTTTTGAATTTAAGCTTACAAAGAACACTCTAATCTACTCGTCTTTATATATACAATATTTATTAGCATAATATTTTTCTAATTTTTGCATAAGGGTTAAGTAAACCATTATAAGCTATACATGCAAAGAATTTTCCTAAATTTATTTAATTAGCGGATATTTGATAAAGCAAATCAACAACAATGTGTGGTAATTAATAGGTACTCATTGCTTTGCTGAAAACTGCAGTCATCTTTTTCTGAAAAATTTATCATATTTATAATCTAATATTATTTTTAATAATCTTAATAAAGTCAACTACTACTGAATAATAAAAAAAATGAAAACTTAAGTTAACTTCAATTAAATAGCTGAAAGAGTATTATAGCTGATTAAATTAGTAAAATAAAAGAAGCTTAACAAATAAGAATGAAAATAACCGGAAATTACATTACTTGTTAGTAATTTCCATGAAAATACATTGCTAGCTATTTTTTTTTTAATTCATTAAATAATTTTCTTTAAGATTATTGTTTGACTTTAGATAGAATTTTTTTTTTCTTGAAAAGGACAAATTCGGTAAAGGTGTAAAATAGGCTCAATATTATAATAGCAGCCCCTTATGCTAATTAATTACTACCTATGATTATTTGACCAGTTACCAGTTTGACTAGTCAGTAAGCAATCTCTCTTTCCGTGGAGCATTGGAGGTTCGTCGAAATTCTGGCAATTTTCTTATGCATCAAAACAAGCAATGTGCAATTTATTTCTTAAGAATATACCTTGATCGAGTTTGGACCAAGTCAAAGTCACCGAGGGATCACTCGGTCAGAATAAAAACGGATATCTGCTTAATTCTGAAAGAATCATTATGGCATCTTAAAAAGAAAATAATTAGTCCCTTTCTTAGTAAGATCATAACTCAACATTTTTATAAAACTAGGATAAAATTAACAGCTAAATAAATACATTATGAAGATTGATACTGTGCCCCTACTGCGTCCCAGTAATATTTATCATGCTGTCGATGGAAAGTGGATTCTTTTTTTTTTTTTATATTTATTGTTAATTTGGACAAATATTCTGTAATAAAATAATTTAATATTTTAGAAAATATTCGTAAAAATTGAATAACTTTTTTTTTTAGTAAAAGTTGGAGGTCAAGCCACCCAACTATTTAATATCCACAAGGGATTCCTCAATCCGAGATTCGAACCTGTAACCTCTCATACATAGAACATTGTCTTTACTACTAAACTAAAGGCTGGTTCTAAATTTTTTTTGAATAAATTAATAAAATTATAAATGTAATATATACGTAATTTGGATTTACGGTATTAATCAAAACTTTGTTAAATAAGTTTGTTTGTTCATAAATAAGAAGTAATAACAAACTACTTAAAGGCCTACGGGCCGTGTTTGAAACCCAAAAAAAAAAAGTTAATTAAGAATCGCAGCCAGGCCTAGTACGAACGGTGATTATTATCACCTTTCTACGGAGGGATACAGAAAAAAAAAAAAAATAACCAGTTAAATATTCAAATTATTTATTGATCACTAAAAATTCTGGAATCGGACTTAATTTTGACACGTGATATATATCTAAAAGTTCAAATTAAGCAACGTTTAGAATATGAAGTTTTAAGAAAAAAAATCATTTATTACGTACCGATCATTATAAAGCAACGGTCACAATTTTTCTCTTTCATTTTCTCTAGTTCACGGTCACGGTTAAAGCTACAACTATTGATTAAAAAGCAGCACCAGCTAAGAGAAAATTAGACAAATTAAATAACTTTTATATATTTTGAAATTGACCTAATTATACAATTCATATTGAACTTACCAAAAAATCAACTTTAGCTCATAAACTTTTGAATAATCGATTTTGAAATCAATCCACTTATAATGAAATTACAAGAGAGTGAAAGAGATGCAAAGAGAAAAATGTGTTTAAATCGAAAGATAAATGGAAAAAAAAATAGTGTGCTTAAGATAGATTAATTTTAAACCAATTACTTTTTATATTTATTAAGATATATGGTTATTGTAATATTTTTAAAATGAAAAATTTTAAATTACTGTCAGTTTTATTGGCCAATCAAAATAGTGTTGACTAGCTAATATACATACTAGTAACTATAGTAACTATGTTAGTAACAATTTATTCGCAAAACATTTCCGTACAAAATATTTTGTTTCATTTTAATCAATATAAAAAAAAATCAACGAAATATATTTCAAATTATATCATTTTTTTTATAGTTAATCTATCAAAATAAAAATATGTATTTCGTATTAGAAATATATTTCTTTTATCAGTTTTTTTATGTATGAAAACCGTTTTATATATAATGGACCACGGACGAAAGATTTATGTACAAATTGATAAACAAAGTAACTGCGTTAGTGTTAAGGGCCTGTTCGGCACCTTACTGTGCCCGTGGGAAAAAAAATTCACTTTGATTGAATTTTTTTTTCCCACGCGCACAGTAAAATTTAGTTCAATTCCTATGCCTACGCCCATTCCCTGTTTTGCACCGAACAGGCCCTAACTGTTAAGAGTTGGTCAATCCGGCATTGATTGGTCAATAATGATTAGTTAGATTAGTTGTATGACATTATTGATTTATTGTTGACTATAGATAACAGCCGTACAATTGGTCTATATAATCTTGATGTGAAACTATTGAGAAGTTTATATATACTAGTCAAATGTCCACGCGTTACGGTGGAAATTGATATTATTAAATCATAGTAATTAATCTCAACTAATTATAATCTCACAAATTGATAATTGTATTCATATTACATATAAACAGGAGAGACCTTGTAAATGTTCATAAATTTTTTTTTTGGGGTAAAAGTTGAAGTTCGAGTCACCAAACTATTTAATATACACAAAAAATCTCCATCCAAATTTCAAACCTGTGATATTCTACATAGAGGATATTGTGTTTGTCACTAAACCAACGATTGATTATAAAAAATAAAAGCGATGTTTTTTTGTGGGGAATCTCCATCCGGATGCAACTGTTTATAAAACATATATATTTCATTTTCTTCGTTAAGTATTGTCCTTAATTAGGTTAGTGTTTGTAGAAGTTATTTTCTTTAACTAGAAAATTTGAAGCCCTATATATATGTTCTCGCAATTTGGTGCCTGTTTAAACCGTATTTTTCTTTAATTCAGTAGAGAAACAAGACCACTAACCTGGCATGCATGGACCAAACTTATCTCCTTTCTATATCATCTCGTATTAACTGATCAGCTTTAATCTTGTTAATTTCTCTCATTTCGAATAGATCAGCGATATGTTTGAAAGCAACCCATCGCTGAACTAATGAAAACTGAAAGCAAAGATCAGAAATTTATGATTTCAGCTAGAACTACAAGAATTTATTTTAGAGTGAGGCTACGGTGCTATGCATAGCACGGATGGGGTCCGTGCTACGGCTCAAAATTTGACTTTTCAAAATTCTAACGGTCAATCCGAACCGTTCAACATGATTATAAAATGAATATGCTTGCAAACCAAATTTTATATTTTTTCGAATTTTTTTACTATTTTTTCGAAAATCACTTGATATGAACATTCTGGACCATCCAAAAACAACCTATCTAAAAAAATAGTAAAAAAGTTCAAAAAAATGTAAAATTTGTTTTGCAAGTACATATTCATTTTATAATCATGTTGAACGGTTCATCGACCGTTAGAATTTTGAAAAGTCAAATTTTGAGCCGTAGCACGGACCCCATCCGTGCTATGCATAGCACCGTAGCCTCATTCTTTATTTTATGTGCGAGAATAAAATTACTTAACTGCATCTGTATTTTTGCAGATATTTTCGCGAATTTATTTTATGTGCGAGGATAAAATTTGGTAGTGGTTCAAGAATGTTTGATTTTTGCGAATTTATTTTATGTGCGAGGATACTTTCGCGAATTTATTTTATGAATGTTTGATTTCTTTCGGTTTGATCTAAGCTGTCACAAAATATTAAACTATGCTAATTGTTTCAAAAGAATAAATCCGAAATGAACCTAGAGTTCAAGAAATGAATTATACTATGGACAATAAAATATGGAAATGGGGGAATGCATTCTGCAACTGAGGCAGAGAGCAAGCCAAGCGCACAAAAATTTTAATTTATTCATGGCTCAATTAGTGTCTAAATATCACAAAAGTATTTTTGAAAATACCAACATCACAAAGTTAAAAACAATTGCTAGAGAATTCAGAAAGAACATTCAGAAAGAATTGAACTTCGCAAGTGCAATTTCTAACATCAACCAGCAGTAATCCTCATAAAAAAAAGGTCACTTGCATTACCAGAAAAAACTATCCTACAAATTATATTGCAGCTGTCATTTTCTTCATGTGCATGTATTTACATCATCAAATCAAATTTACATTTTGAGTCTTAAATCAAGACACTATGGATGGTGGAGGAGCCATTCTTGAATGGCAGAACGAAGTGCATGATTTCGAGTAAGCTCGATGTGGACAAGGGGCAAATTTGTCATCGGCGACGTCTGATGCCCGCCCTCGAGCCAACCTTTAATGGCTTCAACTTCATATGTATAACCATCTGCTGCTATGTGAGGATCCTTCATTACCTCCTGAAAATCATTTTTTTTTTCCAAATTCCACCAATAAAATATTAGTGTCAGCACTTAGCACTACATCTTTCAAAATAAGAATATCTAAGAATTTTTTTAGATATTAGTGGAGCGGCTATGGTATTTCAAAAAGTGCAGATCAGTTCGTACTATGGATTCATATCTTTGTTTTTAAAATCTAAACAATTTATTTGAACCGTTCAACATGATCTCCACATGAAATTGTACTTAGAGACCAAATTTTATATTTTTACAATTTTTTACTATTTTTTTATAAGGGTAGATAAACTCTATTTATGAATGATTCAAAATCTTTAGATCATGTGATTTTCTATCTATTAAAAAAAAGATTATAAAAAAATTAAATTTGGTCTCCAAATTTATTTTTATATGAAAATCATATTGAGCGTTCATATCAACTATTTGAACTTTAAAATAAAAATATGAATTATTAATATAGACCGATTTGCACTTTACAAATTATCATAACCTCACTCTATCTATTGTTGTACTTGGAAAAAAGATATTAATACACCATACCAACAAAAACAAAATTTCTCCACAGACAATTTTATATGTGGGGACTGGGTTTATGCGGCCTTCACTAATATTAGAGAATCCCTACTAAAGTACAGCCCAGTAGGGTTCGACTGGGTTTATGAGGCCTTTACTAATATTACAGACTACAGTCGCCATTACGGCATTCGTGAGAGGCTGAGAGCCTGAGAGAAGAATGATGTCTGGTCAAGTCCGATAGCGCACTCAAGAATTTTCTAAGGATGAATTATTATCTTGAAATATCAAGTTCAATGACGTACTCACGCTCAAATAAACATCTATTTAAATATGCTTTTACAATTATAGATTCAATATAGATTGGTGAGTAGAACTGGGGTGTTCTTAAGCTCACCAAGCTCCTTTGTGAGCTTAATTCAAAAATCTATTGAATTGGTTTTAAACGATACATTCAAATTGTTAAAATTGATCTACTTCACGAGTGATGCGTTTACATGTAAAATTTATAAATTTTCAAATTAATTTAGTATAAAGTCAAGCGGTAAAAAAAAGATGGTTTATAAGTTAATTTTAATATGTTCATTTTTTATTAATTTTTGACTACTTGATTTTATATTAAATCTTCAAACTTATAAATTTGACATGTAAACTCATCACTCGTGAAGTAGATCGGTTTCAACGATTTGGATGCTTAACTTGGTGAGCTTAAGAACACCCTAGTTCTACTCGAGATTGGTTATGATCAGGGGCGACTGACCCAGTGAGACTCAAGGGTAGGCAGTTGTTCGGGTAGATTGTCTATCTCTTAAATTTTGAAAAAAAAAAAAATTAACCCATGTACTTTTTAAATTATTGTCTATTCATGGTGAACAAGTTTATCTACTCTTTTTAAAGTCCAATATTTCTATCCAGTCCAATTCAATTTCCTTATCAGCTCAACTTATTATCTTCCACACCGCAGACCTGTTTTTTTTTTTTTTTCGCTACAGCCGAGACTAGCCCGTGTATATATATTTTTTCTCTTTTCCGTTACAAATGATCCCAGTGGCACGACGGCTCTCGTCGGGCCGTACACTAAATATTTGTGATTAAAGGGCTTACTGAGAAGTGGTTTTATTGCCAGGTACGAGACCTTTTGACTCTTCAAAACTAAAATCCATTTCGATATAATATTAATGCAAGCATTATCCGCGTTCAGATTCCAGAGAGTTGGTTCGGATTAAATATTTGGTTATATGATTGTCGTGCTTGGTTTATGCCTACTAGTGCATTATTATTACTCGTGCATGCTAAGTGTTCGACAAAATTTCCACTAAGAGTGGTTCATCAATTAAGAGGAGATCCAACAAAGTCTTACCTGAGAAATTGGACACATGAAGTAGGAAGGTATGCCTTTGTCATCGAGTTGAGATTTGAAACTTGGCAACACAGATAAGGAAGCAGCCATCATCAAGGACTCAACCAACTTCCACTCACTCTCCAAATTCGGGCGCTTCCTCCTACGACTTTGAGCGCATCTCAGTCCCAGGTCTATCAATTGCTTGGCTTGTACAAAAGGCCACTCTCCAGCTGACTTATCTAAAATCAAGTGCAAGGAGTCGGTCTCAATGGCATCCTCCACATCAGCTGCTATGTTTACTGGAGGCTTTCCAGTCAACAGTCGAAGGACAATTATACCAAATGCGTAGACATCAGATTTTACTGTCATCTGTCCGCTGCTCATAAATTCTGGGTCCATGTAGGCAAACGTTCCCTTAGGGAATTCGGTGCGGTACACTAATGTGTTTGTGTTGGATTCAATTAGGAGGCGAGAAATGCCAAAGTCGCTGAGCTTACTAACCAAATTGGCATCTAGGAGGATGTTTGCTGGCTTAAGGTCTCCATGGACAATTGGATTGGGGTTGTTTGAGTGAAGGAACAGGAGAGCACGGCAGATTTCACCGATGATACGTGTGCGTACCTGCCATGTAAGTGCCGGGGTGCCACCTTGGCAAGCAAGTCGATCTTCGAGGCTACCATTAGGTAAATACTCATAGACTAGAGCTGACTGTTCTGAGCATGTTCCTATAAGGGTAACAAGGTTTGGGTGCCTCATTGTGCTTAGGACAGTGACCTATTCATGCAAAACGAGAAGATGAGTTAGTCTAGAAAAGCTATTGCATAAATTGATTGGATAAGACAGTTGGTAATGACTTCTGGGTATATGTTATTCAGTCATGCGACCAGTTGGTTCCAATAAATGAAGTTACCTCTTGTTCAAATTCTGGCCTGCCTTGTAGGCTTTCAGGATGCAGCATCTTTATAGCAACTATGGTGTTGCGCAAAAAGCCTTTGTAGATCCAACCAAAACCTCCTTCCCCGATCTTATGTGAATTGCTGAAGTTCTCAGTTGCTTGTTGAAGTTGTAACAGAGTAAACTCAGAGAACACTACATTAGATACACGACCAGGACCAACACGTAATTCTTCGACTTCTTTAACTGCATTATCTCGCTCCTCTTGCAATTTCTTATTTTCTTCTTGCAGCAAATCTAGTTGGCTTTTGCCCATTTCTATCTCCTTGTGTAAATTCTCTATCTCTTGCTTTTCTTTTAGAAAGGCATTTTGCATTTCTTCTGCCTGAAAAGTTAAATAAAATTGTGCCAATGATCATGCTTATTTTTATTGGCGTAATTGAAGTTTCAAATAACTTTGCTTTTGGATTTTAAATAGAAACCTTTTGGATTAAGGAAGCCAGATCCATTTCAGTCTTTTCTCGTTTGCAGATCTCTTTATGAAGTTCGACCCTGTATTTTGCGGCATCCAATAAAGCTGCTTGAAGTTTGGTACAAATGTCTCCTATATTTCCCTGAAAGGACTAGGAAATTCTATATGAAATTAGTGTGATGGGAAAAACAAGGACTCTCGATTATTTATTGGTAGGTTTTGGCGAGACCATTTCCTGGAAAATAGTTGGAATGATAAGTTTCTGGCGCTAATATGATATGCTGCTGCTACTTCAGAATCAGTAACATTTTATTTCAAATTTTAAATGAGATTATCGCGCTACTGGTTTAATTAGTAATTCAATGACACAAAAATTGTAATATTTTACTGTGCAGGCGACTTGCTTGAAAAGTTATACTGACAGCATGCATGCTAAAATTATAGAGACAGCAGAGGATGAAATACCATGGAAAATATTAAAGGAAATGTATGGCTCATGTGTAAAATAGGGAAGTGAACGGGAATTAGGATTATATGCAACTGTAGGGCGGTGGAGGAAATCGAAAAAAAAATGATTTAGTTATTTTCTATAATATTTTGAAGCAATTGAATTAAGCATTAGGCTGCTGAAGAGCACCTGCTCACGTGCTGGCGTGGAACCTTGAGATCCCAAGCGAGGCTCATGCAAGGATCTTACATCGAAATCATCATCCCTGTTCAACGACAACAAGTCATAGTTGCTGTACCCTTCTTCACTTGCAATAGATGATGCCGCATCCGATCTCGTAGCTCGTTCTGAGAAATCAATCAAGTAGCTGTCACCGTTTTGGTGATCTGTTTGCATTGGGGATTGAGGAGGAAACCCTGGGATCATCCCACCAACATGTGAGTTTGACACATCAAAACTCAACCTTCTTATTGGGAACTCATTTTGCCTGGTTCTTTCCATAGGCATTGATGCTACCTGGTTCAAGGCTTGAGTTGGTGGTAGTGCCGGTTCCCTTTTGAGAAAGATTAACATAGAAGGTGTTTTTAATATGAAAAAGATTATTTAAACTGCAATTGTTTGGTTTTTTCTTATCGTTAATTGGTCGTGATAATTTTAACCAACTTCTCATGAAAATCCTCATAATATTTTATTTCGCTCATATGAAAAGCTACACTTTGTGGTGGAGCCACATGATTTCATCTTGTTATGCAGCACTTGCTGCAAAGAAAATTTCAAGAGGGTCTGTCTCCCCTCATGTACCGGAGGGGTACAATGAGTAAAGAACGGTCTAGATTTAGTCTCAGCCAGGTCAAAAGAAATCTCGTGTCTATTGAAGATATAGGGGTCCGTTTTGAGATTCTAAAGGACAGTCCGGAATTACTCATTGTACCCTCAGGTACCTGGGGGATACGATTCATTTCAAGAAAGCATAAAACCCATAAAAAAAGGAGGAACATACCTTGTGCATACAATGTTTTTATTGTAGGTGAAAACTATTCTGCATGATGGATGAGCTTTCTCCATCACAATCTTTGCTGTATTGGACTTTAACTCAGTTATTCCCCTAAAAGTATGTATAAACAAACTCATGTAAAGATATAATTACCAATTGAGATAAATATTACATAATTTTCATAGATTGTGACATGATTAATTAGCAGACCTTGGGTAGCGCTTGTCTGAAGCAGCCCCCATGATAAGATTATTCATGCCATGCAAACTAACAAGCTCAACAAGTGCATGTGCAACATGATCAGACACAAACATTAGTTTCTCGGCTTTAAACTGGATTAAGAAGAAACAAATAAAAGATCAGAAGATTACACTTGAGCAAAAACAAGAAAAATGCTAACATTATAATTGGTCAGACCAATTAGTATTTTTGCTGAACTAGTTATGCGCATCTCAGTGATGTGTTCGGTGTTCCTCATTACACAATGCTACATGTACTTCATTTGAATTTTCAAAAGTGGGGACAAAAATGAGAACAAAGAAAATAAAAAATAAAAAAAAGGCTAGTAGGACCTTAGCTTTGGAGCATTGTAAGAGATAATCATTCAAGTGATTATCGGCCTTCTCCCACTCTTCTTTTCTGTATGAATTGACCTGATGAGGACTTAATTGATTTGCTGGAAACTTGGTTCCCACTGTAAAATATTGAAGGTGCTTTCTCAGGATCTATAAATTACATACTCTCTTTTTTTCCCCCTTTTGGAAGCTTTAGTAATAAATAAATTGATATTATTACTTACTCATAGGAATCATTTGAGCAGGGATGTGTACGTGAGTTATGATGATCTTTGTAGCATTTGAGAAATTATTCAATACCCACGAGAGTGTATTTTTTCCATCGTTCAACCTCTCCGGCAGTGCTACGTAAACCTTCTGCTCCACCTGACCAGACTCATCCATCTCCGGAGAGTGTGTGTGAGAGAGAGAGGGAGAAAGATAGAGAGAGAGAGAGAGAGAGAGAGGGAGGGAGCGGGTACCCGGCTTCTTATGTAGGGACGCTAGTGGATTTTGGAGAAGCCCGAAAATTAAGTTACGGTATTTCGTGCAAGACAATCTTGGGAAAGTGACTTGTAGAATTAAAGAATTTGGGACCACAGATTCATTAATTTTTTTTTGAGATAATCAACAGAGGTCGAAGCCCCTGTTTTTCATTAACCGAAGTTGGTTACAGCGCAGATTCATTAATTGCATTAAAAAAAAAAGAAATTTCTTGGTAAAAGAGAAGATGAGAAATTTGAATTGGGAAACTTCGAATGAAATAAATACGTGAAATAATTCAATTTTAACACTTAGTAAAATGGGTTGGATTGGAGGAAAATAATTGAAAAGGAAAAGAAGTGATAAAAGGACAGAGAAATCTTGTTATTTGATATGTAATTACTTGAAAATCACTTGAATGATTATCAATTAAGTCCTGTTAATTGAAAAGAACTTTTTTACCTGAAAACTATTTTTTTACCGAAATATATATATATTTTTTATAAATGTTGAGAACCAGTTTGATCTAGTAGCAAAAACAATATTCTATGTGTAAAAAATTACAGATTTAAATTCAGATGGGACTCTCTCGTAAATATCAAATAAATGGATAGTTTGACCTATATATTTAACATTTACTTGAAAAAAAAATAGAAATGTTATCCTTTTAGATATGTTTAAAATTCTGAATCTCCTAGATTAATGTTGTCATATTGACCAGGCGTTATTTAACAATCTTGCTAATTAATGCATATTATTTAATTATCTTTGAAAAATATTCTTATGATACCATTAAAAATACGCCAGGGCTACGTACCAAAATGTATTTGACCAACCAACCGTTTGATTATAATTCTTGACTAGCAAATATATACTTCAATAAGCAATCTCTCTTCCGATGGAGCCTGAAGTTTCGGCGAAATTATAGTCATGATTTAACGAATATTAATTCTAGCCGATAAGGTTCAACGAATATTCTGACAAGCTTCCGGCATTCAGTTTATAATTCTTTACGGTGCATTTTATCGTCTTTGTCATTTAATTTATAATCATTATGGTGCACCTTAAATGAAACATGCAGGGCACGAGCCAGCGTTCTGATCAATCAAATATATATGTTTTGATAGAAACGATATGGCATTTTCTTAAATATAAGCATATGATCAGCTTCCTCTATTTTAATTCCATTCGGTTAAATGAACATTGAGCTCCAGTGCTCTTATTACAAAGAAGCACTTTTTGGAACTACTTGACGTAATATATATATATACACACACAGACCAGTTATTAGGGGTGTCAATGGGTATGGTACAGGTCGGGTGGAGGCATTTTCATATTCATACCTATTAAAATTGATCTTACCCATACTCTACCATTACCCATAAAAAATTAACCTTACCCTACTCTACCCTAACCCGTGAATATTATTGGGTAACGAAACGGTAATGGGTAAATAACGAATAATACTAATATAATAATTAGTTTTATTATATTTTACAAATAAAACATCAAAAACTCATTATGATTTACGAATTATATTTTACTCATTACATAAGATAACCATTTAAATTACATTTTCACCCATTATAATTTTTCACTGCAAAATTTGAACTCGAAAACGAAGAGGGGAAAAAAAAAATATCATAGATACAAACTTGATGCGCTGGAATAGAAATACGTATTTTAGAGCACTGAAATGGAAGAGTAAATCTAGATGTGCTGGAAATTGAATTGAATATATATAATTTTAGATTTTATAATTACCCTATAGGGTAATGGGTACGAAATAGTCATTACCCATACCCTTATCCATTTAATTAACGAAAAATAATTCTTACCCATACTCATATCAAATAAACTAATGAAAAAAAATCTTATCCATACTCGACGGGTAAACGGCTAAAAAGGTAACATTGACACCCCTACCGGTTATCCTTGATAATTTTGTCGCATTTTCTTATTCATCAAAACAACTAATTAATTTGGAGAACTGGAGTTGACTTCTTAATAAAAACTTTGATCCACTTCTGAAGGAAACGCGTTTGGACGAAGTCAAAAGTCACCGCACTATATATATCATATATATATTCGTTCAGAATAAAACAGGAACCTAGTATCATTATGGCATCTTAAAAAGAAAATAATATAATAACTCCACAGTTTTATAAATTAAACTAGGAAAAAAGTAACAGCTAATTTCATTATGAAGATTGATAGACACTGTCCCCACTCCGTCCCACATTTCTTCAATTGCTCTCACCTCCACTAGTTATCTTTTGTGTTTTGTTGGGCATCGGACCTACTCTGGTTCGATGGATTTAATTACCGTTAATTTACTTCAACATTCATGCGGAATGCTTTAAATTTCGTGCATGTTTGTTTTAATTTTCGTGCGCACAAATCTTAAATTAGAGCGGACGGTCATAATGCTCGTTGAACCTAAAAGTAGGTCCGATGGGCATCGGACCTACTCCGTTTTCTTATGTGTTTGCCATGTAGGAAATTTTTTATTGGTAATAATTAACAGAAAATAAGAGAGACAAATAGTAAGATTACGTTAATATTTATATTGGTAGTAAGATCGGTAGGAATTCTACTGATCTTAACTTTTTTTTTTTTTAATCTGATGTATAGATGGAGAGAATTCTTATGTTTGATTTCTAGTAAAATATGAAAAGTTTTTCAAAAAATAGATAGAATGTTTTGATATATCTAAATTTTAAGGTACTTTATCTATTTTTATAAAAAAAATATTTTACTAGAAAAAAATTAAAAGGAAAAAAGAAAAAAGCTGGTTTAGATCGGTAAAGTTCTTACCGATCTAAATTTTTTTATTTTTAAAATCGGTAGAATTCCTACCGATCTTATTACCAATATAAATATTACTGTACTCTTAGTGTTTGTCTATATTCTTTTCTGTTAATTACTACCAATAAAAAATTTCCTGCCATGTATCCATGTGTAGATACATTAATTTATCCAGTAACTTAGCTTCCTCTTATAGATATATTGTACCTATATACACTCAAGTAATTATGTATAATACTAAGCAAGTTATTTCTAATATGTATTCATTAAAATTACAACTGTGTTATTATATATTTTTGAGTAGAATTAGAGGTTTTTCAGCTCACCATTGGTGAGCTGAACTCCAAACTCTATATTGGATTGATTTTAATGAAAAATTTAAATCTTTGAAACCGATCTTTTTCACGTACCGGTGATGAATTTATAGGTCAAATTTATAAATTTTCGAATCAATTTAAATCAAAAATTTATAATTTGACATGTATATACATCACTCATGAAGTAAATCGGTTTCAACAATTTGAATTCATCATTTCAAGTCATTCCGATATATTTTGGAATAAAGCTCGTCAAAAAATTAGTGAGCTTAAGAAGAGTACCCTAATTCTACTCATGTATTTTTAAAATAATTTTAATAAAATATCTTACAAACACTGAACTAGTTTGACCTTATCATGGCCTTTTGCCTATATATGCCAAAGAAACCGGCTTATATTGATGTGAGGTGTACTAATGTTCTTAGGAAGATTCGACCAGATTTGATAAAGGATGTGTGGCTTGAAATTGATTCTCAATTTCATCTTTGTAGACTTACTGTGTACGAAGACAAGTGCACCCACCAATTCCCCACGGCTAGGTCGCTACAATATTTGAGCCTGGCTAGATCGCTACAATATTTGGGCCTGAGAACTCAACTTGGGCTCTGCTCCTTGTCGGATTACGGATCGGATGTGGTCATCGACGTGTTGGATATGGGCGTGTGGCCCGAGAGAAGGAGCTTTTCAGATTGGCACTGGTTCCGACCACGTGGTGGGACAAGTGTGAAACAGGTTCCAGTTTAGTGCTTCGGCTTGTGTAATAAAAAGCTTGTGGGAGCAAGATCTTTTATCAAGGACCATTTTGTAAGATATGGCAAAGATGCCCCGAATCTATTTTTTTTTTCTTTTCGAATAAATATCCTTTTGAGTTAGACACGAATCTAAAATTTAAATAGTCGATGTGAACCGTTGATCTTCATATGAAAATCTATGTGCAGATTAAATTTTATATTTGTTTTAGAATTTTATACTATTTTTTATATAAGTAGAAAAGCATTACTTTTGAATGGTAAATAAATTGTAAAGAATGTAAAATTTAATTTGTAATTACATTTTCATATAAATATCATGTTGAATAGTTTAGATCGACTATTTGAATTTTAAAAACAAAAATATTAATTTATAATATAGACCAATCTCTGATATGTATAGTACCATAGCCTCATTCATTTTCAGATGGAAAACTATCAACTGCACTTATTGTCGCACATATTATGGACGAGTGCACTTAAGTCATTGGAAAAATCTTTACTAAACCATTTGTTGTAATAACTTTTTTACATTATATAAAAATTCTCACCTAGCAGCCGCTGCTAGGCTTTAAAAAAAATGAATTATTTATAAAGAACCAAACCATATAGACAAGTGCTGTCAATATGTTCTACATAATTATAAAGTATCTTTTTATGTACATTAATATAGGTTACAGCAAGATTAAAACAATTATTGAAATGAAGAGTGGAATTAAAAAATTTAGATTGCAGGGGCTAAAATATAAATATGTGGCGGGATCTGAACTCAAGTCTCAACAATTAGAATGTGAAACTCTAACCACTAAGCTACAAGTTATAAAGAGGCTAAATTATATAAAAACTTAAAAAAATAATTCAATTAAATTTCAATATACATAACTAAAATTTGTAAAATTATAAGGTGCCTAGGTACTTCCGGTCTTGGGTGTAAATCCATCACTGAGTAATGTACCTGCAACTAAGGTAGAGAGCAAGAGCACAAGACATTTATTCTATTCGGGGCTCAATTAGTGTCCAAATTTCACAAAAGTATTTTTTAAAATTTAAACATCACAAAAGTTAAAACTTAACGATTGCTAGAGAATTCATTTGTAGAGTACTGAACTACTGATACAAAAGAGCTAACTTACATTACCAGAAAATATTAAATTATGCACGCTTTTACATTATGCAAGTCATATTTACATTTTTTTAGAAAATACATTATGAATAGAAAATACAAAATAGAAAATAAAAAAGCTAACTTACATAAATAGAAAATACAAGTCATTTGCACGCTTTTACATTATGCAAGTCATATTTACATTTTTTTAGTGTTAAATTATGAAATTATATCTACACAGATTACAGGTTGCTACTGTTATGGATGGTGCAAGAGCCATTCTTGAATGGCAGAACGAAGGGTATGATTTGGAGTAAGTTCGAGGTGGAGCAGGGGCAAATTTGTCATCGGCGATGTATCATGCCCGCCATCAAGCCAACCTTTAATGGCTTCAGCTTCATATGTATAACCATCTGCCGCAATGTGAGGATCCTTCATTACTTCCTGAAAATCATTTTTTTACCAAATTCCACAGACAAAATATTAGTGTCAGCACTAGATCTTTTTCGACATAAGAATGCAAGATTTCACTAGATCTTTTTTTACCAAATTCCACAGACGATATAATTTGTAGGATAGATTTTTGCTATCATTGTGTAATGTGTACAACCCGGTGAGTCTGCATCCTCTGAGACTAACATAATTTTTGAGTTTCAGTCCAGAACTTCCAGTCAGAATTCAGACCAATTCAATCCAAACTTGTAATGTACGGAGCTTCTTTAAAATTCGTGCTAGTATATAACGAATGGACCGAATTCAAACTCATCAATTTTGTTATCTCAGGTTATATGAGTTCTAGCTCGGTAGGTTTTGGACTGGGTTCATGTGGCCTTCACTAATATTAGATAGTCACCCAGTTCCGTACAAAAAGTTCCTACTTGACAAATAATGGTTTTATTGTCAGGTCAGAGACCTTTTGACTTTTAAGATACATTTTGAGAGAATGTTAATTCAAGCATTATCGTTGTTCAGATCCCAAAGTGTTGGTTCTGATTCAATATTTGATTATATCATTGCTGGCTTGTGATTATTTGCTTGGTTTATGCTTCCTAGTGGATTATTTTTACCAATGCATGCCAAGTGTTCGACAAAAGTACACTAAGAGTCGTTCATCAATTCAAAGGAGATCCAACAAAATGTTACCTGAAAAATAGGACACATGAAGTAGGAAGGTGTCCCTTTGTCATCAAGTAGAGATTTGAAACTTGGAAACACAGATAAGGAAGCAGCCATCATCAAGGATTCAACCAACTTCCACTCACTCTCCAAATCCGGGCGTTTCCTCCTACGCATTTGAGCGCATCTCAGCCCAAGGTATGCCAATTGCTCGGCTTGTACAAAAGGCCACTCTCCAGCAGACTCATCTATAATCAAGTGCAGTGAGTCAGTTTCGAAGGCATCCTCCACATCAGCTGCTATGTTTGCTGGAGGCTTTCCGGTCAATAGCCGAAGAACAATTATACCAAATGAGTAGACATCAGATTTTACTGTTATCTCTCCACTGCTCAGAAATTCCGGGTCCATGTAGGCAAGTGTTCCCTTAGGGAATTCAGTGCGGTACACTAAGGTGTTTGTGTTGGATTCCATTAGGAGGCGAGAAATGCCAAAGTCACTGAGCTTACTAACCAAGTTAGCATCTAAGAGGATGTTTGCTGGCTTAAGGTCTCCATGGACAATTGGATTGGGGTTGTTTGAGTGAAGGAACAGGAGAGCACTGCAGATTTCACCAATGATACGAGTGCGCACCTGCCACGTGAGTGGTGGGGAGCCACCTTGGCAAGCAAGTCGATCTTCAACGCTACCATTAGGTAAATACTCGTAGACTAGAGCTGACTGTTCTGAGCATGTTCCTATAAGAGTAACAAGGTTTGGGTGCCTCATTGTGCTTAGGATAGCAACCTATTAATGCAGAATGAAAATATGAGTTAGTCTAGCAAAGCTATTGCATAAATTGGTAGGAAAAGCAAAATTGGGAATGACTTCCGTGTATAAGTTCACCTCGTCCATATCATCCAAAATAGGTAAAACATTGGATCCAATTAAATTATGTGACTGCTTGGATCCAATAAAATTCGAGTTACCTCTTGTTCAAATTCTGGCCTGCCTTGTAGGCTTGTAGGATGCAGCATCTTTATAGCAACCATGGTGTTGCGCAAAAAACCTTTGTAGACAGAACCAAAACCTCCTTCGCCGATCTTATGTAAATCGCTGAAATTCTCAGTTGCTTGTTGAAGCTCTAACAGAGAAAACTCAGAGAACGCTACAAAAGATCCACGACCGGCACCATTACGTAATTCTTCAAGCTCTTTAAGTGTTATATCTCTCTCCTCTTGCAATTTTTTATTTTCTTCTTGCAGCAAATCTAGTTGACTTTTGCCCATTTCTCTCTCCTCCTTGTGTAAAAACTCCATCTCTTGCTTGTCTTTTAGAAGGGCATTTTGGGTTTCTTCTGCCTGAAAAATCCAATTTAATTGTGCCATTGATCATGCTTATTTTGGATTGTCGAAATGAAATTTCTGAATGACTTGCTTTTCGATATTAAATAGATACCTGCTGGATTAAGGAGGCCAGATCCATTTCAGACTTTTCACGTTTGCATATCTCCTCATGAAGTTCGGCCCTGTATTTTGCGGCATCTGATAAGGCTGCTTGAAGTTTGGCACAAATGTCTCCTATATTTCCCGGAAAGAACTAGGAAATTTTTATGAAATTAGTGTGATGGAAAAAACTAGGACCGACAAATCTTTTTTTTTATCTTTTTGTAGGTTTTGGCGACCATTTCCTGAAAAACAGTTGGATTGGTAAGTTTCTGGCACTAAACTAGATTGACCCACAAATCTTCAGAATCAGTAACATTTTATTTGAAATTTTATAATGAGATGATCAGACGACTGGTTTTGATTAGTAATACAATGATAAAAAAAATTGTGGTATATTACTGTGCAAGCGACTTGCTTGAAAACTTGTAGCGACAACATGCCTCCAGAATTATAGAAACATGAGAGTAGGTGATGAAATTTCATGGGAAAATATTAATGGGAAATATGGCTTGGAATCATAACTGTGCAATTGGATTGTGGGTGGAGGGGGGCGGGGTGGAGATGGAGAAAGTTTGATTCCATTGTTTTTCGTAGTATTTTGAAGCAATTAAGGAAACATTAAGCTGCTAAAGAGGCTAAAGAGTACCTGTTCACGTGCTCGCGTGGAACCTTGAGATCTCAAGCGTGGCTCATGCAAGGATCTTACATCGAAATCATCATCCCTGCTCAATGATAACAAGTCATAGTTGCTGTACTCTTCTTCACTTGCAATAGATGATGCCGCATCTGATCTCGTAGCTCCTTCTGATAAGTCAATCGAGTTGGTGTCACTGTTCAGACGGCTCGGTCGCATAGCGGATCGAGGGGGAAACCCTGGTATCATCCCACCAACATGCAAGTTCGACACATCCAAACTCAAGTTTCTTGGTAACACATTTTGCCTGTTTCTTTCCGTAGGCATTGATTCCGCCTGGTTCAATGTTCGTGTTGGCGGTAGTGCCGGTTCCCTTTGACAAAGGTTAATATAAAAGTGTTTTAATATGTAGATTATTAAGAAGGCAATTGTTTTGCATTTTTTCTTAACGAAATTCATCATGTTAATTTTTGAACCACCTACTCATGAAGGTCCACATAATATTTTATTTCGCTCGTCTTGAAAGCTAAACTTATTTATGGAGGAGCCACGTGATTTCACCTTGTGATGCAGCACTTGCTACAAAGCTAATTTCAAGAAAGCATACACCCCACAAAATGAGGAACATACCTTGTGCAAACAAGGTTTCCTTTGCAGATGAACAATATATTGCACGATGGATGAGCTTTCTCCATAACAATCTTTGCTGTGTTGGACTTTACCTCGATCATTCCCCTAAAAGTATGTATAAACAAATTACTCAAAATGTAAGAAATAATTACCTATTAGGATAAAGATTACATAAGTTTCATAGATTGTGGTAAAATGGCTATGAATTAAACGACATGATTAGCATACCTCGAGTACCGCCTGTCTGAAGCAGCCCCCATGACAAGATTACTCATGTCATGCAAACTAATAAGCTCAACAAGTCCATGTGCAACATCATCAGACACAAACATTAATTTCTCGGCTTTAAACTGATTAAGAAGAAAAAAGAGAAGATTAATCTTGAGCTAAATCAAGAAAAATGCTAACATTATAACTGGTCAGGCCAATTAATGTTTTTGCTAAACTAGTGATGCGCATCTCTGTGATGTGTTCCTCATTTGTCACATGTACTTCATTTGAATTTCAAAATTGCAAAATAAGAAGCAAAGAAAATGGAAAAAAGAAACTAGTAGAACCTTAGCTTTGGAGCAATGTGGGAGATAATCATTCAAGTGTTTTTCGGCCTTTTCCCACTCCTCTTGTCTGTACGAGTTGACCTGGTGAGGACTTAATTGATTTGCAGGAAATTTGGTTCCCACTGTAAAATAATAATAATAATAATAATAGTAAAAAATTGGATGTTCTTCTCAGAATCTACAGATTACATATACATTTTCCCCTTTTGTAGAAGCTTTAGTACAAAAAAAAAATTGCTAGGAGGGCTTACTCATAGGAATCATTTGCGCAGGGATGTGTACATGAGTTATGATGATCTTTACATCTTTTGAGAAATGATTTAATACCCATGAGAGAGTGCTTTTTCCATCCTTGAACCTCTCCGGCAGTGCCACATAAACCTTCTCTTCCACCTGACCAGACTCATCCATCTCCGCCAGCACGCGGGAGAGAGAGATAGAGAGAGAGATAGAAGGAGGGAGGAAATTGGTACCCGGCTTCTATTTGTCGGCACTTCTACAATGCATCAAAAGAAGCAATATTAAGTTGACTTCTCATAAAGACATGATCGACTTTGGAAGATAACGAGTTTGGACCATGTCAAAGTCACCGCGCGAATAAAACAGGATTTCGGAACTACTTGATATTACGCATGTTGGCTGCTTCTGAAAGCATCAGATGTTTAAAAAGAAAATAATATAGTCTCTTTCACAGTTAGATCATAACTTCCCATTCTAATAAATTTACTAGAAAATTGACTGCTAACTACTAGATACATTGCCCCTACTCCGTCCCTCCTTTATTAAATTCCCCTCACCTCCGCTGACCTTTGGTCCCTCCACAACAGCGGGTCCCAGTAACATAGATCATGATGTGACGCTGTACTCGACATGATATATTTTCCCATTGTATATGGATGAAATTGATGGATCCTCTCTTTATAATTAATATTAACAAGTCTTCGCATACTTTTACAAAACTAAGATCCAGTCCTTCGTGGATGGAAACTGGATTATTTTTTATTTATTTATGGTAAGTTTGACATATATTTATTTTCCAATAAAACCATCTAATATTTTAGAAAATATCCGTAAAAAGACTAAATTAACATGATTATAAATGTAATATCCGTAATTTGGATTTATGGTGTATGATAAAATTTTGTATAATTTAAAATTTGTTTGTTTGTTCATAAAAAAAAGTGTAATAACAAACTAGTTAAAAAGCCTAGGACGAATGGTGAAAAATGAAAAATGGAGGTTCATATGAACAATTTGTCAAATATATTGCTGGAAGAGTATTTTGATTCTTGACAGAATCTACCACCGGCATTGTTTTTAGAGAAAAGGTTTTTATACCCAGCGACTCGTCCCCGCTTTTTACCCACGCTGATCCAAACCACTAATTAACTGTCATTAACATTATCCCTAAATGTTTCGGATAAGACTTTAACTGTTTTTAACGGTCCGATCAAAACTATCTTATTTAAAACAGTTTTAACCCGATCTCTCTAATCTCTCTCAGCAACACCAATCTCTGATCTCTCTCCAATCTCTCATCTCCAAACTACCTTACTTTAGCAGAGAGAGCACCTATCCCGCGCCGACGATCCGCCGCATCATCCCTTGATCCATCTCCATCCCGACGATGTACTCGAGGCGCTCGTAGAACTGCCTCCATCGCCGGCGGTGGCGGATCATGTGCTGTTCCCGGCGCGCCCCTTCTCCCTGACCTCTGGAGAAGGTCGCATCGCTTTCGATCGTGTGCTTGAGTCTCTGTCTTCTTCGAGCTGAATCTAGATGAGATCGATCGAGAGGTGCTGAAAAATCAAATCAATTTGTGCATAGATTCGTGTTGAATCTCTGTCTTCTCTGAGCAGATTAGATTCCTGATTCCTGATTCCTGATGCCTGATGCATGTTTCTCTCACGTAGTTGAAGAACTTGAGGGCTAAAAATCCCATGGTTGACATTTTCATGTGGCATTTTATCGAGCACCTGGTGTTCGAAGCTAATTAACTACACAATAACCCCCTGTGTTTACATGAGACCATTTTCAAAATTCGTATATTAGAAGTTGAGATGTAATCAGCAAAACACCTTCATAACCCTGTGGCCAATTGGAATCCTATGCAAAAAAAATTTACACTACAACTTAATTACCCTGGAAATAATGTGCAGTGCGATTTGTCAAAATGAAATAATCTACAGTACATGAAAAATATGTATATACTGTAAGCTGCATTTGATGATATTTGTAAATACAAGATGTTTTAGGGACTTGTCTTAATATTTGTTATTCCTTTGTCAGATCTTCTTTCCTGTTCCTGCCATACGATCGATGGAGCTTTTTAAGTTTAAATCCAGTATTATGACTTCGTGAAGCATTCACCACACATGATCAGATCAAACTTATTACCACTAAGATGGAGTCTGCGACGAGAAATTGCAAAACACATGGATTCAAATCAAGAACAACACCGGTTGTAACAGTTCATATTGCACCAGTGGTTGCGAGGTTCGTACCGCTTTTGTTTCTGTTTAGGTTTTATCAATGTAAAGCGATAGAAAGAGATATGTAGATTAAATATTGCTGATTTATTTCTTCTGAAGTTTATTCATCTCTCTCATTATAGTATGACATTATCTACTTGAAGATGCCTACCAATTGTTCGGTGAAATATCTCTGTGAGATCTTCCCACCTACTTCTGATCATTGTGTACCAGTAACACAGTTTATCGAGCTAACTTCTTATGCTTTGTATTTGTTGTAGTATCCAGAGATGCTTATTCCTCACTGGTTTCCTCTTGATTTTCTCTTAAAATCCAGTGTCGGAGATGCTCAATTACATTACTTGTACAATTGAAGCTTTATGAAGTCGAGCCTGACTTGACCCTCATCTGTGCATGTCTTAGTCTGGTAAAGTGGTAATTGGTATTAACCCCAACCTCAAGGAGTAGGTATTCATATGGCAATATACATGTTTCCTAATTAGATTGTGCAAATTAGGCTCAATTACTCTCAAATTAGTGTCGATTTGGATTGAAGGCTAGCAGTGAATTCATCAGTGTCGATTTGGATTGAAGGCTAGCAGGAAATTCTAAATTCGGTGAGTTATTTAGTTATTTGATTTTACAGGATTCATGCAATCGATTTACAGGTTGTAGTTATTATTTTACACGATTGCTTTGTTAGGTTTCACTTTGGATTCTGATTGAACGCCAGCAGTGAATTATGTAGTGATTCTAATTTACAGGATTCATGCAATAGATTTACAGGTTGTAGTTATTATTTTACAGGATTCATGCAATAGATTTACAGGTTGTAGTTATTATTTTACAGGATTCATGCAATAGATTTACAGTTTCACAGTACTTTATAGGATATATGCAGTGTTTAACACTTGTACTTGTTTAAAATTCCAGTATTTATCTAGTAAGTTTAATGTATGGATGGAGTTTATTACAGGATGTATTGATCAGGTGTAAAGGTTATGTACAGTACTTTATATGATATATTTAACAGTTTTACAGGATATATGCAACAGTTTACATGATCTATTCATTATTTTTATTTTATTGTTTTTTACATGATATGTTTAACAGTTTTACATGATATAAGTAATATTCTGAAGGAAATTACTTTATAGGATATATTAAACAGTTTTACATGATATGTTTACCAATTCTACATGATATAGTATTAGACAGTTTTTACTTGGGTTACAGTATTCACTTTAGTTTACATGATATGTGCAATTTTATAGGATACAGATAACAATTTTACAGCATACATAGTACATGTTTACATGATACATATAACAATTTTGCAGGATACATATACCAATTATTAATATTTATATATGGATCTATATCATGTAAAATAAGCCTTGAATACTATAAATTTAGCAGATGCAAATTATGTATTAGACAGTTTTTACTATTATTCACTTTGGTTATAGTATTCACTTTAGTTTACAGCTTATGTGCAATTTTACAGGATACATATAACAATTTCACATGATACATCAACAATTTTGCAGGATACATATAACAATTTTTATTTAAAGGATATATGCAGTGTTGTACTGATTTAAAATTTTATAGGTTGGAACTGCTAATTTTACAGTATTGAAGTCTTGTAGTTCACATATGTTGCTTTGATAGTTTGCATCTGCTAATGATTCATAACAACCTTGTTTATTTTTTTTATTTTTTTGCAGGATGATATCTCGAAAGAACGTGTGGTTCTAGCAATGAAACTTCTCACTCATCCGAATAACGTGCACCAGAGGGTTATGAAGTGACAGACGCCATTTTTGTATTGATGGTTGTGAACAATTAAGCTTGTTTATTGAAGTTTTGTTTGTGCTTGTGAACAGTAATGGGTGGTAACAATTATTGTGGTTTTGAACAGTTATGGGTGGTGACATCTTACAGTTGTTGGTTGTGGTTTTGAACAGTTGGTTTTGAACAGTTGTTGGTTATAGTTTATGGTTTTGAACAGTTAATTTTGTGATTAGTGAAATTTTATAGTTTGTATATGTTATTTGGATACCATTTTACAGTATTGAAGTTTTGCTGTTAACATATGTTAGCTTTATAAGTTACATCTGCTAATTTTACAGTATTGATGTCTTTGTAGTTCCATATGTTAGTTTTATAATTTGCATCTGCTAATTTTACAGTATGTAAGTCTTATTTACATGATATAGATCGATATACAAATATTAATAAATGAAAAAAAAAATTACGTAAAAAAAAATACGAAAAATAAAAAATAAAAAATTTTAATTTAAAAAAAAAAATTAATTTTGCACAATTTTAGGTGTTATTTGTAAATAACTACAAGTTTGATAAGTGGTTTGTTTTTGAAACCTTTTAGAAGCCATCAGTTTTTCAAGTACAGCCGGAAGTACAGTGTTTTTGCAAGTTACTAACTGTTCAACTAACTTGGGGACCACTTCCAATTAACTTGGATTGTTAGACTTTTAAACTACTTATTATACATGATTTGTTGTTGAAGTTACGGTATTGGTTATAGAGTTTTACAGTATTCGTGCAAGTCAAATGACAGTTTTTTTGGGAAAAAACTGGAGATAGAACCTTGGGGACAATTAGTCGGGTCCTTGTTTTTATTTTATTTTATTATATTGGAAGGAGGTAAGAAGCCCAACAGTTTTTGTTATTTTTATGTCCCCACTTTTTTGAATCTCTCAATTTTATTCGGCGCGACCAACTGACACAATCAACTTGTTTGCCTCGAATAGAATATGCCGAAGCATATTTCATACGTCATATAACAAAATATTTGCGCTGGAGAAACCGAAATATCCTCACACAAAAACCTATATCTTCTACAACAATGCACATTTTTCGGCGCATCTTGACCGTTTAATTTTCTATCGTACGGCTGAGAAGATGGGGAGGATAATGGATCAATGGAGAGGATGAAAGGATATATGAACGCAGGTGCAGGTGCACATGTTCCGGATAAAAATCCCATGTGCCTCCCCCTTGGTAAAAGAGCGCCGTGGCGTACACCAACCAATTCCCTCCTTCCATCTCACTCCTAAACTCTAAACCTAAAGGTTACGTTTGGATGCACTCTAGAATAGCTAGAATAGCTACTGTTTAGAATAGTAAATAAGAACAGCTACTGTTTAAGAACAGTGCTAACTCAAGCTATTCGGAATAGTGAAAAAGTTGTTTGGATTGCATATTAGGAATAGAGTTTGGAGGGAATGAATAGAGTAATAATTTATGTGTTAGATTAAATCTTTTTATCAATACGTAATATAAAAATCTTTTTATCCAATACGTAATATAATATTAATTTAATTATTAAATAAAATATTATATTAAATATAATATAATATTAGTTTAAATATAATACAATATAATATTAATTTAATTATTAAATGTAATATAATATTATTTTAAATATTAGATTAGTATTAAATATAATATTATATTAAATATAATATAATATAATATTAGATTAATTTTAATACAATATAATATTAATTTAATTATTAAATGTAATAAAATATTATTTTAAATATTAGATTAGTATTAAATAAAATATTATATTAAATATAATATAATATTAGATTAAATATAATACAATATAATATTAATTTAAATATTAAATGTAATAAAATATTATTTTAAATATTAGATTAGTATTAAATAAAATATTAGATTAAATATAATACAATATAATATTAATTTAAATGTTAAATGTAATATAATATTATTTTTAATGTTAGATTAGTATTAAATAAAAAATTAGATTAAATATAATATAATATTAGATTAAATATAATACAATATAATATTAATTTAAATATTAAATGTAATAAAATATTATTTTAAATATTATATTAGTATTAAATAAAATATTAGATTAAAATAATACAATATAATATTAATTTAAATGTTAAATGTAATATAATATTATTTTAAATGTTAGATTAGTATTAAATAAAATATTAGATTAAATTTAATATAATACAATATAATATTAATTTAATTATTAAATGTAATAAAATATTTAATATAATATTAGATTAAATATAATACAATATAATATTAATTTAAATATTAAATGTAATAAAATATTATTTTAAATATTAGATTAGTATTAAATAAAATATTAGATTAAATATAATATAATATTAGATTAAATATAATACAATATAATATTAATTTAAATGTTAAATGTAATATAATATTATTTTAAATGTTAGATTTGTATTAATATTGAAAGCTCCAATCACTAATCCAACTTTTTGTTAGAATAGTGGAACAAGGCTATTCTTCTTGTTCCGAATAGCAAGTAGTACGTTTGGTTGCTCAAGCTATTCGAATAGCAATGCTATTCTAAGAATAGCACTATTCTTAGTGCATCCAAACATACCCAAAACCCTCATCTCGGATTGCTGGTCAATTCGGCTATATTTTGCAATTGGTATTATTTCGTTCAATTAAATTGAATGGACTGGGACAGTCACTGGGTTCCATTTAAAATTCATGTGTTTTTCATTTTTATTATATGAATCCCTTCTTTTCGTTTCAATCGTAATGGATAAAATAATTTGTTAGCTTACAATGTGCCTACGGACCACTTTGCCAAAAATAAAAATAAAAAAAATACAAACTTACAAAGTAATGAATAAGTACTTTAAAGATTAAAGGCACACCAATTAGCGCATCTCAAAATAAATTGAGTCGATGTGAGTGAAACAAGTACCCAGAAAAATAGTCAAGAAAATAATATTACAATACAATGACAAAATAAATTTACACTACATAATCACAAAGCAGATTATATACAAGAAAAAATAGTTTGTGTGTAAAATAAATAAATTAATAAATAAATAAATATGAGGAAACCGGTCATTTTATGGCCGGCTTCTGAGAAGAGAAAACCGGCCATTTTGTGGCCGGTTTGGACATTTTTGGAAAAACCCAGCAATTATGGGTATAATTATTAATTTGTAATTAACTTTGGATATTAATAAAAATGTCGGCTGTTATGGATGGTGCAAGAGCCATTCTTGAATGGCAGAACGAAGGGTAAGATTTGGAGTAAGTTCGAGGTGGAGCAGGGGCAAATTTGTCATCGGCGATGTATCATGCCCGCCATCGAGCCAACCTTTAATGGATTCAGCTTCATATTTATAACCATCTGCCGCAATGTGAGGATCCTTCATTACCTCCTGAAAATCATTTTTTTACCAAATTCCACAGACAAAATATTAGTGTCAGCACTAGATTTTTTTCGACATACGAATGCAAGATTTCACTAGATCTTTTTTACCAAATTCCACAGACAATATAATTTGCAGGATAGATTTTTGCTATCATTGTGTAATGTGTACAACCCGGTGAGTCCGCATCCTCTGAGACTAACATAATTTTTTAGTTTCAGTCCAGAACTTCCAGTCAGAATTCAGACCAATTCAATCCAAACTTGTAATGTACGGAGCTCCTTTAAAAATCGTGCTAGTATATAACGAATGGATCGAATTAAAACTCATCAATTTTGTTATCTCAGGTTATATGAGTTCCAGCCCTGTAGGTTTTGGACTGGGTTCATGTGGCCTTCACTAATATTAGAGAGTCACCCAGTTCAGTACAAAAAGTTCCTACTTGACAAATAATGGTTTTATTGTCAGGTAAGAGACCTTTTGACTTTTAAGATACATTTTGAGAGAATGTTAATTCAAGCATTATCGTCGTTCAGATCACAAAGTGTTGGTTCTGATTAAATATTTGGTTATATCATTGCTGACTTGTGATTATTTGCTTGGTTTATGCTTCCTAGTTGATTATTTTTACCAATGCATGCCAAGTGTTCGACGAAAGTACACTAAGAGTCGTTCATCAATTCAAAAGAAATCCAACAAAATGTTACCTGAAAAATAGGACACATGAAGTACGAAGGTGTGCCTTTGTCATCAAGTTGAGATTTGAAACTTGGCAACACAGATAAGGAAGCAGCCATCATCAAGGATTCAACCAACTTCCACTCACTCTCCAAATCCGGGCGTTTCCTCCTACGCATTTGAGCGCATCTCAGCCCAAGGTATGCCAATTGCTCGGCTTGTACAAAAGGCCACTCTCCAGCTGACTCATCTA
The DNA here is from genome assembly GCA_011114355.1 of Carex littledalei. Classification (NCBI taxonomy): domain Eukaryota; kingdom Viridiplantae; phylum Streptophyta; class Magnoliopsida; order Poales; family Cyperaceae; genus Carex; species Carex littledalei. The sequence continues at coordinate 3,069,790 of CM022105.1, forward strand.
TAATTAAGTGCAGTGAGTCATTTTCAAAGGCATCCTCCACATCAGCTGCTATGTTTGTTGGAGGCTTTCCGGTCAATAGCCGAAGAACAATTATTCCAAATGAGTAGACATCAGATTTTACTGTTATCTCTCCACTGCTCAGAAATTCTGGGTCCATGTAGGCAAATGTTCCCCTAGGGAATTCAGTGCGGTACACTAAGGTGTTTCTGTTGGATTCCATTAGGAGGCGAGAAATGCCAAAGTCACTAAGCTTACTAACCAAGTTAGCATCTAGGAGGATGTTTGCTGGCTTAAGGTCTCCATGGACAATTGGATTGGGGTTGTTCGAGTGAAGGAACAGGAGAGCACTGCAGATTTCACCAATGATACGAGTGCGCACCTGCCACGTGAGTGGCGGGGAGCCACCTTGGCAAGCAAGTCGATCTTCAACGCTACCATTAGGTAAATACTCATAGACTAGAGCTGACTGTTCTGAGCATGTTCCTATAAGAGTAACAAGGTTTGGGTGCCTCATTGTGCTTAGGATAGCAACCTATTAATGCAGAACGAGAGTATGAGTTAGTCTAGAAAAGTTATTGCATAAATTGGTAGGAAAAGCAAAATTGGGAATGACTTCCGTGTATAAGTTCAACTCGTTCCATATCATCCAAAATAGGGAAAAACATTAGATCCAATTAAATTATGTGACTCCTTGGTTCCAATAAAATTCGAGTTACCTCTTGTTCAAATTCTGGCCTGCCTTGTAGGCTTTTAGGATGCAGCATCTTTATAGCAACCATGGTGTTGTGCAAAAAACCTTTGTAGACAGAACCAAAACCTCCTTCGCCGATCTTATTTAAATTGCTGAAATTCTCAGTTGCTTGTTGAAGCTCTAACAGAGAAAACTCAGAGAACGCTACAAAAGATCCACGACCGGCACCATTACGTAATTCTTCAAGCTCTTTAAGTGTTATATCTCTCTCCTCTTGCAATTTTTTATTTTCTTCTTGCAGCAAATCTAGTTGACTTTTGCCCATTTCTATCTCCTCCTTGTGTAAAAACTCCATCTCTTGCTTGTCTTTTAGAAGGGCATTTTGGGTTTCTTCTGCCTGAAAAATCCAATTTAATTGTGCCATTGATCATGCTTATTTTGGATTGTCGTAATGAAATTTCTGAATGACTTTCTTTTGGATATTAAATAGATACCTGCTGGATTAAGGTGGCCAGATCCATTTCAGCCTTTTCACGTTTGCATATCTCCTCATGAAGCTCGGCCCTGTATTTTGCGGCATCTGATAAGGCTGCTTGAAGTTTGGCACAAATGTCGCCTATATTTCCCGGAAAGAACTAGGAAATTTTTATGAAATTAGTGTGATGGAAAAAACTAGGACCCACAGATCTTTTTTTTTTATCTTTGTGTAGGTTTTGGCGACCATTTCCTGAAAACAGTTGGATTGGTAAGTTTCTGGCACTAAACTGGATTGACCCACAAATCTTCAGAATCAGTAACATTTTATTTGAAATTTTATAATGAGATGATGAGACGACTGGTTTTGATTAGTAATACAATGATAAAAAAAATTGTGGTATATTACTGTGCAAGCGACTTGCTTGAAAACTTGTAGCGACAGCATGCATCCAGAATTATAGAGACAGGAGAGTAGGTGATGAAATTCCATTGGAAAATACTAATGGGATATATGGGTTGGAATCATAACTATGTGCAATTGGATTGTGGGTGGAGGGGGGCGGGTCGGAGATGGAGAAAGTTTGATTCCATTATTTTCCGTAGTATTTTGAAGCAATTAAGGAAACATTAAGCTGCTAAAGAGTACCTGTTCATGTGCTCGCGTGGAACCTTGAGATATCAAGCGTGGCTCATGCAAGGATCTTGCATCGAAATCATCATCCTTGTTCAATGATAACAAGTCATAGTTGCTGTACTCTTCTTCACTTGCAATAGATGATGCCGCATCTGATCTCGTAGCTCCTTCTGAGAAGTCAATCGAATTGGTGTCACTGTTCAGACGGCTCGGTCGCATAGCGGATCGAGGGGGAAACCCTGGTATCATCCCACCAACATGTAAGTTCGACACATCAAAACTCAACTTTCTTGGTAACACATTTTGCCTGTTTCTTTCCATAGGCATTGATTCCGCCTGGTTCAATGTTCGTGTTGGCGGTAGTGCCGGTTCCCTTTGACAAAGGTTAATATAAAAGTGTTTTAATATGTAGATTATTAAGAAGGCAATTGTTTTGCTTTTTTTCTTAACGTAAATTCATCATGTTAATTTTTGAACCACCTACTCATGAAGGTCCACATAATATTTTATTTCGCTCGTCTTGAAAGCTAAACTTATTTATGGTGGAGCCACGTGATTTCACCTTGTGATGCAGCACTTGCTACAAAGCTAATTTCAAGACAGTATAAACCCCACAAAATGAGGAACATACCTTGTGCAAACAAGGTTTCCTTTGCAGATGAACAATATATTGCACGATGGATGAGCTTTCTCCATAACAATCTTTGCTGTGTTGGACTTTACCTCGGTCATTCCCCTGAAAGTATGTATAAACAAATAACTCAAAATGTAAGAAATAATTACCTATTAAGATAAAGATTACATAAGTTTCATAGATTGTGGTAAAATGGCTATGAATTAAACGACATGATTAGCATACCTCGAGTACCGCCTGTCTGAAGCAGCCCCCATGACAAGATTACTCATGTCATGCAAACTAATAAGCTCAACAAGTCCATGTGCAACATCATCAGACACAAACATTAATTTCTCGGCTTTAAACTGATTAAGAAGAAAAAAGAGAAGATTAATTATGAGCTAAATCAAGAAAAATGCTAACATTATAACTGGTCAGGCCAATTAATGTTTTTGCTGAACTAGTGATGCGCATCTCTGTGATGTGTTCCTCATTTGACACATGTACTTCATTTGAATTTCAAAATTGCAAAATAAGAAGCAAAGAAAATGGAAAAAAAAAAAAAAAAAACTAGTAGAACCTTAGCTTTGGAGCAATGTGGGAGATAATCATTCAAGTGATTTTCGGCCTTTTCCCACTCCTCTTGTCTGTACGAGTTGACCTGGTGAGGACTTAATTGATTTGCAGGAAATTTGGTTCCCACTGTAAAATAATAATAATAATAATAATAATAGTAATTGGATGTTCTTCTCAGAATCTACAGATTACATATACTTTTTCCCCTTTTGTAGAAGCTTTAGTACAAAAAAAAATTGCTAGGAGGGCTTACTCATAGGAATCATTTGCGCAGGGATGTGTACATGAGTTATGATGATCTTTACATCATTTGAGAAATTATTTAATACCCATGAGAGTGCTTTTTCCATCCTTGAACCTCTCCGGCAGTGCCACATAAATTTTCTCTTCCACCTGACCAGACTCATCCATCTCCGCCGGCGCGCGGGAGAGAGAGATAGGAGGGAGGAAATTGGTACCCGGCTTCTATTTGTGGGCACTTTTATAATGCATCAAAAGAAGCAATATTAAGTTGACTTCTCATAAAGACCTGATCTACTTTGGAAGACAACGAGTTTGGACCAAGTCAAAGTCACCGCGCGAATAAAACAGGATTTCGGAACCTACGCATGTTGGCTGTTTCTGAAAGCATCACATCTTTAAAAAGAAAATAATAGTCTCTTTCACAGTTAGATCTAACTTCCCATTTTAATAAATTTACTATAAAATTAACTGCCAACTACTTGATACATTGCCCCTACTCCGTCCCTCCTTTATTAAATTCCCCTCACCTCCGCTGACCTTTGGACCCTCCACCAGGGGCGGATCCAGTGTATTCCAGGGACAGCTGTCTCTCTGAATTTTGAGTTTTAGTAGAGATTTATCGGTTCCGACCGACTTTACCTCCTCTAGAATTTTTTTTGCCCTCTCTGGACTTTTTATTTGTAATTCGAGCTAAATTTTGGATTAAAATTGAAATAAATCTGTTGAATTTTGATTGGTAATTAGAATTATAAGTCAGAGCATCAGAAATTATAAGTCAAAGCATTAGAAAGTATAAGTTAAAGCATTGTTTTTTGTCGAGTACCCAATTGGTTAATGGATTTAAATCCAATTAGATATTTAAACCCGATTCGATATTTTTTTGCCCCCTCCAGACGAAAATTCTGAATCCGCCCCTGCCCTCCACAACAGCGCGTGGGTCCCAGTAACATAGATCATGATGTGGCACTGTACTCGACATGATATATTTTCGCATTGTATATGGATGAAATTGATGGATCCTCTCTTTATAATTAATATTAACAAGTCTTCGCATACTATTACAAAACTAAGATCCAGTCCTTCGTGGATGGAAACTGGATTCTTTTTTATTTATTAATGGTAAGTTTGACATATATTCATTTTCCAATAAAACAATCTAATATTTTAGAAAATATCCGTAAAAAGACTAAATTAACATGATTATAAATGTAATATCCGTAATTTGGATTTATGGTGTATGATAAAATTTTGTATAATTTAAAATTTGTTTGTTTGTTCATAAAAAAAAGGTGTAATAACAAACTAGTTAAAATGCCTACCGGCATTTTTATTAATACCCAAAAAAAAAACAAATTATCAAATCTGCCCTCGATGGCAAATTATTTTTAAAAATACCCCAACCGCCCGCCAGCTGGGCGGTCCAGTTTCCATAGCAGACCGCCCCCTCGCTGGGCAGTCCACTATACATAGCTGACCGCCCAGCAGCTGGGCGGTCCGCATTTTTTTTTTAAAATTTGTTTTAATGTTTTAATTTGTTTTAAATATGGTATATTTATTTGTTTGAATGTTTTATATTTATTTATTGTAATGATTTATATGATATATATTTATTATTTGTTGACGATTATATTTTTTTAATTGACGATTATTTTTATATGTTATGTAATTGCCTAGTTTTTTATATAATTGGTTAATATTTTATATTTATTTGTTTAATGTTAGAAATTGGTTTTTCCGACTGGATAAACAACAAAAGTAGGTAATCTAAATGGTAAGTCTAAACATGAAACATAACAGTCCAAACATGAAATATAATAATCCAAACATAAAATACTAGAAATCTATCAAACTAAAAAACATAAAACCCTAACGACGAGGACGAGGGCGACGTCCGGAGAGCTCCAACCTATGAGGTGGACGGCGGTCCCTCTGCGACGGCACACGCCTCTATTGAACCTCATCCTCCTGCATGTCATCGTGTACGGCCTCTTGCGCCCATGGGTCCTCCCCCAGGTGTAATGCATGCTCCTCATGGATCCACGCCTGTGTACGCAACACCCACGGATCGGCCTCCCAAGTAGAAGGATACGTGGACGGAGGCGGTGTGTCAAATATAGCAGAGGCAAAGCCATCTGCAGTCTGCGCCCCACTCCCACTGGCCTCGCCGTCGTGCTGTCTGGTCTCCATATATCGCGGTCTGTGGGAGCTAGCTGGCTCATATTCGCCATCATCTCCAGCGAGGTCATCCAATGAGAAGTCAAAGGTGCCGGCAGCTTCATCCTGCATATAAACAATGTTACTTTTGCTACATAGAAATAACAAATAAATTAATTAAACAATGAAGTTTTGCTACCTCGGTGAGCTGCACTGGAACTCCATGCTCGTTGTAGTACGCGTTCCACGCGTTGTTGTTCAACACCCATTGGTGGATCGCCCAACCCGAGCCATGATCTGCAGAAATAAAGATAAATTAATAAGAATGGACTCACTGTCATCATCGTCTCGTCCTGTATTTTACAGTGATTTCAATGTAAACGACTGATTATCTGTAATATTAAATAATGCTATTTAAATTAGGAATACAAAACCAACGTACCTCCATAGATGCAAGTGAGACACGGTGACTGACATGTGGGGTCCACAGAAGAGGACTAACTGTGTCAGGATGGTGAGGGGGATAATCTCCAAAGGGAGCCTCTGCACCGGATGCCCATGTACCGGATGCCGCTGCACCGGATGCCTCTGTACCGTGATCATGTGAACTCTCCCCCGTCTCCAGAGGGGTATCCCATGCACGTCCCCGTATAGTTCTGACCATACTACATTTGAATAAACAGAAGATTATACTTTATAAATCCTGATTTATAAACTCTAACTTATAAACTCCAATTTTGTCAACCCTAAATCCTAATTTACAAACTGTTATTTTGGAAACCCTAATTTTGAACAATTCAATCGCGACTGGAAAATCAACAACTCGCACACGATAATTAACAATTCAACCCTAACTTATAAACTCCAATTTTATCAACCCTAAATCCTAATTTACAAACTCTAATTTTGGAAACCCTAATTTTGAACAATTTAATCGCGTCGGGAAAATCAACAACCCGCACACGATAATTAACAATTCAGCCCTAACTTATAAACTCTAATTTTATAAACCCTAAATCATAATTTACAAACTCTAATTTTGGAAACCCTAATTTTGAACAATTCAATCGCGTCGGGAAAATCAACAACCCGCACACGATAATTAACAATTCAATTTCTACCAATTGTTCCAATGCCAATACAAGATACAAAATATAAATAAAAAAAGTTATTTAGAGAGTTACTCGAAAATAATCGGATTGTCGCCGAGATGGCCGAGATGGCCGAAAATTAGGATTTGAGTAAGAGAAGGCAAGAGAGAGAGAGAGGGCAAGAGAGAGAGAGAGAGAGAGGAAGAGGGAGAGGAAGAGAGAGAGAGTTCAAGAGAGAGAGAGGAAGAGAGGGAGAGAGAGAGTTCGGCAGTGAGAGAGAGCAAGGGCGGGGCGGCGGGGAGGCAGAGAGCAAAAGAGAGAGAACAGAGAGAGAGGGGCGGTCCGGGCGGGTCAATTCGGACGGGTCGGGCCGCCCGTTTAAAAAAAAAAAATCACTAGCGGACCGCCCAGCTGCTGGACGGTCAGCTATGCATAGTGGACCGCCCAGCCAGTGGGCGGTCTGCTATGGAAACTGGACCGCCCAGCTGGCGGGCGGTTAGGGTATTTTTAAAAATAATTTGCCATCGAGGGCAGATTTGATAATTTTTTTTTTTTTGGGTATTAATAAAAATTTCGGAAACGCCTGGGACGAATGGTGAAAAATGAAAAATGGAGGTTCATATGAACAATTTGTCAAATATATTGCTGGAAGAGTATTTTGATTCTTGACAGAATCTACCACCGGCATTGTTTTTATTTTATTTTATTATATTGGAAGGAGCCAAGGAGGTAAGAAGCCCAACAGTTTTTGTTATTTTTATGTCCCCACTTTTTTTAATCTCTCAATTTTATTCGACGCGACCAACTGACACAATCAACTTGTTTGCCTCGGATAGAATATGCCGAAGCATATTTCATACTTCATATAACAAAATATGAATAAATCAAAGCTGTCAACTACAGTTGTACTTATTTTACAGATGAACCAAGTAGTAAATTTTAAAACAATTAATGAAGACTTTAGCAGTACTTGCAAATTTGGATCAGCAAATTTGTCATCAGCATTCTTTGTGTCAGTATTTGGATCAGCATTCTTTGTAAATGAAGTCATATATAAGCAAATTAACAATCTGGGCTTGTCCAAATAGTAAGGAATTCGTCATCACCCAGGTACCTGACTCAAACAAATTGGAAACGGACGGCCAGGATTGTTCTTTTAATTTGGCACGAATCTCAAAGCACAAATAATACTGGTCTCCGCATCATCTCCGAATAGACACCGTTTTGAGTTAATCTGGACCGTCCGTTTCAATTTGCTCGAGGTACTTGGAGGATTCGGATTCAATAGTAAGGATTGTATTACTTCGCAGTTACCAAGGCTAAGTAACCAATAGAAGGCTTCCAAAAGTCATCGAATAGATCTACTTGTAAATGGTGCAATAATTTATATTCATCGACCTAAAACTAAATCAATTTTCAAAAAATCAAACAATATATGAGTAGACTAGAGTGTTCTTAAGCTCATCAATCTTCTTTGTAAGCTTAATTCAAAAACTCATCGGATTAATTTCAAGTAACGCATCCAAACTGTTAAAACCAATCTACTTCACGAGTGATGAGTTTACATGTCAAATTTACAAAAAATTTAAACTAATTTAATATAAAGTCAAGTAGTCAAAAAAATAATGAAAAATGAATACATTAAAATTAACTTATAAATCATCTTTTTTTTACCACTTGACTTTATACTAAATTAGTTCGAAATTTTAAAAATTTGACATATAAACACATCACTCATGAAGTATATCGGTTTCAATAGTTTGAATGCATCGTTTAAAGTCAATTCAATAAGTTATTAAATTAAACTCATAAAGAGACTTCATGAGTTTAAGAACACCTGGTTCTACTCACAATATATTGCAGTTAGGAAGCGCATGCGTACTCGGGAGCGGAACAAAAAATGTATTAGGTGGCTTAGGGGTACCGGACCTGGAACTCCAAAATCGAGCGCTGCTAATTCGGTGGTGGTGGCGACTATACACCGAACCGGTTGCACTGTGGACCTCATACATTTCGACATTGCGACGGGTCACCCAATGCCCGACAGATCCCAATTGCTGGTTCATCTCAGGCTCCTTCTTCTGGCAACAGCTGCTGAAATTAAAACATCATTTCGATGGGTCTGTGCGCTGGCAGATTGGTAACGGCAACAGCATCAGTTTCTGGTTTGATACCTGGTCAGATACCACACTTCGTAACTATTTTGACAATAGAGGAAGACTGAAAAATCCCCATATGTCTCTTAGGCGGGCCGGCGAATCAGACGACACCCCACTAGCCCTCTGGCTTCGTATACCACCTCTGTGTCCGCAACAGGAAGATGGGCTGACATGGCGCTGGCACTCCTCTGGCACTTACTCAGCCAGATCCTTCTACCAGACATTCAAAACTATGGGAAGGGTAAAATGGGGATACCCTGAAATCTGGGCGTCTAAGACACCACTCACGGTCAAGATTTTCTCCTTCCTCCTTCTCCAGGATAGAATTCTCACTCAGGAGGTAATGGCACGTAGGCAGATCCCCTGCGAGAAGAAATGTTGGATGTGTGGCCTACAGGACACCGAAACGGCAGCCCATCTATTTTTCACCTGTTCATTTGCTCGATTGGTTTGGAGGGAAATTCAACAATCACTGGGAATTGTCATTCTGTCCTTTGACGATTCGGTGGAGCTGACCTGGACAAAGTCAAGAGACAGTCATAGAGCGGCGGGCACTGACTGGGTGATTTGGTTCATATGCACCGTTTGGATGCTCTGGAAGCACAGGAATGAGAGGATCTTCCAAAACAAAAGACTGCAGCCTACGATGATTGCGGCAAAGATTCTGAAAGAAGGTTTGCTTTGGAAAAAGTTCTGCTAGCACACGGAGATGTGAAAGAAGTAAATGTAAATAGGTTACAGTAGTCTCTCTATAGAGTAATTCAGTATGATGCATGTAGCCCTGACTTCAGGATCCTTGTAACCATACGATTACCTTAATAAAATTCAACCTAGGCAGCATCTGCCAGGTCCATTTCAAAAAAAAGAAGGAGCTGATTTGTGCCAATTTTAAGTTTTCACGATTACAATGTAAAATTTTAATCACTACCTCACAAACACACATTTAATTGTTTTAAGAATTACGAGAGTAGCTAAGCAATTCCAGATGTTCCGTCGACGCGTACATAATAAAATAACATCACTCCAATACGACAATACTATATTACAAACAATGATTTAATTGAATGAATGATCTTTATTGAATAATTTGTCATATCTTACATCATGTACATAGTGTATATTACGTTATTGGGAAAATAACTAAAAAAACAAACAACGGTAACATGATTTATTTCCCTCTCTGGCAAGTACTGTATTGCAAGTACAGTGGAAAAACGGTACGGCAGAGCCGATCTGTCACGGCACGATTATGGTACAGAACGGAACGGCATGTGTGACTGTTACATGTTGTGACTCACGTGTCGCGTACCGTGACTATTTGCGTGTGGCCATCATTTGAAAATTTGGCACGGCACGGCACGTCACGTGAAAGATCTGGTCACGGCACGGCAAGTGGTCAGACGAGTCACGTGTAATTAGGATCGTTAGATCTTGATCAAATGCTGAATCTTGAATAAACTAACCCAAATTATGAAAAAAATAGTTAAATGTGACTAGTCACGTTTGTGGCATGACACGTTTGGCACGGCGTGACTCACATGTCGTGACTACCTTTGACATTTTAGTTACGGCACAGCACAGCACGTGTAACTGTTCACTTAATCACGGCACGGCACGAGACCAAAATCACGACGTGTTATTCACATCACGGCACAGCACGACACGTTTTTACCATTCTAATAGCAAGTAGCTGAGAAAAGAAGGAAAAAGAGTAAATGGTATAATCCGTAAAAGTTCACCCAAGTAGTGCTATGGGTACCCGAGAAACGCAGCTTCCATAGTGTATATTACATTATGTATTTACAACAAATACCAATTCAAATACTACTTAGAAAATGTTTATCTACGGAGGAAAAGTTGCACAATTCAACTGCGTGAGCTCCCGGCAACAAGACATGAACAGCACCTCACCAAAAGAAAAAGAAAAGGAACAACACTTCACTTTTTGAGTGTCAACAGTGTTCAATCCATTTTGAATGGCAGACTGAAGTGTACGATTTGGAAAAATCTCTAGATGAGGAAGAACTGAATTAGTCACTGGAGAAGTGTCATGTCGTGTCCACTATGGCTGCTCCAATCTTATTCAAATCACTAAATTTTTCTTTTGCCGGCTCCAGCTCAGACAATAGAAACTCAAATTCAATGATCCCAATAAATCAGTACTAATTATTAGTGTCTGGTTTAGTGTTTTAAATTCTCAACGGCTCTATCTTGCTCCTGCTGTAGTTGCCTGTTCTCTAACAGTAGTGATTCAACATGAGCCTTGACTGGTGCTAGGCTGTCTCCTAACCCTTTAAAATGCTCCAGTTTCTGAATAGTAGTTTCTTGAAGATGTTTCAAGTTTGCTTCTCCCTCAGACTGAGGTTGAATGCTTTCTGATTGCAGTAAATTCATGCTACCATTGACTGATGCAATATTTTCTTCTAGTTCCTTCACACGATTTTCCATTGCCAAATTGTGTCTATTGGCCTCTTGCAAAAGCTTGTCTTTTTCATTCAACTCGGCCTTCAGATATTCTACTTCATGTTCCATACTTTGTTTTTGTCTGCAAATCGAATCCCCGACCTTCTCCAAAATCAGTGTGCCAATATTAACATCTGTTACATCTCAGATTCGAAAGTTTGACTAATATGAAATGACAACCCATAACAAGAACATAAGGCATGTTTGACACTGTTTTGATTTTCGATGAGTAAATTAGAAGGAAAAAAAAAAAAACTAATTTTCTGTAATATTTTACCTTTTGGACGATTAAAGTCAAATCTGCTAAGGCATCTTTGAGTTCAATGTCAGCATATGACGCGGCATCAGCCTACATATTAGTATACAGAGCATTTGACAAGTTACTTGTGGTCATATTATTTTATTAATAAACAAAGGTCTATGATATAATATATGGGCAATTTGTATTTAACAGAAGATCAATTAAGAGCAAAATTGAATTATATGTAGCAATATACTTACTTCAGTCATGAAAAGCGATCCTGCATCTGATATTTTATAACTTGTCCCAGGACTCGACCCAGAAGAACTATAAGAACACTGTTCTTGAGTCCTTCCCGGACTGAGACTGCAATTGCATGGCAGGGGCAGTTGCAGTTGCAGTGGCTTGATCGTTTTCTCCTGATTTGCCTCCCTTTCAAGGAACAGAAATATTGAGTTATGATGATTTTCGGGAAATAAACAAGTTATAAACTTATAATGTTTTCTCGCTCTTGAAATAACCATGGTATGATATATATGTTGAGGAGGGATCAAGTTACAACAAAGTTACCACTACCATTTTTTACATTTTGAAACTTCAAATGGTCAATCCAAACCGTTCAACATGATCTCCACAATAAAATATGCTTCCAAATCAAATTTTACATTTTTTTTGAATTTTTTTATTATTTATTAAGTATTTTACAAAAACTAGTCAAATTCAGACCATTGAATTTTGTACCCATCTTAATAAATAGTAAAAAATTCAAAAAAAATGTAAAATTTGATCTGGAAGCACATTTTATTGTGGAGATCATGTTGAACGGTTTGGATCGACGATTTGGAATTTCAAAATGTAGAAAATGGTTGTGGTAACTTTGTTGTAACTCAAAATTGTTTTTTTTTTAAGGTTGGTAGCAAATCATATATGTTTTATACATCTAATTGATCAATTTGTCTAACTTAACAAGGTAAACTTGTTTACAAAATTGTATGATTAACTGAGAACAGCCAATCGATCAGTAGCAATAATCCAATAACCTTTATTTGTAAAAACAAAAATTAAAAAGAAAACGGCTGATTAAAAGCAAAGTCACACCTTGTATAGATAAGGTTTCCTTTGCAAACAAACCATATTGTGCATGATGTATCAGCCCTTTTCATAACAGACTTCGCTTTATTGGATGTCGGTTCAATCATTCGCCTGCAATTTTAACAAAGCAAAAGCTTCAGTTAGCTAATCTAGATTTAATTCTCAAAATTGCATGAATAAAATCGACATACATTGAGTAACGACGATCTTCAGCTGCTCCCATTATCAATTTCTTGATCCCCTTGAGTGCAATTAGCTCCAAAATTCCATTGGCAATGTCATTATTAGACCCAAAAACTAATTTCTCGCATTTAAACTGTCAAAAGAAAACAATCATTCACAGTTTTAGGGATACTGATAGGACACTAATTTCAGAACTTGCTCAACAACTACATGTTAGGATATATAATGAAAGAGCTATAAGTTGTGTTACAACGAAAGATTAGAATACCAGTATAGGTTGAAAACATTACTGGTATATTAAACCCGCTTGACTTTATACTAAATTAATTCAAAAATTTATAAATTTGACATGCAAACGCATCACTCGTGAAGTGATCGATTCTAACGGTTTGGATGCATCGTTTGAACCCAATTCAATAGATTTTTGAATTAAGCTCACAAAGGGGCTTGGTGAGCTTAAGAACACCCTAGTTCTACTCTATATAGTCTCCATATAAACTCAAAATTTAAGACATATATTTTAACAGGACAGTTTTTAATTCATGTAGAGCACAAGATATAAACAGTCTTGTGTAAACTTGTGATATGCATGAATTAAAAACTGTCATGTCAAAATGTGTACTTAAAATTTGAGTTACTTAAGATGTATGCACGACGTGTACGCAGTGAAAATTCTTCGTAATTACGTTAGGATAATTTGACAAGAAATATGTATCCATTTAAAAAAAAATAATGAATAAGATTTAAAAAAAAAAAAAGTAAACAAGAGCTAGCGAAATGGTTTTTTTACCTTTGCTTTAGCGCATTGCCTTGTATAATCATCCAATTTCCTTGCGACCTTTGCTTTCTCCTCTCGTCTGTAAGCAATAAGTTCGATCTGAGATGCAGTACTTGGATGGACTCGGCCTCCCACTAAAATGGACACAAAAATTGAAAAGTTCAGATTTAAGAACACGATTAATTTCACCAAGAAGTTGCTATGTTCATTTTGACACATTTATTTGATCGTTACACTTTGATTTGTGAAGGACCTCGACTTTGGTGGGCCCAAATTTTTAAGAACACGATTGACTAGGACCTGGAGACACTTGACCGTCACTGTCAAGTTTTTCAAAAAAAAAAGACTGGAGCAAATTTTCAGTTTTTAGTTTTAATTGGAAACAAATTCTCCGTTTTGGAAATTAAGAATGAAAAAAATTGATCAATTTCAAGATGCTTTGCTTTTTTCAGAATTTTTTATCTATATAAATAATATAAAAATAAGGATAATGAATGGATTGCATGGAAATTATGATATCATAGAAGAAATCAGAAAAAAAAAAAAAGTTGGTTCATTTAGACACGATACAACGTAATACCAACCATATGCCATAGAAAATTATATTCCTATTTTAAAGGAACAAAAAAAATTCAATTTCTTCAAATTACTAAAAGAAACAAAAAAAAAAAAATCAATTCCTTATGTGGGATCAAAATCTGAAGCCAATGTTTTTCGGTTTCTTCTATGAAATTAAAAATCTCTAGTCAATTCATCTATTATCCTCTATTATTTTTAAATATTTTTTATAAAATAAAAATGTTGTTCTTTTTTCTCTTTCAGATGATGTCAACGGAAAAGATTGGAAAAATAAATAAATAAACTCATCTCCGTCCTACTTATTTATAGAACATAATTTTTAATTCCTAAATATATAATTATGAAATAATGGAACGGATTGTTGGGCCTTGAAATAATAGATCGGTTTGGATAAAAGGGGCCAGGTTGCTAAAATGTCCCACTGTCAGAGGCAGTTACGTGGTCCCACCAATATGGTTGCAACAGTAATTTAATACCCAATTAATCAACTAATTTGAATTAATCTCTTCAACTAAACCGTAATTTAGATTGTTCACAAGTCATGACTTGATTTGTGAAATTATCAACGTACTACAACATCATACTCGATCAGTGTAACTCTCAATTCGTTCAAAAGAGAATTGAATTAAAATTAAATTATTAAAGTGCTTAACAAACCAAGGAATGATAGTGGGAAGGAAGAAAGGGGTGAAAATATTTACAGAGTAGTTTTTGCTACATGCAGTGCAGAAACTCTATTTTGACTTTAGTCCATGCGCTGCATGAAGAAAAACTACTCTGTCAATATATTACCCGGAAGAAAGGGGAGAATTAATGGAAGGAAGGGAAGTTACATGGGCCGGGAATCATCTGATCAAGGATGTAGACATGGGTGATGACGATCTTGACATCCTTGGGAGCATTTCTCAAAGCCCACAAGAGAAGGGACATCCCCTCCTTCGACTTCTCCGGCACCGCTACATACAACTCCTCCTGTGCTTCCATGCCTCCACCACCCCTTCTCCTACTCTCTCTCTTTTCCTCTTTCTCTCCCTCTTTCTCTCTTGATGTAAGACCAAAGGGTAGTCCAAATGAGCATAAATGACGGATCAGTTGTTAAACTCAAGAGCAAAGTATTCAGGTCGACGGGGACGTTCTTTTCATTATTTATTACTCCATTGACATCGAGTTCTCAAGTCATTTACACAACTAATATTTTTCTACGCAGAATTTATCAAACCGTACATCATCGTTGATTTCTCATTCTAGATAATCTAGTTTAGTTAAATCATCTAAATCTATATATATGTAGTTCTCTACTTCTCTTTCTATGTACCAAAAGCAACCTTCTTTGATTTTTAATGAATTGACAGGTTTTGACGTACAGTGTCTGGAATCCGGATTGCTCGGGATTGGGACCAAATTTTTTATATATATTGTCTTTGGTGTAAAAAAATTTCTTTACACCCAAACAATTTTTGTTCACAATGGCCTCTTCATTCAACTGATCCTGCTAGCAGTCGTGAGATAACTTAAGTTGGTAGATAAATGATTTTTTTGGACACGAGCAAGAATTATTGACAATGATTTGACAATTTTTTTAATCTTTAAAAATAAAGTTTAAATGTGAAATTCAACATTATAAGCATAATTTATATGATGTATATATCATGTCTCTAGAAAATAATGAAATTGAATATATGTTTTATCGTACATCAGATGATTTAAAGTTTTAACCATCTAAAATTAACTATCTTTGATACATTATCAAATAATACTAAAATTACCAATATCCATTATTATTCAAAAAAAGAAATGGGATTTGTTTTAATACATAAATCAAATAAAGAAATGGGATTTGGAATAAAAGAAATAAAATGAAGAAATGAGATTTTATCCCGTTTGTTTTCTTGAAAAAAATTCAGTATTCAGATATTATTTTTTGATAAAAAAGGAGGTCGGCATATGGAACAATTTTAAGAATCCAGGAAAAATTCTATTACCAAGTTGTGTAAATTGTTAATGTTAATTCAATTGATAAATATATTGGTCCCGTTATATACGTAATAGGTTAGTCTTCGTTGACTATGTGAACACTTTCCAGGTCTGAATCCAGCAGATACCCAGCTCGTTATAATTAATTGAAGGGGAACCACATCTTAGTTCATGATAGCCAAGCAAGAAAATGATGTTTTTGACTTTTGATTACTTTCGTTATAACCTCAGCCCTATGTTTAAGTGGCTTAATTAGCAGTATAACTAGACAGTTAATCTCTTATGTGGTTTTTGCATTTCTATTTGGTTTTTGCAGCTTAATTATGTGGAAGCTGGTTTGTTGGTATGTTAGGGCAGATTTTCATGCTGTGAGCCTGTGAGTAGTTACTAATAGCTGCTGGTACTATGTAACTTAACCCTGATTTCTAAGTAAATGGAAACGGGCTTCATGCATTTTTTTTCCCCAGTTTATTTCAATAAATTTGAAATTATTGCTGAAATTGTCAATGAAGTTTAAATAAAGCACCATGATATTTATATTTAGTACTTCGTGTAATATTTTCTTCTTTAATGTTACAAAATTGCTAAGAATGTAATCTTCTAAATATATGAAGTTGCCAAGAAAGCGTTTATATATGGATTGAAGCAGTGTTATTAAAATCGGACCGAATCAGACGGTTGAAACGAAATAACTAGATTCAGTACTCTTTTCGGTTTGGTTCGTTTAGAAAATCGTTGTTGCTAATGAATCGATAAAAACTGGATTATAGACCGGTTTTTTATTAAAATAAATATAAAACTATATTTTTCTTTAAAAAAACCGGGTTTTCATACTAGTTCAGTTTCCTATGCTTTTTGTGCATTAAACGATGAGAGAGATATAGGGAATAGATCCGTCCTTGAGAAATCGCATAAGTATTTGTTTACTCTTATAAAATTTGCTGATAAGACCTCAAATTATATTTTGGATATTAAAAAAAGTCAATAATACATAGAATAAAAACTATATCTATTATTACATGTTCATATATCTATTATATTTTTACTGTAAAGAAAATCATTAAGTCATTTTTAATAAATCAGTATTTTCATTTTTTTAGATGTTAAATTTTAAGTATTTTTATAATTCGGTCTTATATTACATTATTGAATATGTACGTGTGAGTTCACAGATACTATATAAAATATGATATTTTGTGATAATCATCGTATATTATTATATATATGTAATGAGTAGAACTAGGGTGTTCCTAAGTTCACCAAGTTTTTTTGTAAACTCAACTCTAAAACCTATCGAATTGGCTTCAAACGACGAATCCAAACTATTGAAATCCTTCTATCTTATGAGTGATGCGTCTACATGTGAAAATTTTAAAGTTTTGAATTAATTTAGTATAAAGTCAAGTGGTCAAAATTAGAAGGTTTATAAATTAATTTTAATGCATTCATTTTTTGGACGTCTTTTGACCACTTGACTTTATACAAAATTATTTTAAAATTTTAAAATTTTCCCATGTAGACGCATCACTCCTAAGGTAGAAGGATTTCAACGGTTTGGACGTCGTTTGAAGCTAATCCGATATATTTTAGAGTTGAGTTCATAAAGAGATTAGGTGAACTAAGGAACACCCTAGTTCTACTCTATATGTAAGTATTTAAATAAACTAGCAGTCGAACCGATTGACATGCCGATCCAATCAGTAAATCATTAACCCGAAATTTTACCTGGTCGATGTCCAATCCAGTTCTGATAACATTGGATTGAATGACTCAACCATTGGGATTTTGAACATAACCATGGATAAACTTTTTATTTTATTACTTACGTGGGGAGTAACTAGGTGTTCTTAAGCTCACCAAGCTATGATGAATTTAAATTATTGAAACTGGTCTATTTCACAACTTATGTGTTTACATGTCCAATTATTAAATTTTTAAATAAGTTAGTATAAAATCAAGTGGTCAAAACATGATGAAAACTTAACACATTAAATTAACTTATAAACTTTGTTTACCGCTTCACTTGTACTTAGTTAAGTCGAAAATTTATAAATTTGACATGTAAACATATTACCCACGAAGTCAATCGTTTCAACAGTTTAAATTCATTGTTTGAAGTTATTCCGATAAATTTTGGAGTTAAGCTCGCCAAAAACTTGGTGAGCTTAAAAGGCACCCTAGTTCTACTCCTTACATAGGCTATAAGTGTATCAATTTTGGCGGAATTCATAAATCGGTTTACCTATTTAACATAATAATATGAGTGAGCCTATGGTGCTATGCATAGCACGGATGGGGTCCGTGCTACGGCCAAAAATTTGACTTTTTAAAATCCTAACGGTCGATCCAACCGTTCAATGTGATAATCATATGAATATGTACTTGCAAACTAAATTTTATATTTTTTCGATTTTTTTTACTATTTTTTTAGATAGGTAGAAAAATCAGTGTTTTCTGAAAATTCTGGACCATCAAAATTCTACCTATCTAAAAAAATAGTAAAAAAATTCGAAAAAATATAAAATTTAGTTTGCAAGTACATATTCATATGGTTATCACATTGAACGGTTGGATCGACCATTAGGATTTTAAAAAGTCAAATTTTTGGCAGTAGCACGGACCCCATCCGTGCTATGCATAGCACCATAGCCTCACTCTAATAATATTCATAAAGAAGAGATTTCAATTGCCTCCATTTTTTTATACTTCCATCATACTTTATTTTTAAAACTTTAATAACTCAAAATTTAAAACTTAAACGTCAAAATAAAACCGTCAGATGTGATCTATGCTGTTTTTTCAATATGCACATAAAAAAATAATCATTTTTGAATTTTGTTTTTATGTGAATCTATAATTTTAAAATCAACGTCCAGAAATTTCCACATCAATGTGTTTTTACAAGCTCTTGATAACAAACAAAACAAAGTTGAAATGTAATATTCTTTTACATATGCATAGCTAAAATGATATAGATCATATCTAACGGTTTTATTTTACATTTAAATTTTAAATTTTGAGTTATTAAAATTCTAAAAACGGAGACATAATGGAGATACAAAAAATGAAGGCATTTGAATCCTCCTCATTCATAAATAACCATTTTTTTTTTATATAATTTGGATAGACGAGCAAACTATATTAAAAATTGCCTAAATTTGATACATGGATTTTCTCTGTGATGGAGAAAATCTTTATCGCATGATAATTTAAAATTCTTTTGCAGAAGATATCTAGCCATTACTTGTTACCAAAATTAAACACAAAATATTTCAAAATCGTTGAAAGAAGATCTCCATGGCCAGCTTTGAAGTACAAGAATGAAGAAACCATTTATTGCGCCAAGACAGAAAAAGGTCTATATATGTGAGGGCATATTTAAATAAAAAAATTAGGATAAATAATTTGTTGTGTACCCTCCAGACACTGTTAGTAGACAAACAATTCTCTATTGTCAAATCCATCAAAGATGCAAATATATCCAAAATAACTGGACGTGCTTATTACAGCTCAAGATCTGTATGTGAACTCTTCTAGCAATTAATTTCTTGTCTTTAACTTGCTTTTTGTTCTCTGTGATATTCTAAATGTGCATATATTCTCCTCTCTATACAGATGTACAATATGTAATTATACAAAAAAAAAAATCAAAACAAACAAGTATACACATAGAACAACAACAAAATGGAACTGGCTATGGCTATCATAACTGGTGCTGAAACCACTCCTGAATAGCAGATCGAAGGGGATAATTTGTAATGAGCTGACGATGTGACAGTTTCAAATTAGTCATAGGTGATCTGTCATGTCCACTGTCAAGCCAACCTTTTATAGCCTCGGCTTCATAAGTATATCCATCTGCGGCAATCTGTGGATCCTTCATGACCTCCTGAAATAGATAAATGTACGCAAATTAGCTGTGTGTATGCTGAAATTAGTTCAAGTGTCTGTGTGTTGCAACTAGCAGTGGTATTAGATGTGTTGCAACATTAGTATACACAGGATTTCTATATTTTTTTCATTGTATGAACTAAGTGAGGCAGGCATCAGTAGACCGGTACACTACCCTTGCTTTACAAGAGAATCTTGATGTACCAACTGAGTGACTCTTAGTATCTTTCTTTTTCCAATTTTTGGTCCACACCTACTTATGCACACTTGCAGCAGTTATCACTTCCCTCAAAAGTGGAAAAAAGGGGAGAGCAACATTAATAGCTAATACCTGAAAAATGGGGCAGACAAAATAAAATGGCACACCATTCCCATCCAAGTAGGATCCAAACGGGGGTGACACAGATAGTGATGCAGCATTCTTTATGGGCTCAAGCACCCTCCAAACATCATTGACTAAATCGAACTGCTTCCCCTTGCTCGACTCAACACATCTGAGTCCGAGATAAGCAAGCTGCATGGCCTGCACAACCGGCCAATCTCTGGCTGAAGCATCAATCACTGACCCCAACTCCCCCTTTGCCAACGCTTCCTCAACTACCCCAGTAATAGCCAGAGGAGACCTTCCGGTCAAAAGATGGAGTATAATCATACCAAAGGAGTAGACATCAGACTTAGGTGTTGGCTTGTGAGAGACCATGATATCTGGGTCCGAGTATGAACTTTTCAGAGATTCGGTTGATTTTATAAAAGTAGAGGTTCCATAATTGCTGAGCTTGACATGGAAATCGGAATCGATGAGAACAGTTTCAGGTCTGAGGCTGCCATGGATTATGGCATTAGGCTTACTGGAATGGAGAAATATCAGAGCGGAGCAGATTTCGCCAATTATTCTGGTGCGAATCTGCCATGTCAGCGGCACTCCACCATGCATACTAAGTAAATGCTCTTGTAAGCTTCTTGGTACGTGCTCATAGACCAGAGCAGGTGTATCTTGGCAAGATCCAATTAAGGTGACGAGATTTGGATGCCTCAGTGTACTAAGAACGGTGACCTGTGATAAAAAAATGTGGACTAAATATATTGATAGTAAGGTAAGTCATGTTAATGATACGACAATATACAATCATTTTTAGGAGCTTAGTTTCAGGTATTGTTAACTGCACTCTGAAGCAGAACATTCGGCAAATTGGTTCATAAAATGAACCTCCCCTCCCCCTCCCCCTCCCCCTCCCCCTTCCCCAACCACAAACAGACAGGTACCGAAAAACAAGCAAACAAAAATATGTCACTTCTCTTTGGTCTTTTTGGCCACATTGCGGATACCTCGATATTTTCAATTTACTCCAAAGTCCCTATTTACTAGTGTACTTGAACCACTTACATTATGCCCCCTAAAGGGAGAAGAAAGAAAGAGGAAAAAATGCGCACTTTATTTTTCTTTCTTTTATGTGTCCATATATAAATATCTTAAAATTTTAAATTTAACTTAAAGGCCAATGATTAATGGTGTGCTAAACTCTTGCATTAAGCTCTCTGCCTGTTCATGTTAACTGTAAGGTAATAAATTGAGCAACCTTTTTCTTGAACTGTAATCTATCAAAATCGCTTCTGGAGTGCAACAGCTTCACAGAAACAAAGGCATTTGAAATTGTACCGACGTAAGCCAGGCCAAACTCGTCTTCCCTAGTTTTGAGCAAATCATTGAAATCTTGGGTGGCCTTCTTCAACTCTGCATAAGAAAACTCAGTGTTGGGTCCTGGTCCTAAGCAGGACCCAGAAAAATTCTTGTTTATTTTGTTACGTAAATCCTCAGCCTCTTTCACTGCAATTTCATGTTCTTTCAGCAATCTGTCATGGTCATCTTGTATCGAGTGAAGGAGGGATTGGGTCCCGGCCAACTTTTCGTCTAAATCCTTTGCATAGTGGTCCAATGCCAAATTGTGTCTATTGGCCTCTTGCAAAAGCTTGTCTTTTTCATTCAGCTCGGCCTTCATATATTCTACTTCATGTTCCGTACTTTGTTTTTGTCTGCAAATCGAATCCCCGACCTTCTCCAAAATCAGTGTGCCAATATTAACCATGGTATGATATATATGTTTTATACATCTAATTGATCAATTTGTCTAACTTAACAAGGTAAACTTGTTTACAAAATTGTATGATTAACTGAGAACAGCCAATCAGTAGCAATAATCCAATAACCTTTATTTGTAAAAACAAAAATTAAAAAGAAAACGGCTGATTAAAAGCAAAGTCACACCTTGTATAGATAAGGTTTCCTTTGCAAACAAACCATATTGTGCATGATGTATCAGCCCTTTTCATAACAGAGATCGCTTTATTGGATGTCGGTTCAATCATTCGCCTACAATTTTAACAAAGCAAATGCTTCAGTTAGCTAATCTAGATATAATTCTCAAAATTGCATGAATAAAATCGACATACATTGAGTAACGACGATCTTCAGCTGCTCCGATTATCAATTTCTTGATCCCCTTGAGTGCAATTAGCTCCAAAATTCCATTGGCAATGTCATTATTGCACCCAAAAACTAATTTCTCGCATTTAAACTGTCAAAAGAAAACAATCATTCACAGTTTTAGGGATACTGATAGGACACTAATTTCAGAACTTGCTCAACAACTACATGTTAGGATATATAATGAAAGAGCTATAAGTTGTGTTACAACGAAAGATTAGAATACCAGTATAGGTTGAAAACATTACTGGTATATTAAACCCGCTTGACTTTATACTAAATTAGTTCAAAAATTTATAACTTTGACATGTAAACACATCACTCATGAAGTAGATCGATTTCAACGGTTTGGATGCATCGTTTGAAGCCAATTCAATAGATTTTTGAATTAAGCTCACAAAGGAGCTTGGTGAGCTTAAGAACACCCTAGTTCTACTCTATATAGTCTGCATATAAACTCAAAATTTAAGACATATATTTTAACAGGACAGTTTTTAATTCATGTAGAGCACAAGATATAAACAGTCTTGTGTAAACTTGTGATATGCATGAATTAAAAACTGTCATGTCAAAATGTGTACTTAAAATTTGTGTTACTTTAGATGTATATATGCACGACGTGTAAGCAGTGAAAATTATTTCATCAAGAGGTTAATATCTGATACAATGGATTGAACTTTATATTACCTACTGATGTAATTTACCAGTTTCAAATATATGAAACGGACATTTCGCCTTTTTTTCAAAAAAAAAAAGCAGTGAAAATTCTTCGTAATTACGTTAGGATAATTTGACAAGACATCTGTACCCATTTAAAAAAAATAATGAATAAGATTAAAAAAAAAAAAAAAAGTAAACGAAATGGTTTTTTTACCTTTGCTTTAGCGCATTGCCTTATATAAGCATCCAATTTCCTTGCGACCTTTGCTTTCTCCTTTTGTCTGTAAGCAATAAGTTCGATCTGAGATGCAGTACTTGGATGGACTCGGCCTCCCACTAAAATGGATTCAAAAATTGAAAAGTTCAGATTTAAGAACACGATTAATTTCACCAGAAGTTGCTATGTTCATTTTGACACATTTATTTGATCGTTACACTTTGATTTGTGAAGGACCTCGACTTTGGTGGGCCCAAATTTTTAAGAACACGATTGACTAGGACCTGGAGACACTTGACCGTCACTGTCAAGTTTTTCAAAAAAAAAAAAAAAAAGACTAGAACCTAGAGACTGGAGCAAATTCTCCGTTTTGGAAATTAAGAATGAAAAAAATTGATCCAATTTCAAGATGCTTTTTTCAGAATTTTTTATCTATAGAAATAATATAAAAATAAGGATAATGAATGGATTGCATGGAAATTATGATATCATAGAAGAAATCAGAAAAAAAAAAAAAAGTTGGTTCATTTAGACACGATACAACGTAATACCAACCATATGCCATAGAAAATTATATTCCTAAATTAAAGGAACAAAAAAAATTCAATTTCTTCAAATTACTAAAAGAAACAAAAAAATAAAAAATCAATTCCTTATGTGGGATCAAAATCTGAAGCCAATGTTTTTCGGTTTCTTCTATGAAATTAAAAATCTCTAGTCAATTCATCTATTATCCTCTATTATTTTTAAATATTTTTTATAAAATAAAAATGTTGTTCCTTTTTCTCTTTCAGATGATGTCAACGGAAAAGATTGGAAAAATAAATAAATAAACTCGTCTCCGTCCTACTTATTTATAGAACATAATTTTTAATTCCTAAATATTTAATTATGAAATAATAGAACGGTTTGTTGGGCCTTGAAATAATAGATCGGTTGGGATAAAAGGGGCCAGGTTGCTAAAGTGTCCCACTGTCAGAGGCAGTTACGTGGTCACACCAGATATGGTTGCAACAGTAATTTAATACCCAATTAATCAACTAATTTGAATTAATCTCTTCAACTAACCCTAATTTAGATTGTTCACAAGTCATGACTTGATTTGTGAAATTATCAACGTACTACAACATCATACTCGATCAGTGTAACTCTCAATTCGTTCAAAAGAGAATTGAATTAAAATTAAATTATTAAAGTGCTTAACAAACCAAGGAATGATGGTGGGAAGGAAGAAAGGGGTGAAAATATTTACAGAGTAGTTTTTGCTACATGCAGTGCAGAAACTCTATTTTGACTTTAGTCCATGCGCTGCATGAAGAAAAACTGCTCTGTCAATATATTACCCGGAAGAAAGGGGAAGTTACATGGGCCGGGAATCATCTGATCAAGGATGTAAACAAGGGTGATGACGATCTTGACATCCTTGGGAGCATTTCTCAAAGCCCACAAGAGAAGGGACATCCCCTCCTTCGACTTCTCCGGCACCGCTACATACAACTCCTCCTGTGCTTCCATGCCTCCACCACCCCTTCTCCTACGTACTCTCTCTTTTCCTCTTTCTCTCCCTCTTTCTCTCTTGATGTAAGACCAAAGGGTAGTCTAAATGAGCATAAATGACGGATCAGTTGTTAAACTGAAGTTCTCAGGGATTTATTGTATGATTAATAATTGTTCTTTTTTATGTTTCTCTTTCATTTTTTTTGTTTTTTTGCTTGGTCAAGAGCAAAGTACTCAGGTCGACGGGGAGGTTCTTTTCATTATTTATTACACCTTGTTTGGATGGAGAGTAGAGGAAGGGAGGGAATGGAAAGAAAAGAAAACTTTCCGTCGAATCGTGTTTGGTTGACAAAATTATGTCGGAGGTGAAGGGTATAGGAGGTGAAAGGTTTAATCTTGTATCATTATAATCAATTGAATCGGTTTCCCTCCCGATTTGGGGTGTAACGGATGGAAAGAAATTTTGTTGTAAATATTTTTAGAACAAAAAACACAAATGCCCAACTCTATATCTTACCTATATAATTCTCATATAAGTATTTTGTCACAAATCTACAACAGTCATCGAATTTCTCATTAACCTTCTAAATTTTAATCAACCAAACAAAAAATAAGACAGAAAGAAAGTTAAATTTATTTTCCCTCATTAATCATCCAAACACAAAGAAGTTAAATATGTTAATCTTCCTTTCTATGCCATTCCATTCCCTTTTATTCTTCTCATCCCCTTCCTTCCTCTACTCTCCATCCAAACAAGGTGTTACTTTCATTATTTATTACTCCATTGACATCGAGTTCTCAAGTCATTTACACAACTAATATTTTTCTACGCAGAATTTATCAAACCGTAAATCATCGTTGCTTTTTCATTCTATATATATTTATATATATATATATATGAGAGTGGCTAATATCAAAACGTTTGTTCCTAGCCCCCGGTGCAACCAAGTTGTTTTCGGATTTTCAAAGTCCAAACGGTCGATCCGAACCGTTCAACATGTTCTATATATTGAAATGTGCTTGGAGACTAAATTTTACATTTTTTGGAATTTTTTTACTATTTATTAAGCCACTTTGAAAATTGCTGATCACATGGTCCAGAATTTAGTTGCACTGTTTTTACTGTTCACCCGGATCAGCAATTTTCAAAGTGGCTTAATAAATAGTAAAAAAATTCCAAAAAATGTAAAATTTAGTCTCCAAGCATATTTCAATATAGAGAACATGTTGAACAGTTCGGATCGACCGTTTGGACTTTGAAAACCCGAAAACAACTTGGTTGCACCGGGGCTAGAAACAAACGTTTTGATATTAGCCACTCTATATATATATATATATAGTTCTCTTTCTATGTACCAAAAGCAACCTTCTTTGATTTTTAATGAATTGACAGGTTTTGATGTACAGTGTCTGGAATCCGGATTGCCCGGGATTGGGACCAAATATTTTATATATATTGTCTTTGGTGTAAAAAAATTTCTTTACACCCAAACAATTTTTGTTCACAATGGCCTCTTCATTCAACTGATCCTGCTAGCAGTCGTGAGATAACTTAAGTTGGTAGATAAATGAATTTTTTTGGACACGAGCAAGAATTATTGACAATGATTTGACAATTTTTTTAATCTTTAAAAATAAAGTTTAAATGTGAAATTCAACATTATAAGCATAATTTATATGATGTAGATATCATGTCTCTAGAAAATAATGAAATTGAATATATGTTTTATCGTACATCAGATGATTTAAAGTTTTAACCATCTAAAATTAACTATCTTTGATACATTATCAAATAATACTAAAATTACCAATATCCATTATTATTCAAATAAAGAAATGGGATTTGTTTTAATACATAAATAAAAGAAATCAAATAAAGAAATGGGATTTGGAATAAAAGAAATAAAATGAAGAAATTAATGAGATTTTATCCCGTTTGTTTTCTTGAAAAAAATTCAGAATTCAGAATTCAGATATTATTTTTTGATAAAAAAGGAGGTCGGCATATGGAACAATTTTAAGAATCCAAATTGGAAAAACATTCTATTACCAAGTTGTGTAAATTGTTAATGTTAATTCAATTGATAAATATATTGGTCCCGTTTAGTGTATTGATTAAACCCGGGCGGGTCGACCCGGACCGGGCAAACCCGTGACCCGGATCCGGACCGACCCGAACCCGACCTTAAAACCCGACCCGGACCGTCCTAACGGGTGGGCCGGGTTTCACTAGGGTCGGATGCGGTTTTCTGGGCGAAACCCGCCTATACCCCACCCGTTTCAACCCGTCTACCCGAACCCGACCCGGACCGGCCTAAACCCGACCCGCCCCGCCCGAACCCGACCCTAAACCCGGCCTAACCCGGGTGAACCCGCCTCTAACCCGGGTCAACCCGGCCTAAACCGGGTGAACCCGACCCTAAACCGGGTGAACCCGACCTAACCCGCCCCAAACCCGACCTAACCCGACCCAGACCCGGCGGGACCCGTCCCAACCCGACCCCCACCGAAAATTTTCAATTTTTTTTTTAAAATAACGGTAAAATCCCCCCCCCCCCCCCCCCCCCAAAAAAAAACCCATTAAATACACCCCCATTCTTCATACATTTTCACATCTCATACTCAATATTTTCAATCTCTCATTCTCTCAATCTCATATTCTCATACTCTCAATATTTTCATTATTCTCAAATTTTATTTTTATTGTTTAAAAAAAAAAGAGTTGCAATTTATTTCATTCTACAAATACGCAAAGGAATTACGAAAGACGAAAGTAGAGGAATTACGAAGGATTTTTTTCATTCTACCTCCCGCAAGATTTTTCCGCGAGATTAAAAGGTTAGATTTATTTTTAGTAATTGTTAGATAATTAGAATTAGTTTAAATAGGTTAATTTAGTAATTGTTAGGAATTGTTAGATAATTTTTAGTAATTGTTAGTAATGTTTAGAAATTTTTAGTAATTTTGAGTAATTGTTAGTAATTGTTAGTAATTTTTAGATATTGTTAGTAATTTTTTTTTAGAAGTTATATTTGTTTGTTCAAATTAGAGTTTAATAGGTTACATATTTTGAAATATGTTAGATTTATTTGTTTGTTCAAATAAATATTATATTTGTTTGTTCAAATAAATGTTATATTTGTTTGTTCGAATAAATGTTATATTTGTTAGATTTTTGAATATGTTAGATTATTGGATATGTTAGATTATTGGATTTGTTAGATTCTTATATTTTATTTTGAAATTCGGATTATTTTTAAATAGGTTAGATTTTATTTTTTTAAAATCGGATTTTATTTTTAAATAGGTTAGATAAATAAGTTATATTTTTGAATTTGAATTTGTTGGATAGTTAGATTTATTTTTAAACATGTTATCTTTATTTTTAATAGGTTACATTTGAATATTTTGAAATATGTTAGATTTATTTTTAAATATGTTAGATTATTGGATTTGTTAGATTATTGGATTTTATTTTGAAATAGGTTAGATTTTACTTTTTAAAATTCGGATTTTATTTATAAATAGGTTAGATAAATAGATTTGTTAGATAAATATGTTATATTTTATTTTTTAAATTTTGAATATGTTAGATAATAAGATTTGAATATATTAGATTGTTGGATATGTTAGATTATTGGATTTTATTTTTGAATATGTTAGATTATATGATATGTTAGATTATTGGATTTGTTAGATTATTGTATTTTATTTTGAAATTCGGATTTATTTTGAAATAGGTTAGATTTTATTTTTTTAAATTCGGATTTATCTTAAATAGGTTAGATTTTTAAGTTAGTTGTTATTTTTGAATTTGTTGGATAGTTATATTTATTTTTAAATATGTTATATTTAGTTTGTAATAGGTTACATTTGAATATTTTGAAATATGTTAGATTTTAGATTTATTTTGAAATATGTTAGATTATTGGATTTGTTAGATTATTGTATTTTATTTTGAAATTCGGATTTATTTTGAAATAGGTTAGATTTTATTTTTTAAAATTCGGATTTATCTTAAATAGGTTAGATAAATAAGTTATATTTTATTTTTGAATTTGTTGGATAGTTATATTTATTTTTAAATATGTTATATTTAGTTTGTAATAGGTTACATTTGAATATTTTGAAATATGTTAGATTTTAGATTTATTTTTAAATATGTTAGATTATTGTATTTTATTTTGAAATTCGGATTTATTTTGAAATAGGTTAGATTTTACTTTTTAAAATTCGGATTTATCTTAAATAGGTTAGATAAATAAGTTATATTTTATTTTTGAATTTGTTGGATAGTTATATTTAGTTTGTAATAGGATACATTTGAATATTTTGAAATATGTTAGATTTTAGATTTATTTTGAAATATGTTAGATTATTGGATTTGTTAGATTATTGTATTTTATTTTGAAATTCGGATTTATTTTGAAATAGGTTAGATTTTATTTTTTTTAAATTCAGATTTATCTTAAATAGGTTAGATTTTTAAGTTATTTGTTATTTTTGAATTATTTGGATAGTTATATTTATTTTGAATTAGACTTACAATTTTAAAATTTGAATTAGACTTTTTTTTAAAATATATTTTTTAAATTTGAATTAGACTTATTTTTTTTTAATTTTAAAATTTGAATTAGACCTTTTTTTTAAATTTGAATTAGACTTATTTTTTTTTAATTTTAAAATTTGAATTAGACCTTTTTTTTAAATTTGAATTAGACTTATTTTTTAAATTTGAATTAGACTTATTTTTTTTAAATTTTAAAATTTGAATTAGACCTTTTTTTTAAATTTGAATTAGACTTATTTTTTTTAAATTTTTAAATTTGAATTAGACCTTTTTTTTAAATTTGAATTAGACTTATTTTTTAAATTTGAATTAGACTTATTTTTTTAAATATATTTTTTAAATTTGAATTAGACTTATTTTTTTTTTTTTTTAAATTTGAATTAGACTTATTTTTTTAAAATTTTAAAATTTGAATTAGACTTGTTTTTTTAAATTTGAATTAGACTTATGTTTTAAATTTGAATTAGACTTTATTTTTTAAATTTGAATTAGACTTAGTTGTGTATTTTTTTTTTTTTTTTTGATTTGAAGTTCGGTCAAGGAGGCAGAGGCAGAGGCTTCACAGTTTTTTTTTTTTTTCGTTTTTCTTTTTCTTTGAAGTTCGGCCAAGGACTCAAGGAGTAAGACTTAGGAAGTTAGGAGGCAGAGGCCAGAGGCTCTTCATGAGCCTTGTTTTTTTTTTTTTTTTTCTTCTACTTACTTTAATTTAAATTTAATTTAGATTTGAATTCAATTTAGGTTTAATTTAGATTTAATTTAGATTTGAATTTAATTTAGATTTAATTTACATTTAATCTAATTTATATTGAATTTAGATTTACATTTAAATAGGTTAGATAATTTCGGATTTATTTTGAATGGATTTAATTTTAATATGTAGAACAAATGTCGGACGAAAATTGGATGCATAGAGCTTCGGCCGATTTTTTCGACCCTACGCCATCTGGATACCATCAAAATATGGACACAATAGAAAGTAGGCTTCCACAAAATCCCGCACAAATGCAACCGCCGTATCCACAAAATCCCTCCCAAATACCACCACCTATTTATCATCAACAAGATCCTAACTATTATCCACAAAATCCCGCCGAAATGCCACCACCTAATTACTATTATTCTAACCCTTCATATGGAGCAGGTACTGCTTCTACCGGATCGACTCAATACACCGCCCCTATAGAAAGCGGTCCCTCGACAAGTGTCCCGGAAATTCAAGTCGAAGTTGTCCTGTCACACCCCCGATCCGGAGGTGCGACAGTTCTTACCACATACCTTTACCATTCAATATACGTAACATAAGACATGGATCTTTTTATGCATTGCCAATAGCATCCATTATTTGTACCACATCCCAATATATTTACAAGAATTATTTGACCATTTATAGTGGATGATGCTAGAGATATATTCTCTGCACCCTGTCAAATATAATAAACCCAAATTCCATACCTTTAGGTGGCCCTGCTGTCAATTATAACCCCAAAAGCGTTTCTCTGTCTTCATCTAATAAACCTGTGAATCCCACAAGGGAAAACGCGTGAGAAATAATAAATTATTTCTCAGTGCTAATTGCCACTGAGGTTATTTGATTCGAAGGAAATCCATGTTCAGAATGAAATCTCCGTTAGATAATTTAGATTTAATTTATATTGAATTTAGATTTACATTTAAATAGGTTAGATAATTTCGGATTTATTTTGAATGAATTTAATTTTAATATGTAGAACAAATGTCGGACAAAAATTGGATGCATAGAGCTTCGACCGATTTATTCGACCCTACGCCATCTGGATACCATCAAAATATGGACACAATAGAAAGTAGGCTTCCACAAAATCCCGCACAAATGCAACCGCCGTATCCACAAAATCCCTCCCAAATACCACCACCTATTTATCATCAACAAGATCCTAACTATTATCCACAAAATCCCGCCGAAATGCCACCACCTAATTACTATTATTCGTTATTATGAAATGAACTGTTATTGAGCATTTGCATTCGTTATTATCCATATTCATTTCATAATAACGAATGCAAATGCTCAATAACAGTATTCAATTGAACAACAACAATTATGTAAATAAATCAGAACTCTAAGAATCTTATCAGAATAAATGGTTTGGGTCAAAATCTTTTAAACCATAAAGTCTAGTAACGTTTGGTTTCTTAACTTTACAATTTCTAGTCTGGTAACACTGACAGATACAATAACATGTATATGTCGTGTTATGGCTTATACTATTCCACCTATTCTGGTAATTTGTTAACAGAAACAATACATAATCAATATCTCAATACTGTCATTATCGGAAAGAAAATCAATGACAAGACAGTTCTAACTATCCTGACAATTATTTAACAGGAACAATACGAAATCAATATCAATACTGTCATTATCGGAAAGAAAATCATTGATAAGACAGTTACCACAGTTCATTAGTCACAATTCATATTCATTCAACATCCCTTATCCAACCGGTACTGGATTCAGTTGGGGCCATTCACCATATGCGCATAAGGGTCCTGGAGTAAAGTCTAGTAGCTAGCTAGACTTTACGATATATTAATCCTTTTTCTCCACTATATGGAGGTTCAAGGATTACAGTATTCAATATTCAATCAATTCAATCACTGTGGTTTCAATCAATCAGATTTCAATAAGAATCAATCAATCGACAAACAATATCAACATGACAGTCAACAGTCTTACCTGTAATTCAGTTTCAATTGTATTGGGCTATGCATATGATGCAACAGTTCAATCAATGCAGTCAATCAAATATTCAAAATGCACAGCGAGTTACGATTTAATTCCTAGTCATGAATCTCAGACTAATCCAATAACCGCGCACCTGATATCGTAGGGTAACATGTAAGGTCACTAGCAATCTGTTCTTCCTGAACACTCTGTATCATCTGTCTCTTTCTTAATTATTCCTATATCAGAATAATATATATATTCTGATCAATACATATATCAATAAAGTAAAATTTTATATTCCATACGATGCTACATTAGTATCAGACAAATCCTTATATATATCAATAGCATATTTATAATCATCCTCTAATCCATTTTAAATTAATAAAGGTACCCATTTTATATGCTCATTAGTTATTTAATTCAATTTCTGTCTACAATCGTATATGTCCAGTAGGTTACAATTCAAATCATTTAAGTTCAAACAATCCAAGTCCAAGTCCAAGTTAAATCCGAATTTTCAGTTCTGAGTCTAAAGCCTTTGATTCTATTTTTCTACTTTAAATATTTTCTTTACCAACCTAAATTATGTTTACAATTTTCATTTATAAAGTTTCCAGCTAGCAATTTATTATATACGTAACTTTGCACTAAGGCCCCTCTGACAATTTGGTTTTATCAATTCATAGGTATTTTACAAATTATGCCTTCCTTATCCTATTTTGTTTACAATTAAGCCTATGGTAACACAATACAGTGAGACCGGTACTGACGGGTACCAGCACTCTAAACCCTCAATGTTAATCAGTCAATCCTAGCAAATAACAAGAAATGTCAAACCACAAGGAAAATGGTAACAATACACAAGTACAAGCCGGTTTGAGCTCGAAATCGACATATACGATTTAGGTTGGAACTCTAAACCAAAAATCTGAGAATTAAATCACCCATGTAACCTTGTTACGGCCTAGGTATCTCAACCAAAACCAACTTAAGTAAAATAAGCACCACCATAATTATATGGTTAAGATTCAATTAAAGAACACATGGAAAAAGAGAAGGCCTTAGGCAATTTAATTAAAACACATAATTAAACAAGTTTCTGTTAAATTGAACAAGATTTTAACTTTATATACTTTAACTGATCAATCAATTTCCAACTTTGAAGCAAGACTTTCTAATTCAATTTAAAGCAAAATCAACCAAATCAGGTGATGGAAAAAAGATAATTGAGATAAGAATACCACATAATCGCACTAGTTTCACTAGGAGAATGAAAGCACACCCATCCAGTGATTTAATAACAAGCTCAACCAACCAACTCCTCTGTTTTTCTTTTTCTTTTCTTTTCCGATTTTATCTGGTTTATTTTGTTTGTTCTTTATTTTCCTTCACGTATGAACAGGGAGAAGGCCCTTAGTTAAGGGAATTAAGGGAAAAGCATCCGGTACTTGCCACGTGGCCTTAGTGCCACGGTGGTGACTTTTCTATTTTTTTTTATAAAATCAACCTTTAACTTTTTATATTTTGCAAATCAGTCCAAAAGTAATTACAATAACATTATATATTTATTACAAGCATCAATTATATATATTCCTATATATGTTATATCTCACACAATTTCAATTTCTAATTTTCAAATATTCACTCCAAATAGACATTTGAGTAACAATTTATTTTTATATCAATCAAATACAATTTTAAATTATCGGTTTGATAATAAATCATAACCAAATAACTTAGTCATCAGTGCCAATCAATTCACAAACATAATATTTATTCTTCAAATATTACTTACTCACCGAAAAATGCATTCAGACAGTTCGTATTTTATTTTCAGTTATTAATTTCATATATGTATTTTGCATAGTGTTACATGTCCCCGCAACCCAAGCCGAAGGTGTTGCTCCCATCGAACCACCGAAGAAGAGGAAAACCAAGGCGCCCGAATACAAGGCGGATTGGTGACGGTATTATGAGAAGACATTTCATGCGAGTGGAGTTGTCCGTACTCTAAAATGTAAGGTACGCGGTTGCAAGGTTATTTACGAGTATAAACTTGCAAATGGTATGTCAACATTTAAGAAACATGCCGACGGTCATGCGAAAAAGGGTGAGCAACCACAAGAAAATGCGGACCCGCGGTTAGTCCAAACTCTTATGAATTCGGATGGTACTAGAACCCACCGGCGGTACGACGAAAAAATAATGCTTAGAGAAGTTGCCCGATATATAGTCCACAAAGAACAACCTATAAGCACGGGAAATTGCTTAAGTTTTGCCCGGATGATAAAAATGGGCTGTGAACCAATGTATAAAAGATTTCATCATAGAAAAATAGTACGTGAAATTAAAAACCAGTTTATCCAAAAGAAAAACGACCTACGGGCTATATTTGGATATGCAAATTATAAGGTTTCAATTACCTCGGATATTTGGACGGCCGGTAAACACGGTCTAGGGTACTCTTGTATTATCGGTCATTGGA
Source organism: Carex littledalei (assembly GCA_011114355.1). Lineage (NCBI taxonomy): Eukaryota > Viridiplantae > Streptophyta > Magnoliopsida > Poales > Cyperaceae > Carex > Carex littledalei. The sequence goes on from CM022105.1 coordinate 3,104,253, forward strand.
TCGATGAGCATTGGAATTTACAAAAAAGGGTTTTAAGTTTTCGGGTGTTAGATTCCCCGCACACTGCACAAATTATTTACCATTCAATTATTGAGGTTTTACAAGAATATAATCTCAAAAGGGATTTACGGAACAAGATTTTTTCTATCTCATTCGATAATGCTAGCAACAATGTAGCGTCCATCGATCATTTCATCCGGTCCCTAAACCCAATCATGAATGATGCACTGTTTCACCAAAAGTGTGCTTGCCATATACTAAACCTTACCGTAAAAGATGGCCTTAAAGTAGAAGCCGTAAAGGACTTGATAATTAAATTTAAGGGAGGGCTTGCCCATATTTATTCAAACCAAGAAAGAAAACAAAATTTCGCAGCTTTGTGCGAAAGAATAGGTTTGGGCAAAATGAGGGTACCTTGGGATATAGACACCCGTTGGAATTCCACCTATAGGATGCTGCACCGATGCATTCCTTACAAGGCGGCTATAGGAGAGATGTTGAGGTCGACGCGCGAAGGACAAGCTTTGGAACTCACCGAACCCGAATGGCAGCGAATAATAATGCTTGCACAATTCCTTGGAACCTTTTTCACCGCAACCGTTAAATTATCTTGCTCGTACTCACCGACGGCACATGAGTTGCTGCACCATCTCTACTATATTTCCAAGGTGTACCGTGATATGGAAGATAGGGATAGTGAGGATTCCCCGCTCCATCCGATCGTAGCAGCCATGAAGGTAAAATTTCTTAAATATTGGGAAGAGGTACCCCTCTTGACCGTTCTCGCAAATTGCCTCCATCCGGCATACAAGAAGAAGTTCACGGTAAAAATACTCGTAGCCTACAAGAAAAATCTAAGATTAAACTGGAGGGACGAGGAGCCCCGCGTACAAAAGGCGTTGGAGGACATGTTTGCCATATACAGCGAAAGAAGAAATGCCGACCAACCGCCTTCGACCGGTGGCGTGAGGTATGAATATAAATATACATATGTTTTTAATATTTATTATTTATAATATCTACATTATTTGTCCACTAATTTTTTCTATTGTTTTAATAGTCTATCCACACACAGCAGTACTGGATTGTTAGGCGATTTCCAGGATGATGACGACCTGACGGGATCTCAAGGGTCGAACGAGTTAATGAGCTACTGTTTGGGGACCAACGAAAATGAAGGAGTTGACTTCATAGATTGGTGGAGGAGGAATGCAACTGCCTATCCAACACTGGCGATGATGGCCCGCGACATATTTGCCGTGCCCGTGTCAACCGTCCCTTCCGAATCCTGTTTTAGCTCGGCAAACAGGATCCTCACCGATAAACGAAGTAAGCTGGGTGCACATGTTTTCGAGAGACTTGTGTGCTTGAAAGACTGGATTGATGCTGAAAATCGCACGCAACATGCCATGGGATTGGAAGCGTCATCATCCGGTGTCGACACTCAAGAAAGCGGTACCGAGGGACCTGAGCCTAACGAAGATTCGGACGGTGAGCAAGAGAACGACCTATGGTATATGCACAACAACTACTAGATAGGTAGTGTCGGTATAAAATTCTAACCTCTTTTAATCTTTATTGTTATTTTTTAAAATTATAATTTCTAAATATTTCAATTGTTTCATTTTAAAGAATAATTACTAACAAAAAAAAAAGTTAGAACTCCGCCTATGTTATTTTACATAGCCGGTCCCAAGCCCGGAATAAAGGAGGAGGGTAACTTTTGTTTTTAAATCTATTGTTTTAAAATAATTCGGTTTTAAAGATAAAAAATAATTCGGTTTTAAACTAATTCGGTATATCTCGGTTTTAGAATAATTTGGTTTTAACAAAATTCGGTTTTAACTTAATTTGATTTTGTTATAACAAAAATATATTGAGTTCAAATAAAAAAAAAAAAAAAAAAAACTGAAAAAAAAACAGATGAAAACGTCTCTGGAAACAGAAAAAAAAAACGAACCGGACCGGACCTACCCGGACCGGACCGACCCCTGACCCGACCCAACCCGCCCCGACCTAACCCGTTGGGTTTAGGCCGGGTAACGGTCGGCCAACTCAGACCCCAACCCGGGTACCCCTACCCGACTCAACCCGTTGACCCGGGCTAACCCGTGCCTGAGTCAACCCGGGAACCGGTCGGGTTTGGACCGGACCGACCCGACCCGGACCCTTTTCATAACACTAGTCCCGTTATATACGTAATAGGTTAGTCTTCGTTGACTATGTGAACACTTTCCAGGTCTGAATCCAGCAGATACCCAGCTCGTTATAATTAATTGAAGGGGAACCACATCTTAGTTCATGATAGCCAAGCAAGAAAATGATGTTTTTGACTTTTGATTACTTTCGTTATAACCTCAGCCCTATGTTTAAGTGGCTTAATTAGCAGTATAACTAGACAGTTAATCTCTTATGTGGTTTTTGCATTTCTATTTGGTTTTTGCAGCTTAATTATGTGGAAGCTGGTTTGTTGGTATGTTAGGGCAGATTTTCATGCTGTGAGCCTGTGAGTAGTTACTAATAGCTGGTACTATGTAACTTAACCCTGATTTCTAAGTAAATGGAAACGGGCTTCATGCATTTTTTTTCCCCAGTTTATTTCAATAAATTTGAAATTATTGCTGAAATTGTCAATGAAGTTTAAATAAAGCACCATGATATTTATATTTAGTACTTCGTGTAATATTTTCTTCTTTAATGTTACAAAATTGATAAGAATGTAATCTTCTAAATATATGAAGTTGCCAAGAAAGCGGCTATATATATATGGATTGAAGCAGTGTTATTAAAATCGGACCGAATCAGATGGTTGAAACGAAATAACTAGATCCAGTACTCTTTTCGGTTTGGTTCGTTTAGAAAATCGTTGTCGCTAGTGAATCGATAAAAACTGGATTATAGACCGGTTTTTTATAAAAATAAAAATAAAACTAATTTGTTCTTTAAAAAACCGGGTTTTCATACTAGTTCAGCTTCCTATGCTTTTTGTGCATTAAACGATGAGAGAGATATAGGGAATAGATCCGTCCTTGAGAAATCGCATAAGTATTTGTTTACTCTTATAAAATTTGCTGATAAGACCTCAAATTATATTTTGGATATTAAAAAAAGTCAATAATACAAAGAATAAAAACTATATCTATTATTACATGTTCATATATCTATTATATTTTTACTGTAAAGAAAAACATTAAGTAATTTTTAATAAATCAGTATTTTCATTTTTTTAGATGTTAAATTTTAAGTATTTTTATAATTCGGTCTTATATTACATTATTGAATATGTACGTGTGAGTTCACAGATACTATATAAACATATGATATTTTGTGATAATCATCGTATATTATTATATATATGTAAGTATTTAAATAAACTAGCAGTCGAACCGATTGACATGCCGATCCAATCAGTAAATCATTAACCTGAAATTTTACTAGGTCGATGTCCAATCCAATTCTGATAACATTGGATTGAAGGACTCAACCATTGGGATTTTGAACATAACCGTGGATAAAAATTTTATTTTATTGCTTACGTAGGGAACAACTAGGTGTTCTTAAGCTCACCAAGCTATGATGAATTTAAATCATTGAAACTGGTCTATTTCACAACTGATGTATTTACATGTCCAATTATTAAATTTTTAAATAAGTTAGTATAAAATCAAGTGGTCAAAACATGATGAAAACTTAACACATTAAATTAACTTATTAACTTTTTTTACCACTTCACTTATACTTAATTAAGTCGAAAATTTATAAATTTGACATGTAAACATATTACCCACGAAGTCGATCGTTTCAACAGTTTAAATTCATTGTTTGAAGTTATTCCAATAGATTTTGGAGTTAAGCTCACCAAAACTTGGTGAGCTAAAAAGACACCCAGTTCTACTCCTTACATAGGCTATAAGTGTATCAATTTTGGCGGAATTCATAATTCTGTTTACCTATTCAACATAATAATATTCATAAAGAAGAGATTTCAAATGTCTCTATTTTTTTATACCTCCATCATGCTTTATTTTTAATACTTTAATAACTCAAAATTTAAACTTAAACGTCAAAATAAAACCGTCACATGTGATCTTTGCTGTTTTTTCAATATGCACATAAAAAATAATTATTTTTGAATTTTGTTTTTATGTGAATCTATAATTTTAAAATCAACGTCCAGAAATCTCCACATCAGTGTTTTTACAAGCTCTTGATAACAAACAAAACAAAGTTGAAATGTAATATTCTTTTACATATGCATAGCTAAAATGATATAGATCATATTTAACGGTTTTATTTTGACATTTAAATTTTAAATTTTGAGTTATTAAAATTCTAAAAATGGAGACACAATAGAGGTACAAAAAATGAAGGCATTTGAATCCTCCTCATTCATAAATAACCGTTATTTTTTTATAATTTGGATAGACGAGCAAACTATATTAAAAATTGCCTAAATTTGATACATGGATTTTCTATGTGATGGAGAAAATCTTTATCGCATAATAATTTAAAATTCTTTTGCAGAAGATGCCTAGCCATTACTTGTTACCAAAATTAAACACAATATTTCAAAATCGTTGAAAGAAGATCTCCATGGCCAGCTTTGAAGTACAAGAATGAAGAAACCATTTCTTGCGCCAAGACAGAAAAAGGTCTATATATGTGAGGGCACATTTAAATAAAAAAATTAGGATAAATAATTTGTTGTGTACCCTCCAGACACTGTTAGTAGACAAACAATTCTCTATTGTCAAATCCATCGAAGAACAAAGATGCAAATATATCTAAAATAAACTGTACATGCTTATTACAGCTCAAGATCTATATGTGAACTCTCCTAGCAATTAACTTCTTGTGTCTTTTAACTTGCTTTTTGTTCTCTTCGTGAGATTATAAATGTGCATATATTTTCCTCTCTATACAGATGTACGTAACAATGAAATTATACCCAAAAAAAAAAAAATCAGAACAAACAAGTATGCACATTAAACAACAAAAAAAGAAGGAATTGGCTATGGCTATAGTAACTGGTGCTGAAACCACTCCTGAATAGCAGATCGAAGGGGATAATTTGTAATGAGCTGACGATGTGACAGTTTCAAATTAGTCATAGGTGATCTGTCATGTCCACTGTCAAGCCAACCTTTTATAGCCTCGGCTTCATAAGTATATCCATCTGCGGCAATCTGTGGATCCTTCATGACCTCCTGAAATAGATAAATGTAGGCAAATTAGCTGTGTGTGTATGCTGAAATTAGTTCAAGTGTCTGTGTTGCAACTAGCAGTGGTATTAGATGTGTTGCAACATTAGTATACACAGGATTTCTATATTTTTTTTCATTGTATGAACTAAGTGAGGCAGGCATCAGTAGACCGGTACACTACCCTTGCTTTACAAGAGAATCTTGATGTACCAACTGAGTGACTCTTAGTATCTTTCTTTTTCCAATTTTTGGTCCACACCTACTTATGCACACTTGCAGCAGTTATCACTTCCCTCAAAAGTGGAAAAAAGGGGAGAGCAACATTAATAGCTAATACCTGAAAAATGGGGCAGACAAAATAAAATGGCACACCATTCCCATCCAAGTAGGGTCCAAACGGGGGTGACACGGATAGTGATGCAGCATTCTTTATGGGCTCAAGCACCCTCCAAACATCATTAACTATATCAAGTTGTTTCCCCTTGCTCAACGACTCAGCACATCTGAGTCCGAGATAAGCCAGCTGCATAGCCTGTACAACCGGCCAATCCTTGGCTGAAGCATCAATCACTGACCCCAACTCTCCCTTTCCTAATGCTTCCTCAACTACCCCAGTAATAGCCAGAGGAGACCTTCCAGTCAAAAGATGGAGTATAATCATACCGAAGGAGTAGACATCAGACTTAGGTGTTGGCTTGTGAGAAACCATGATATCTGGGTCCGAGTATGAATTTTTCAGAGATTCCGTTGATTTTAGAAAAGTAGAGGTTCCATAATCGCTGAGCTTGATGTGAAAATCGGAATCAATGAGAACAGTTTCAGGCCTGAGGTTGCCATGAATTATGGCATTAGGCTTACTGGAATGAAGAAATATCAGAGCGGAGCAGATTTCGCCAATTATTCTGGTGCGAATCTGCCATGTCAGCGGCACTCCACCATGCATACTAAGTAAATGCTCTTGTAAGCTTCTTGGTACGTGCTCATAGACCAGAGCAGGTGTATCTTGGCAAGATCCAATTAAGGTGACGAGATTTGGATGCCTCAGTGTACTAAGAACGGTGACCTGTAATAAAAATGTGGACTGAATATATTGATAGTGAGGTAAGTCAAGTTAATGATACGACAATATACAATCATTTTTAGGAGCTTAGTTTCAGGTATTGTTAACTGCACTCTGAAGCAGAACATTCGGCAAATTGGTTCATAAAATGAACCTCCCCTCCCCCTCCCCCTTCCCCAACCACAAACAGACAGGTACCGAAAAACAAGCAAACAAAAATATGTCACTTCTCTTTCGTCTTTTTGGCCACATTGCGGATACCTCGATATTTTCAATTTACTCCAAAGTCCCTATTTACTGGTGTACTTGAACCACTTACATTATGCCCCCTAAAGGGAGAAGAAAGAAAAAGGAAAAAATGCGCACTTTATTTTTCTTTCTTTTATGTGTCCATATATAAATATCTTAATATTTTAAATTTAACTTAAAGGCCAATGATTAATGGTGTGCTAAACTCTTGCATTAAGCTCTCTGCCTGTTCATGTTAACTGTAAGGTAATAAATTGAGCAACCTCTTTCTTGAACTGTAATCTATCAAAATCGCTTCTGGAGTGCAACAGCTTCACAGAAACAAAGGCATTTGAAATTGTACCGACGTAAGCCAGGCCAAACTCGTCTTCCCTAGTTTTGAGCAAATCATTGAAATCTTGGGTGGCCTTCTTCAACTCTGCATAAGAAAACTCAGTGTTGGGTCCTGGTCCTAAGCAGGACCCAGAAAAATTCTTCTTGTTTATTTTGTTACGTAAATCCTCAGCCTCTTTCACTGCAATTTCATGTTCTTTCAGCAATCTGTCATGGTCATCTTGTATCGAGTGAAGGAGGGATTGGGTCCCGGCCAACTTTTCATCTAAATCCTTTGCATAGTGGTCCAAGTTGGCAAGCTTTTCTTCAATTTCTTCCCTCTCTTTTAACTCCTTTTGGTGCAGGTCATCAGATTGTTTGGTCTGAAAAAGGAGTCGGCCAACATTTAGAGATAGTTAAGAGTCTAGATGAATTATGATGATAACTGATGCATAAGTTTTAAACTATTTACGAAAGTGACAAAAAGCTAGTTTGCTAACTAGAAACTATATCCTCAAAATGTTCAAGTACCACCGAAAAGCAAACTGGTTCAAGAATACAGAACAAAAGCATGATAAGTAGTAAAAAACTGAAAGACAAAAAAAGCACATGCTGTTTTTTGTAAGAAACCAGAATAATGATGGGCCAAAAAATAAAAGAAATTTAATATTGCAACAGAACCAACACAAAGTGTGGAGGTCCACCAGATGCTCCAATCATTTGAAAAAAGGCAATTCCATGAATTTGGGAGGAAAATAAATGTTTAGGTTGAAAAAAAAAACTCATTACTTTAAGGAGAGCCACCCAGAGCTCCCTTTCAGTTCTTTGATGCTTATTTCGCTCATCAAGGACTTCTTTTTTCAAGGTCTTAGCTACCCGTAATGCCTCTTGAAGCCTGGCATATGTATGATCATCGTCATCACGGTCATCAGACCTCATGCCTCCCTACAGAAATTGGTAAACATGAAAAAAATTGCCCATGTTTAACTTTTCATGCCCCCCCCCTCCCCCCCACCCACACACAACACTGCAACACCCCCCTACCTTATATCATCTTCTTGATACTTAGATTGGAGTGAGAGTATGTTTGAAGATAAAGTTATAAAGTTTGGCGATATCATTTAGTTGGTCTTGTATGGCCATAGACATGGTACTAGTAAAGAAAGTTCACAAAGGGAAACAGTGACACTGAAGAGTTACCAAGGAAAAAACATAGTGCGTACCCACAGGCACCAAATTATATTAAGAATTGATAGAAGTTGAATAAGATATTCATAAAGTGTTTACATTGTGAAGCACTGATTTTTTCAATGATGATGAAGAGTCGTTCTTGTTGGTCTCATATAATGAATATTCTGCTTCAATCTTTAAATCAGCAGAGGATGATGAATCAGAGTCACTATGCATATCCAACTCGTGTCTGATTTGAGTTCTTGTTGGCATCTCTTTAAAAGGATCAAGAGATATATCTTCCGGACCTTCAGGAACAATGGCTCGCAATTTGGTAGATCCAGAGCACTGCTTAACTGATGGCAGAGATTTTAATTGCTGTGACAAGTAGGATAGTAACTTTGATCTTCCTAGCGATGGCGCATCCACAGGTGATGCACTTGAAGTTGCCTCTCTGTTAAAAAATGCAACTCTGTCAATTAGACATAATAGAAAACAGTATCCCTGTATGCGCGTCATGATGGACTTACCAGTACTGACTTCATAATAAAGTACTTACCTTTATCATAGGTTTGGATTACAAAACAGAACCAACAAATTAACGCATTATTCAGAAATTCTGGTGGGAATTCCAAAAAAGCACAATTCAGAAAAAAATATCGCCTAGATTTCATTACCAGGTAGTTAACACAAATGAGTACCAGTCATGACTAAACCACAATAAGTAGTTTGCACATCATTAGTATCACTCAATTAACATGGCTTGATCAAAAAAAATTAAAAAAGAGAGAGATAAAGGAAGTATGTGAAACTTTAAAGATAATTTCCTTTTCACTATTTTCCTATTTGCATTGCATTCGGCAAGTAAATTTAAGGAGAAGTAGATACTAAATCTTTTGAAGCATTATTGTTAGGTAGTAGTGAAGTAGATGAAGTATTATTATATAAAACGACCAAATTGCCCTCATGTACTATGTTAGTAAGTGAAGTGGTGAGGGTAAAAGGTGTCAAAAAGTAAGATATTTAGTGATTTAAGTTTAAAGCGCATATGGAGCTGCATTAAATAACATCCACCTTAAAGCACTTACATTTGGTGCCTTAAAGCAACTTAAATCATAACTAAAGCACTTGCCAAATGCAGAGTTGCAGTTAAGCAGCACAATCGATATTAAATTCAAACTAACATATCATAAAGTGTATATGGAGCAAAATAGCACATTGTAAACAAACAAAAGCAGCATAAAAGCCGGAAAATACCTGGTGCAAATGAGGTCGTCTCTACAAACAATATGTATCTTGCATGATGGGTCGGCTTTTTGCATCACTTCAATTGCCTTCTTGGACTTGGGTCGTTCCACGTTCCTACAGTTGAACAGAAAACCTGTGAAGTCACTTTGAGGTGGGGAATGTCCAACCTAAAAAAAATGGTTGAGAAAGAACAATGTCCAAAAAGATTTGAAATGAGGCAAAAGAAGAGAAACTTCTATTCTTGTATTCTCACATACGTAGTATAATATTTGTTCTGTGCATCCCCCATTACAAGAGTAGTGATTCCATGCAGAGTGATGAGATCCAAAAGTCCTTTAGCAACATCATCTGCCTCAAACACTAGCTTCTCAGCTCTAAACTGAAAAACCAAGAAACAAGAAACAGGGTGTAATATATAATTACAAAACATTAAATAAATATATAGTCCTGTTTACACGTAATGCACATGAGATAAGTCTATGGTTAACGTTTTATTCTAGCTTAATTTTGTAGTTAATGCATTTGTAAGTAAGCTGCCATATAGTCTCAACTGAACTCTTCATTAGACAACATAAGAAAAAGTAATGAAAAATTAGAAAATATTTCATGCAATGTGTACAGGCTGATACTTCTGCTGTTTATACACCTATACCAGAAGCAATGGTACCAAAATCCAAGGTTGAAACCACCAAATAGATTTTCCAGTCCATTCGTACAGCATCACATAAAATATGTTTCTATGCATATAATTAGTAGTTAAAAAACATGCAAAAGATCGACACTTTCTTTCTGAACTTCCATATTTCCTGAATTTGTGAAAATAAGAAACTGAAGAATATTTTCCTTTCTATGTACCTTTCGTTTTGCACATGCACCGATGTAATTGTCCAGCTGCCTATCAGTCCTTTTCCTCTCAAGGTTTATGGACGCATACATGCTGTTATATGCGTTTGTCAGGCCTGAAAGATTCACACCAGATAAAAGTAGAAGTTTTCTTAAGCTATAACAAAAAACACACAACAAAAATGATCAAAAGATAACCTATCACTCAAGTAAAATTAATTTTCTGTCATAGATAAAAAATAGACGCTCACAATTCATAGTTTTATCTATGCGTCTGTACAAATGTAGTACGCAACTGACTTCAGCTAATCTTACACAAGTTAGTAAGGGTACTTTATTTTGGTAAAATAGCAAGAAAGAGATGTTTCTGGCTAAAACACAGTATACATGGATTATACATAAACTAGCGAGAGAAAGGAAGTGAAGAAACAATGTCGCCAAATGATTGGATCCTGGTGGTACAGCTCAATACAATCACAGCACATTGCAGTTTGTGGTATCTCTTTATATCTCACTATCCTGATACATATTCTGACATCCACCTATACATGTCTGATCTAATACAGTATACTTCCAATGCAACACAAGGTCCTTATACTTCTCTGGTCCATAAGCATAAACATAATTTTAACATATCCAGAATAAAACCAACCAAGCCAGTTTGTGAATAAAATTTGACCAATGAACCAAGCACCAAAATTGCTTGTTACAAATAAAATCTTGTTGTTACATCGGAACATATGAATGTTGACTCATCTGGCTAACATTGAAATAGCTAAAATGAAATGATTTCATCATTGAAAAATGAGATTATTCAGAAATAGATTGAATGCTTAAATGACGCATTCAATTTTGGGTAGTAAGTCCATATTGATAATCGAGAAGGTCCTTGTCCTTGTATGGTAACAAATGAATGAAAAGATACAGTGCAACTAGGATAGTTATAGTATGGGATTGACTCAATGTTAGATGCAGAGGTAAATAATACACACATGCAAGCATTATAAGTTGCTCGACAACACAACCAGTTGCCAATGCAACACCTTTCTCGTCCCTTCTTCCATAACCCGACTTTTAAAAAGAAAGAAAAAAGAGAGCCCTATGAAGAATGTGCTAAAAAAATCCAACATATAGTCCAAATACAACGACCATTTGAGTAATTTTACTGCAGAATGATTGAAAATTTCTAATTATCATTTTGATTCAAGACTCCTTTTTTTGATAATTATTGGCCAAAATAGAGTAATAAGAATCCCTTTCAAGGTTTTACCATACATAACATTCTTCTTATTTTACTGCAACAAGATCAACACATTATTGGTGTCGTATTGATTGAGCCTCCTTTTGGTTTTTGATGTTATAGAAAAAAAAATGAGTAATAGGGGTCCTTTCAATTCATAGATATATCTTTTTTATTATTTAATTCATTATTGTATCATTCAAATTATTAATGTATTATTTCATTCACTTATCATAGCATAGCATCCATATATTGATCTATTATTTCAAGTATATCTCTTGAAATCCACTTACGGGTATGATGGTTTGCACAGTTATCCCATCGAGGGTGCAGAGATTGAGTGCACAGTTATCCTCAGCGCTCACACAGAGCTGTTACAGCTGGTGGTACAGACCCAGTAAACCTCTATGTTCACTAGTGGTGGTGAAACCTCTACCTTATGCAGGGATAGACTAGTGGGGTTTTAAGGTTTACCAGGTTGCAGTTTCTTAAACCAACCTCATTTCCCAATTCCATCAGTGTTGCAATTATGATATCAGTTAATTCTATTTAACTTGCACAAGGAGTTTGATTAAGCTATAATTTTCTCAGTTAATGAGGTTTGCAGACGGAAATACCTATATTTTTCTGCTCTTAGACCAATCATCACAACACCTAATTTGGTTGCAAAAAAATAGACCAATCATCAATTTAAGCTAGCACTGGACAAGGTAAAACTTGTTAGGAACATACCTGACAGATTAACTGGTAAGGTCTTGACATGAACATGGGTGATTACAATCTCTGAATTCTCTGCAGAATTCTTCAGAGCCCAGTTAAGAACTGACTTACCGGCCTTATACTCCCCTGGCAAAGCAACAAACACCTTGTTGGCAGTAGACCTAGACCGGGTCTTGACCCGGTTTTTAGCCTCTCCCCACCCTTCACATTCCTCCATCCACCTCGCTGTTGCTATTCTAGAGGTATTAGCAGATTAATCGGAGCAAGGAATGATAGAGAAGCAGATCAAACATGTTGGTCGCCTCTGTGTTTTGGAGAAAACACTGAAAATATGGAACGGAGGCTAGGCACTAGGCACTAGGCTCCCGATTTGGGATTGAAAATATGAGAAAAGAGAGAGGGTAGAGGGTAGAGACTTTTGACTCCTGCCCTTGTGGTCATGGCTAGGATTACTGGGGAGCTTTAATTGCTGACTATGACGCCTGGCGTTGCCATCCGGGTTTCTATAATTTAAATTGAATTTTTCTAGGGGCTTAAGCTTAATTCTGTGTAATCATCTTTTCTTTTCAAAATTTTAATGGCCGACTTGCGGCCGTACGTAATAACTAATTCATAATTTGAGAAATATTTAATAACGTCTAAAATAATAATTTATTATTTTTATGATATAGATAATATATTAAAACTTGTATTTTACAAAACATACGAGTCACATAAATAAGTAATACGTTAATCATATAATTTATAAAGTTCGAAAACAATTTAAAATTTTGTTTAAATTTAAACCGTTGAATATCTGATAAATAGATATTTATTATTAATAAAAAAAATTAACACTATCGGCAAGTACATTATAGGAATCATTGAAAAATAGCCATAATTTATAATAATATCTCTCTCATGCAATTGTCATTATAATTTATTTAAAACATACGCGGCAGATAGAGATTAAGCGACGGAGTAAAAATAAATAGCAATTTTTAATTCGGAGTTCTGAAGACAGCAATCTATAATTTTTAGTTAATATGATAATTTCAGTGTAATGGAATTAATTTTTTTAATGCTACAGAAAAAAAAAAATCGGTACGTTGAAGTTTAGTGAGAATTTTACGGTCGTGCTACTTTTTTATACTTCAATTGTTTTCGACCGTTGGATTAAATTCAGTTTGTACCAGTTGAAGATTTGATAATCTATATTATTTATTTTTTGGCGGTAATTTTTCAATAATACAAACAATACAGTCCGATGACTTATTTTGATATGATGGGAACAACGACAATTCGATTTGTATTAAGATGCGTGTGTTCCGCTTTAAAATTTGTGTATATCTGTTTCAATTTATGTGCGTACATATCTTAATACGAATCAGATAGTATATAGAGCTCATTGGACAATGACTAGACGTCTAGACAGGTCCAGAAGTTCATTTGCAACATGCTTTTCAACTGTCCTATCCACAGAACAACAAACAGGAAAGAAGCTGGCCCATCACGATTTTCCACGTGTCACAAGTTATAAGGAGTTCGTAGATCTTCGTTGTGCGAATGCGAATGCGAGCCAGCGTTCGCCGCAATAGATCCAATATATACCTATTGGTTTCGACGTCCACGTACTAGGTCAATTTTCTTTTTCTCAAACAAAGAAAACTATATATGACCACTTGCGAGTAGCTCTGGTTTGAAATCATCGTCCATTTATTTTAAGATTCGTGCATAATGCTTTAAAATTCGTGCATGTATGTTTCAATTTTCGTGCGCACAAATCTTAAATTAGATCGTACAGTCATCATGGTTGTTGAACCTAAAAGTAGGTCCGATGGGCATCGGACCTACTCCGTTCTCATATTTAACAGATTCTATCAGTATTTGTTGAATGTTAATCTAATTATAAAAATGAATATGATTTATCCACATTATGTCTCATAAAATTGGTCGGTTCTTAGACAAACATGTATTGCAAATAAATGAATATTGAGTATAACTTCTTGCTCCTACAATTTTTCAGATTACATCAGCACAATTCCTTCAATATTTTACGACGCATGCTATATAACATTGACTGTGCATCATGAAAAATTTCCTTTGTTCATGTTTTCTTGTGTTGATCGTACAACAGTATTTGAGTTGTTCGGAAACATTTTGAGTATTCTTTTAGTCCACATGATAATCAAAGTATAATAGGTTGTTAAATATATTAGATTGATTTGAAATTTAAGAAAATTAAAACACAGTGCATTTAATATTTTAAAACGAAAATTAGAGGATTTTTTAATTTTAAAATTGACTATACAATAAGAAAAATCCTTTGTTGACAGTATTGTTGTTGACCATGCAATAATATTATGATATGTTGTTTAAAAACCTTTAAATTTTTTTAGTCCAGATACTAATATCAAAATATAATAGTTTGTGCCTACGGGCTTGTATTAAAAACAAATAATAGTTTGTTGAATACACTATATCGATTTGAATGGGTATAAATTTGTGAATTTGTATTGTTTTGCTTAAGTTTATGATAAATTTATAAATTTGTAAATTTGAAAGAAACATTGCATACATTAGGATAAATTCGTTAGCCTGATTTCTTTTGTTTATTTTAAATGAACATCATACATATTAAAAATAAAAAATTTAAAGGACATCCATGAAAAGGAGAAAAACGAGGGACAGACACAGCATAATAGTAATAATAAAAACCAACCAACAAACATGACCGTTAGATTGGAACTCTCCTGGAACCATTATTAAGTGGATTCTCAGCCGCACGTACCCCCTTATCCGTTTAGTTCAGATCCAACCCTACCGTATAGAATAAAATTTGCATCGTTTTTGAAACTTGGCACGAATTATAAAGCAAACTGCAAACGCGATATCTAGAGAATATGCACACTTACCTGTTCACCGTTAAGAGCGAGATTTATTCCTTGCTCTGTGAATCCAATCTCACACATTCCCCTCTCTAGGATCCGGTCACCTCAGACCTTTCCCCAGGAGATAGGAGTAGGTCCGATGGACATCGGACCTACTTTTAAGTTCAATTAGCTCTAACACTGTACGATTAGCATCAAGATCTGCTTGCACAGAAATTGATACAGACTCACACGGATTTTGATGCGGATCGCATGAATCGTGATGCAAATCGGATGGTCACCACACCCATCGAACCAAAGTAGGTCCGATGGGCATCGGACCTACTCTGAATTCTTTCCCCAGACCCCAGGCCTGCTTAGATCAACCAACTGGGACCGGGTGGGCCAACTGATAGCGAATCAAGACCTGGTTTAACAGGTCAAACCAACCACCAGTCATTCACTACCCCCCAGTTGAAATGGAGACTGACCAACTCTTGGCTTGGCCAGTTGAAAGGGGTCCAGATCCCCTAAAGTAACCCAATTTTTGAGTTTTGGATCGGGACCATCAGAATCAAATCCGTCGCTCAAGATCGCCTCGGAATTCGAATCTGTCGCTCGGAATGCGTGCGCTCCACTTTAGATGGATGGTCACGGATTCGAATCGGACGGTTCCGATCCAAAACTCAATTTTTGGGTTACTTCACTGGATCTGAATTCAGTTGAAAGGGTACCTAATTTCCCAGGCGAAAGTTCGTTGCAAGTAAGTTTGGTATTTAGAAGCAAATATAGCCAAGTCCAATGAATAAATAACATACAAATAAAATACAAATAACAGATATGAAAAATACAAGTCATTTTCGAAAAGATTTACAAATACAAAACATTACTATCATTGAATACTTTAAAAAAATGCAAGCAGAAGAAAAGAGAAAAAGAATATATTTCCTGTCAGATACAAGGTCAAGAGAACAGAAAAGAAAAAGAAAAATGAAACGCGACATCAGCATCATTTGCCTTGAAATATGAAATTGCAGCACTTAGACATTGACGGGGAATGCCAACTCACATGAAATATTAATACCTCGTTAGACCAAGAGGCTGGATGACCTTCTAATTTCCCATCCTAATAAGTGGACACCCCAAGAAAAAGCTCCTAAACAACACTATCTGAAAGCACCACATAAATACAAATTAGATAAGCATGGCAATTTAGATTCTAGTCAAAGTTTTTTTTATATATAATATACCTAGAAACAGCAGTTAGGGATTGTTAAAACCCAGATGACACCGGGAGACTTCAACACCATAATTCCACTTGGCGTATAATTAGCATCACAATATTAGAAAACCAGTCATTCGATTTTAGAGTAGCAACTGATCAATTATTTTTCTTTTCACAAGCACCAAACAAGCATGGAATCAGTGACTTTCTGGCAATCTGTTGCAAATCAAAAGCAAATGAAGAAAGAAAAATGATCAGTAATAGACTGATAACAAAGTTCTTTCAAGGATCCTTCAAGTAGCCCAAATTATTCGACATAAAAGAATGAATAGCAATTTGCAAAATTGAAATTTAAGGACACAAGGGCAAGGTTTTAGAAAATAAACCCGGGTATAACATCTACAATACATATCAAAATTATCAACAATTTGTATCATGCCGAGTTGAAATTTTTCCAGCATTCCAAAGCATGCTGGAATTTTACAAGTACAAATGCTTACATGGTACCGAAAATATCAATACCCATAACCATAGGAATTGACCCCATGATAGGCCTTCCTTAGCTTGAATTATGCAATCATATCAATTATCAATTAGTGTCCACAAAGGTGGCTCACTCCACATTAACTTTGCAACCAACAAGAAAATCCAACACGAGCAAATAAAAGCAAGAAGGCAAATAAACAAGCATGTGCTAAAATTTAGTCAAAGCACTGAGGTACCATACTGGAAGCACACACAAGTAGTGGACCTAATTTGAATATTACTGAGATCTAATAACCCTTCAAAGCTGCCTCTACAGTTAAAATGTAAAGAAGAGAATGGGACAAAAGCAAACAGCAGCATTTTTCAAATAAGATCAAAACCAATCCTGATAGAAGCATTTACCTCCAAGGGAACTCGCTTGTGTCTATTCCAGATTTATGCAATTCGTAAACATACTGCAATGCCTCTCTGCATTCTTCCCTATCATCGAGGAATTCTTCTTTGTCACCTTCAATCTGTATTGTGTCACTTCCTTTCCCAGTAACAACCTACAAAATGTAGGCATGTAAACACGTAAACAAACCAAAGTAGCAATCTGGTTACTTACAAATATACCCAAAAGGCTACTTTTAGGTCATTTTTCTTCTTTTAGAACTTAATTTCTAAGAATACACAAAGCACTGCAATGCGATAAAAAACATAAACTATAACAGAATAGACTAAAATAAAATAATTATAAAAAAAATGGAAGCAAAAAGTGAGATCAGTATCAGAATGTACCCCCATACCAGCCAGAACTGGGTACAATAAAGGAACTAGCACCACAATTCTGCAGCAGATCACCGCAATGGATTCTCTTGTGCTATCCTTGGTTAATTTTTTTTTTGCTAAGAAGCTCAAGCCCAAAAACTGGAAATTATGAGCAGAGAAAGCTTACAACTATATCACCCTCCTCGCCCATTGCAACAGCAGCTCGCACAGCTACTGTTCTGATGTCATGTAGAAAGAGCCTGTGGCCATTTTTTAGTGGAGGATAGTAATCGTTCTCACCATACTTCAAATAATCTTGCATGGTCCATCCCACACCAACCAGCATATCATCCAAGATATCCACTAGTACCAGTAGAGAAGAAGGGTAAATATTTAGAACTAACAAAAAGAAAGGTAGGAACAAGATGTTATAGTACCAGAAGTAGAAAATTTATTACATGGATCTTCATTCTTTGGATTGTCTGATGTCAGCATAACCACATCACTTTTTTCAGCTGCTATTTTGGTAACCAATGGTCTCTTTCCTCTTTGTCCTTCACCACAGCAGCCAACCACTGCATGTTGTTCAATAAGAAGAAAACATATATATATAAGTGCAGCACTGCAACAGATGTCAATTTACGCACTAAAACAGAGTGAGTGAATCTTCAGGATGTGAAATCCTTTTTGAAGGAATTACATATTTAGATGAAAAGAAGTATTATATTCTCTGCAATGCTCCCCAAAAGCACCACCAACATTAAGTGCTAACCGAGCCAGGCTCCTAACTTCTAAGAGAACCAATGATTCTCAGTTATCTTATCTCACTTCCGATTCTACCCTTCAATAACCAAAAAAATGATCCAAGCCATTCAATGTGATCAAAATCCAAAATAATTCTAATAGGAGATGAATTTGCAATCTTTTACACAGATAGTATGCCCTTTAGAATGAAGAAACCTAATATATGATCAGTTATGAATATATCAAAGTTCAAAAACATTATATTGAATAAGTGCTCCAATCAACTCAACATGGCTATCCTAGCCAACAGTATCTCCCTACGAAATTTGAGAGCATACAAATGTCAATTCACCATAAATCGACAGATGATCCATTAAATTCTAAGTATGTGCTTTACTCTACCTCATCTGATGGATGATGAAATAAACATCGCAAATGTAAAATTGTATCTCCAATTAGAATTTGTGTTTAGATCACACTGAACAATTCAGATTACTCCTTTTATTTATTTATCAAAAAGTGTGATCCGGCACCAGAGCAACAAGGTACTATAGAGTATAGGAGGACCATAGCAGAACTTTTTAAATCACCTTAACCATAAACTTTAAAAGTGCATTACACTGTGTAGGGTGCTAGAACAGCAGGTGAATTACTGATAGAATTGAAATAATTACATGGATAAAGTTCCAATATAATAAAGAGCAAGTTGTTTCCAGAAAAGACAGCTTAGTTAAATTCTCCAATTCATTGGGAACAAATACTCGGTTTGAGGTGACTAATTCTTAGTGCCTAAAAACCAGCAAGGAGAGAGATGCAAAAATGTTGGCTTAAATGTAATTTCTAACCAAAAAATGATATCTAAAGAGAAGTTTGCGAACAACAAACCAGTGATGATTCGCCGTGGACCCAGCTCTTTAACAGTATCAAGAAGCCTCGACAGAGCCTCTGGTGTTCGGGCATGGTCCACCACTACCCCAAAAGCTTGTTCTTCGTCAATGAGTTCGATTCTACCCGGTACTGCATCTACCTCTTCAATCCCCCTCACAATGTCTTCCAATGGTACACCAACTGCTACCCCAACAGCAACAGCTGCCAGAATGCTATACACATTTTCCCTACAAAGCAAACCAGAGGATATCTCAAGTATTCCATTGGGAGTCTGCACTAAAACTTCTGTTTCAAATAAAGAAAGCCTGTGCTTTATAACATGCACGTCTGCTTTCTTATTTTCCATGGCATAAGTCACCACTGGCACGTCAGGGCTTCCCTGCGATAAGAAGTACAGAACGTTAGGATCATCTATATTGACCACCTTTCTATGCCGACTGGGGTCCACCATCTTAGCAAATACTCTCGCCTTGCTTTTCATGTATTCTTCCCTGGAACCACTAGCACCAGCATCATCATATCTTAAATTAGTGAAGACTGCAATATCATAGTCTATTAAATCTCCATTTCCATCGATAGATGAATCCATGGCAACAGCCTCTGACCCGTTATAAATCATCTTTGCCAAGATTTTCTGTACTGAGACTGAATCTGGTATTGTAGGCTTAGCATCAGGAGACTCCAGATGGGTGTTGCTATGCACATAATGGCCCACAACAGACAGCATACCGGTACGACGGCCAGAGGCCTCATACATGGCCCTGATTAAATGGACAGTTGCAGTTACCCCACTTGAACCCGCTACACCTATCACTGGCATTTTCTCTGATGGATGCCCATAAAATGCTGCGGCAAGGTTTGGAACAACACCAACTGTATCTTCTACTATGACGACGGCCCTGTAAATCAACAGTTGTGCATCAGAGTTCAAACATGAAAAAACCAACCAACCAATCAGTTCAGTCTGGTCCAGTTTTTTACACCGGATGTCTAGTTCTCATAAAATCATACTCTTTTTGGTTACGTTCATTAATTTGCTCAATCAAGCATTCATGTGCTCCTATGTCATTAATTTTAGCAGAACGGATTCAATCTATTAACAACCATACCTGCATGCAAGCTTCTCATCTATGTTAATTTCCTTATCAGCAACGACTGCAACAGCACCTCTCTTATCAGCTTCAGTTAATGGTGCAATCCCACTAGATTCATTGGAATTGACACCGCAAATGAATAAATCTCCAGACGTGACTTCCCTCGGATCAGTTTGAACTCCTGTAATGGAGACCTCTAAATCCCCATTTACTAAAACAGGTACGACCTTGCTCTCGTCAAGGAGCTCGGCCAGTGTCATGCTAAATTTGGGCTCCATGACACGAATCCGTTCCTTGCCAAACACATCAAAGTTAAAACCAAAGGAAGGCATCGATCCATTTATGGATGGACTGGTCAAATTGTTGTCTTCGCCTTCATTGTCGCTGGAATATGAGTCCCGCGCCTGAGCCTGGTGAGAGTGTAGGAAAAAGGGGACCAAGATGATTATAATATGTATATATAACAAAGTTATAGGATCTCATATACACGTAAAAAAGAAGTCAGTAAAATGCTCATAAATCCACACAAACGATGACCCTGTCTATTTCTTTGTCAAGAAAATGGAAAACGTTACATATTACCATAATTACTTTTAATTTCCGTCGTTTTAAGCACCCGCCCAAACCACGTCTCCTACACGAGAGCATTTCCTCAGCAAGTTAAACTATGTTTCATTCTCCAGTATTACTCTAATTATGTATTCTGCATCCAGGATAGATTCTGGTTATTTGATACACTGTGCATTGATTCAGAAAAGACTAAAGAAATCAATGCTCAACTTTTTGTCAAGTCTAAGAGTTCAAACTAAACTAAGTTGCCTTGAGAGCAAAGTTCAACAAATTAAAGGAAATAGTTTATCTTATCAGAAAGACTAGTTATATGAATAACCTGTAGATTATTAATTTCATTTAAATCCTGCTCCTCATCAGGAGTAAGCTCATCCTCGGTCGGTGCCTCCTGTACAGCCGGAGCTGGAGCCGCAGCCTTGACCAGGTCCTGTTGCTTCTGGTAAATGGCTTGGTCGACGTCCAGAAACAGATCAGCTGAAGGGGAAAGAGAAGGAATCTTCAGTGCACCGCCATCATCAGACGAAGAAGGGTCGAGGGCAGGGAAATTTAGGTTCTCCGCCTCAATGCGGCGGCGGGCCCGGTCAACTTGACGCTCGAAGATTTGGCGGCGGCTGAGTCCATGGGAAGTATCCTCTGGGATTTCTGGTGGTTCATCGTCGGACGGAAGTGGCTGGAATCGACCGTGCCGGAACGCGGCGAGGCGACATGGACGGCGGAGAGGGAGCGAAAGAGCGGGAGGGAATGGACGGGTGGAGGAGAGAGAGAGGTGGGAACAGGGAAAAGGAAGAGTGAGGTACATGGGGATGGGGGTTTATGAGGTTTTGGGAGTGTTTGCTTGTGGATTAGGAAGCGAGGAAGAGACGAGGTGGTTACTATGAGAGTATGAGTGAAGTGGGATTCGAATCAACCGATCGGACGGGCGCTAATTAGTTGAGCTCCCATCATGAACTCTTTGAATCGGACGGCGGGGAGCATGTCCAACCCGTTGCGGTGTTGTCGAGATAGAGCCGTAAAGATATTGACAGAGCATATTTTGCTTCATACAGCACGTGAACAATAAAACCAAACAACGATACATATGACTCGTGTGTTGCACGAAATAAAAACTTCTCTATCAGATCCAGTGAAGTAACTCAATTTTTGAGTTTTAGATCGGAACTGTCCGATTTGAATCTGTGATAATTTATTCCGAAGTGGAGCGCACACATCTTGAGTGACGGATTCGAATTCTGAGATGATCTCGAGCGACGAATTCGAATCTGACGGTTCCGATCCAAAACCCAAAAATTAGATTACTTTAGGGGATCCGGACCCAACCATCTGGTGACTAGTGAGGGACTTACACAATTCGACTAGAATCCGTATCCTCTACATTGTACTGTAGGAGTTAATTTTTTCGGCTGTGTAATTAGAATTCGGACCAATCCTGCCCATGCTTATAACGCACATAATCTTTTAATATTAGTGCAGATTTAAATCGGACGATTCGGCTCTTAATTTCAAAATTTGAGTTAACTTGGAGGATATGAATTCGACGGTTACACCTCAGACTCCATGGTAATGGATAAAATTGAGTAAAATGGTGTTCGTTCATCAATTTTTTTTGTGAATTCAACTCTAAAACTTATTGAATTGGTTTTGAACTACGATTTCGAACCGTTAAAACTTATTTATCTTACGAGTGATGCGTCTACATGTAAAAAAGTTTAAAATTTAGTATTAATTTTGTATAGAGTCAAGTGGTCAAAAAAATTCAAAAAATAAATACATTAAAATTAATTTATAAACCTTCTAATTTTGACTACTTGACTTTATACTAAATTAATTCGAAAGTTTATAATTTTCGCATGTAGACGTATCACTCATGCGGTAGATGAATTTCAACAATTCGAATTCGTTATTTGAAGTCAATATGATAGAATTGAGTTCACAAAGAAACTGTGTGAACTTAAGAACACCCTAGTTCTACTCGATAAAAGAACATAATTTACGGAAGTCAAATGTTAAACCATCTTCTTAGAAGTGTCAAACAATACAAATTCTTTCTTGTCCATTCCAATTTCGCATGGTATAAAAAAAAAATACACGGACAAAGGAGGTAGAAGTCATCCTCAACGATACATTACAGGAAAAAATATCTATCATCAAAACACAAGGAAAGAATAGAAAAAGAAATACCAAAAATCAAAACTTCAAAATTAGAAGCTTGTTCGGTACAAAGGAATTGTGATGAAATAGAAAAAGAGTGTGAAATTGTGATAAAATAGTAGCCGAACATGAGTGGAATTAATGGAATGAGAAAAAATAAAGAAGTGAAATTTGGATGGAATAGGAGAAGTGAAGTTACCCATTTTGTCCCTCCAAGGAGAACAGCTTGGGTCCGATGGGTTTTGGGACCGTCCGATCCACTTTAAGATTTATGCGCACGAATTTTAAAGCAGATGCAAAAGTTGCGGGCGCTAATCTTAAAGCCGATCGGACGGTCATCGAACCCATCGAACTCACTTTGAGTCCGATGGGTATCGGACCCAAATTGACCTCCCCTCCAAGATGTCAAACCCTCTCTCTTTTGCATTTTGACCCCTCTTTATTCCATCCCACTATTCTATGAGAGAAATAGAATTGGAGAAGAGTGACATTTTCACATATTGAAATTGGCTCAATTCCACTATTCCACTATTTCAAACATGCCGAACATGATTGGAATCCTATGAAATAGGAGAATTAGCATTACTTTTTTAATTTTTTATTTATTATATAAAATGGTCTATATGATATTATTTTGACATATTTGAGATTAATTTGTAATACTATAGTTGATAATTTGTTAGTATGCTAGTTTTATGCCGAACAATGTGATATTAATGATCTAGCTGTTTTAAAGTTTGAAATATTAGTTATGAAAAGTATAATGGCACTATAATTTATTGGCCACTTTATCCTGCTAAGACATCAAATACTGAATTATATTCTAGTGGCTAATCGCCACTAAAACTATGTATAGCTTCGGCGTGTTTCGCAGATTAAAAAAAAAAAAAAAAAAAAGAGGGGAGAGGATGCCGTGATTTTTATTTTTACCCAAAAAAAAAATTTATTTTAATATAAATAACCACGTTTTTAAAAGAATTTTATTTCTACCCAAACCGCATATATTATTTGCGGCTTGAATTAACAATTCAAACCGCACAGAATATATGAGGCTTGAATTAACAATTCATACCGCACAGAATATATGCGGCTTGAATTGAGCAAGTTCTACAAATCAGAAACGGCTTGAAACGGTCGTGTGGTATTAATATACAATCAATAATGAAAATTTCATTTATTATTTTATTAAATGGTAATTTTTCACCGATAACCCTAGAAATTTATTCACCGACAACCCTAAAGTTATTTTTATTACAAAGAATTATATTTTTATTACAAAGAATTTTATTACAAGTCTCATGATCGATATGAATAATCTTATTGCATTTCTAAACAAGCCAAAGGGATCGTTCGATTCGACATGCACAATTCCAAAATAAATAAATAACATGCACACAAAATGGTAAGTAACAATTTGACAATGTCCAGGAAACCCGTACCTGTTGTTGTGGGGTAGTTTACTCCTGCCTCTACGTTACTCCTTACTTCAGAACTCGGACCTAGACCATGTAACACGGTTTCTAAATTAATATTTATACATGTTTTTATATAGACATGTCTATTGCTAAACTAATTTTTATTAAGTACAAAATCCGAATATCATTGATACGATTTAAACAAATATATTTGTTAATTGACAATTATAAATGGAAATGGTATTTCATGAGGAATAGGATTAAATT
Source organism: Carex littledalei (assembly GCA_011114355.1). Lineage (NCBI taxonomy): Eukaryota > Viridiplantae > Streptophyta > Magnoliopsida > Poales > Cyperaceae > Carex > Carex littledalei. The sequence goes on from CM022105.1 coordinate 3,128,735, forward strand.
ATTGATAAGTTTTTATAATATAATTCTTTGTAATAAAAATAACTTTAGGGTTATCGGTGAATAAATTTTTAGGGTTATCGGTGAAAAATTACCATTTAATAAAATAATAAATAAAATTTTCATTATTGATTGTATATTAATACCACATGACCGTTTCAAGCCGTTTCTGATTTGTAGAAATTTATTCACCGACAACCCTAAAGTTATTTTTATTACAAAGAATTATATTACAAAGAATTATAATAAAATTCTTTATAATAAAAATATAAGTTTTTATAATATAATTCTTTGTAATAAAAATAACTTTAGGGTTATCGGTGAATAAATTTCTAGGGTTATCGGTGAAAAATTACCATTTAATAAAATAATAAATGAAATTTTCATTATTGATTGTATATTAATACCACACGACCGTTTCAAGCCGTTTCTGATCTGTAGAACTTGCTCAATTCAAGCCGCATATATTCCGTGCGGTCTGAATTGTTAATTCAAACCGCATATATTCTGTGCGGTTTGAATTCACAATTCAAGCCGCATATATTTTGTGTGGTTTGAATTGTTAATTCAAACCGCAAATAATATATGCGGTTTGGGTAGAAATAAAATTCTTTTAAAAACGTGGTTATTTATATTAAAATAAATTTTTTTTTGGGTAAAAATAAAAATCACGGGAGAGGATGGGTAACGAGTTGTCTAAATAAATTTATTTGCTTTAGTAATTAAAAGTTTGAAAAGAAACTAAGAAAGAGGAGAATTAAGACATAAAAGTAAATGCAATTATTCTTTGGATCTGTTTGGCATTCAGTTTTTTGGAAAAAAGTGAACTTATGTATAATTTTTGGAAGCTGATATGAGTACCCGCAGTTGAGTACCCGTACTGTACCCGCACATAAACTATCATAACTGTTTTTGGGGACCGCACCTAAACTGTCATAACTGTTTTTGGGGACCTAAACTGTCAAAACTGTAATTTTGTTTTACAAGTATTAATAGTAACATTGTGAAGTATTTATATCTATACAAGACAAGTATTTATATCTATATAATGAACTACATATATGAAAAATCCACAACCAAAAAGTCACGTGTCAGACTGCATTGGGGACCATTACTGAATGTCAGACTACATTGGGGACCACAACCAAAAAGTCACGTGGATCACACCACCAGTGCTACATTCATGGTTTAAATTAATTCACATACAAAATGGAAAGTATTTATACCTAAATTATCAAGTATTCATACCTAAGATATCAAGTATTTAAAAAAAAACTGGATACAATACCTACTCATCTTTTACACGTTTTTCAATGTAGTTTTTTTTTTCTCCGTTCAATCTAACCAATTTTTGGGACGATCTATGAGGAATTTTGCAAATCTAAAAACACGAACGTTTTCTATTTTTTTTTTCTCTTTCAAATGAGATCCATGATGACATACTTTTACACGTTTTTCAAGGTATCAAATATTCAAATATGGAAAGTATTCATACAAAATAGAAAGTATTCATACCTAAGATATCAAATATTCATATATAATTCATCAAGTATTTATACTTAAGATATCAAGTATTTAAAGAAAAAAACTGGACTCATCTTTTACACGTTTTTCAAGGTAGTTTAATGATTGACAAAGTTAGTTATACCGTTAATTGGGAAAGGAATCAATGCGGGTACAATGCGGGTACTCAACTGTGGGTACTAAAATAATTATTCATAATTTTTATAGAGGTGTAAACGGTTGGATACGGATTAAATAGTGATCAAAATGTATTCTTATCTATTATAATTTTTCAGATATGGATACAAATACGGATAATTTTGAATATGGATTAGATATTAATCATATGTGAATACAGATCGGATATCAGACGGATACAAATACGGATATGAATATAATTCGAATAATTAAAAATAAATTACTAATGTACATTCTTGTAAACAATAACATCTAAATATATTATTTTTCATTAATAAATTAGAGCTCAGTAAATTTCCTGCCTCCAAAAAAATCATTATACGAATATAATTTTTCAGTGCATCAATTTTGTTGATGTACTGCCTCCTTCATAAATCATTATATTATTTCAACTTAGGCCAGTCTAAATTAATCATGTTTGGTCGATGCTTAATTTATAGCTTGACTTAAGCTATTCCTTATTTGATAGAAGTTTGATGACTTAAGACATAACTTAATTTGTTTTTATAATAAAATTGCAACTATTTGGTAGATGAAAGTACTTATTTTTATAATATGACTTTTCGATCTTTAAACATCATTATTAAATCAAATTCATACTTTGTCTGGTCTTAGGATATTAATTAATTCATGAAAAAAACAATAATAGAAAATAAAAAATAGAAATTAAGCTAAAGTCTACTTTGATAAAACAATAATTCAATTCAATTTCTGAGTAAGGTATGTACTGGTATCTGAGTTTAATGTACCACATTCTAAATTCTACTAAAATAAAATTGCACTGGTATTTGAGTAATGTACATGCTGGTACTTGGTAAAACAGAAAAATTTACTCAAATAAAATCACACTAACATTGGTAAACAAATTACAGAAAACCAAGAACCATATTTCAAACATCTAATACAATAGAATAGTTCATACATAATAAAGGATCTGACAATAACATAAGAACAATAAGATCTTACAATTACCTACTTGATAAAACAGAAAGATTATTTTCTCAAAACAAAAACATAAAGATTCACTCAAATAGATTGCATACTGAAACCATGTATACTTAAACATTAAAAAGAAGGATATCAAATATGCATTATATGGAGTGAAATAAATGGAGGAATCAATAAATACATAACGGTGATAAAATATGGAATTGTGAAATTTCCAAATACTCACTATCATAGTGACAAATGAATTATTCGGGTTCGGTTCGGCAAGGTCAAAAATTCGTGATTCGGAAATAATTCGGGTATAATTCGGGAATGATTCGGAATTATCCGGACCAGAGATCTCACTCCTACAAGGGAGCAAAAAAAAATTCTGAGAAAAAATCGTAAAATTCGGGGAAAATTCGTAAAATTCGCGAATAATTTGGTCAAAGTTCGGTCAACCGAATAATTTGGCGTTCGGTTCGGCATCACAAAAAAAACAAATAATTCGCGAATCTTGTGACTATGCTCACTATAACCCTAATTTATGCCTTCAGAAAATTAAGGCACCTCAATAAGTGGTTTAGTTTAGGCACGTTTAGACCAATTTAACTTTAGACTTACGCTTAGTTAGGCCAACCTATTTAATGCTTGTTTAGTAGAATAACTGAGACTCAAAGCTCTTATTTCACTTTTTAGTCTACAACCAACCATGATACAAAAGAACTACAAATAAAAAGGAAGCATTTATATTTATATTGTACAAAGTTTTAACCTCTTTAAAGTTGTGAAGAATTGGAGTCGGCCCAGAGCCCAAATAGCTTATTAATTTGATGTAGTTTAATCTTTGAGAATCGATTCGGATTATCCGGTGGATTCGGATAATTCCGAAAATTATTTGGATCCAAATTCAAATCCACTAATATTCGTATCCGAATTTATCAACTTCCAGATTCGGATTCGGATTTAGATAAAATCAGATATCATCCGATACGTTTACACCCCTAAACTTGTCCCATCAACTTAGAACTAGAATGTTCTTAAGTTCATCAAGCTCTTTTGTGAACTTAACTCTAAAATCTATTGGATCGGCTTCAAATGAGAATATCCGAATTGTTGGAACTCTTTTACTTTATGAGTGATGCGTCTACGTATGTAAACTTTCAAATTAATTTAGTATAAAGTCAAGCGGTCAAAATTAGAAACTTATAAATTAATTTTAATATATTTATTTTTTTAACGTTTTTTTACTACTTAACTCTATACAAAATTAATTCGAAAATTTAAAATTTTCACGTTTAAATACATCGTTTGTAAAGTAGATGCTCAAAACAATAGATGCTCCAGAGCGAATAAAAAGTAAAAATTCTTTCATTGTTTTTTAATGAAAAGTTTGTAGCCGCACTTTTGTCAATACTGAAGATAATACAAGCAAAACAAATAAAAAAAACCTCCTAAATAACATCAAAATGTACAGTTTCAAGTTCATAACTCAAATAATTTGAAAAGGTCCATAATTCATATATATAATACAAATATAATTTAAAAATACTTATCAAGTATAACCAAATAACATATCAAATTATCGATATTTTTACAAAATAAATAAAAGAAATTTGTAACTTTTATGAACAATATTGAGAAAAATATTGTGTCTTTCTTATAATTTCTAAAATTTGAAGATATTTTGAAGATGCCAGATACGGATATTATTTCGAGAATTTTGTTACTATGCTAACTAAACACGAAAGAATTTAGAAACAAATATAAAGTTGAAAACCGCTCAATATTTTAAGGTCTAAAAGCATCTAGCTCGAGGCATAAAGAATTTGAAATAATCAACACATATCCAGTCGTATCGCATTTACTAAGCCAATTCCGTTCTCATAAAAAAAAACTTAAATTTAGATGGTTTCCTATTCTAAATTCAGATCCTCCCGGTACTATAATAGGAAATCTTTTACAATTACTTGATCTGGACCGTTCTTTTTAACTTGGCACGCATCTCAAAGCCCAATAATACTGCTCCTGTGCTAGTCTGAATCTCAAACGCTTTGAGAGTTAATCTCAAATCGTAAAGTGAAGATAATCTTTTACGGTATTGGAGAAGATACTTGTCCTTCCTTCCTATTCTAGCACTACAAGGGGTTTCTGAATCTCATATTTCTGAGTCCGTATTCTCTGCATTATCTTGAATTTGAAATCTCAAATGCACAAGCAGAACATAGTTCAAGAAAAAGGTGATATGAATTGTAAATTTATATTCTTATCCTTTAACTTTTTTATGTTTTATAAAAATGATTACTATTTGACTATTTGTCTCTCTCATAAATTGTGACATATATTCATCTTGAATACTTTTCTATTTTAATTTTCTAGTTTCGCTCCGCTCAAATGTCCTATTAAAATTCACGTCAATTTGAACCTAACTTGTAATGTACATATTTTTTTAAATATTTGTGTTTTTTTTTCGTAGAAACTCAAAATTTGAGTCACTGTCTCGCATGTCTTGTCAATGGAGAGTACTCATTCTATTTCGCGCGCTGAACGTGTCTCGTGCGAATCGGGGCTTTAAATTGACGTATCAGATTCAGTGTTGTAAATAACGGTATGTGCTTGTCAGACAAACGAAATACCGTCAAACGATTAATTGGTATGCGGTCGACTAATCGGAATTTTACAGATAAATTTGTGTTTTCATTAAAATTATGTCCATATATTTGTAATTATTAAAAATGATTAATTTAACTCATCAAATTTATCAAATAAATTCATTTTAACTTAGTTTCACTGTTAATTAATAACATTTTATGAAATCATAATTTAGAAAAACTCAGATAATTAACACAAGACAAAGTATAGTACATATAACAAATAAATACAACAAAACTACAATAAAAATGACCAACTAATTAACCGTATAACGATTCGTAACGATTTGATCACAACTAACGACTAATCAGCTAATTAATCACATTTTTTACAACTATGATTATCACAAACAAGACGATTTCAACTCGTAAAAGGATCTCTCGTTGACTGTTGCGTTGATGACTCGGAATCTTGAAAAAAGTATTGTTTCTTTATGGGATTCAAATCTGCTGAAATCCGAGTTCTATGAACAGTATTTCTGAAATTTCTGAAATTCCGAATCCAACCGTTCAGCTTTTTCTGTGCACGCATCTCGAAATAGCTAGTTTTTCTGTGCACGCATCTCAAAACAATTCAACGGTTGAATTCAGAATTTTAGAGATTTCAGAATTAGTGTTGACAATCTAGAATTTCAACGGATTTGAATCCTTCTTAATGTATGGAGAAAATAAAATATCGATATCGTAAAGAAGCCGAGGCTTCAGACTCTTATCCAGAGCCGCCGGACACGTCATTTAAAACTCAAAACTTCATTCCCCAAACTTATCCAGAACCTACCCGTGACCCTCTTTGACATTGTAAAAGGAGAAAGTAAGAGTGTTCAAATGATCGGTTTGATTAAAATTTTATTCGGTTTTTAAAATTCTAATCGAATCAACTGAATAATAATCACCGCGTAGAGCAAGAAAATTTTATTCGGTTTTTAATCGACTGCTTGACATTTTGCATGCATAACATTTTGAAAGAATTATATGTAACCCTAGAATTAATGACAATCTAAATTTACTAAACACTCACATGATTAAATAAATTATTAATTAACAGTGAATAAATAAATAAATTTATTTTATTTATTCATGTGAGTTTTTAGAGTTTATCAAATAAATAAATTTATTTTAAAACTCACATGAATAAATAAATTAAAAACTAAATAAAATAAGAGATGAATAAATTATCTAATTTATTAATTCTTGCAAAATGCACTTAACAAACTAATAAAATGGAACCTAATCAATTCAATTCAATTTCATAATAGATTAAGAAAATAATTACCTACATTACTTAATTAATAAATTACTTACATCACCAAAAATCCAAAATGAATGAACTATCTACTTTTTTTTTTGAAGAACTTTAGGCCAAAATATAGTCAAAATAATGCTATGAATTATTCGTAGCATAGATGGTTGAGAATTCGGATAAATTATTCATGCATGAACTATCTAATAATTTATTCGAATAATTGAGAGTAGATGGTTGAGAATTCTCAACGGTAATCAAAATAATTCTATGAATACTCTCAATTCTATACTATGAACTACTCAAAATAAATTAATTAAACAAAATTGATTATACCATATCAAATGAGCCTAAAAATAAATAATTTGTTTTTTTAAACTCTAAACTCTAATTTATTAATTCTTCTAAAATACAATTAACAAATACGAATATGTAGGTAGAAGAGGAATAATTATCCCGTCCGGGTCTACCTACGTGAACGGGATATCCTTTTAGCGATATTTTTTTATTTTATTTTCGATTAATAAAAATTTCGGAAAGAAAAGATAGTAGCAACTGCTGTGTGTGTGAGAGAGAGAGAGAGAGACGAGCGCGCACACAACCAGACTGAAGAGAGACATGGTGAGAGGAGTTCTAGTCTCTAGGCTTAGTTCCAGCTATGGCGCCTTTCTGGCTGCTTCTTCCTCTCTTGCACCTCTCAGCAACGGCAAACATTGTCCCCTCTCTCTTCCTTCCTCATTTAAGGTCCTTCTCTCTATCCCTCCTCTCCTGGTTATCGTGGCCAATTGAGATCTGTATGGTTGTGAAGTTCTCTGTCGATCTTAAATGGTCGTTAGTTTCTTTATTGGTCATGATTAGTCTCGTTCTTACCTGAAGAGTGAAGACAGACGTGCCAAGGGATCAATTTCATAGCATAAGCATCGAATTTATTTACTGATTAATATCAGGATTAATTAACATAATTGTTAGAAAATTGAGCAAGGAACTAGTTCATGTGTTAACTGACAGTGATTATACCAGGATTGTAATATGATTTTAGTATCACGATCTGGAATTATTAGCAATATGTTCTTTTGATCAGTAAACTGATACTTTGAAGGGCTTCTATGAAGTGGATATTTGACAAAAACTTTGAAAACTTCGATGCCAATTTGTAAATTGCAAAAACAAGAAACCTCGATTTTTCTTTTTCTGTAGACTAAGTTAATCCTTGAATCGACAACACTGTTGATCTTCTTGTTTTTTTTCCTTTGCAAATACCTTTAGGTAGAGAGTCATTTTGGTTCATTGTGGTCGCTTTCACATTTATCTACTGGGTCAACAATGTGCAAAGCATACTTTTCCAAGAAAGCTTTGTAAGTACTACATGTTTCACGCTTTCACTAATTGCTTTGAAGAACTTTTGGGACCATGCAATTGAATTTTTACAATAATGTCTTGAAAATAGGCACAACAGTATAAAGAATCATGAAGAGGCATGATTACTTTTACCTTTCTATAATTGGTTTAGAATTTTAATTTCTTCGAAGATTGAACCTACATGGGTAAATGCAATAATTTGAGGGTTAAAGTAGAGTTCGGCTAGTATGACATCGGTGTCATATGACACCAACTTCAAAACATATTGAATAGACTTCAAACGACTAATCCAAGCCGTTCAAACCGATTTACTTTATGAGTGATGTGTTTACATGCATAAAATTTATTTTTTCGAGTTATGTTTGTATCAAATCAAGTGGTAACAAATGTTGAAAAATGAATGCATTAAAATTAACTTAAAAACCCCCATATTTGACCGCTTGACTTGATACTAAATAAATTAAAAAAAATATAAATTCTTCATGTAAATGCACAACTAATAAAATAGATGGATTTGAACGGTTTGGATTCACCATTTGAAGTCGATTCGATAGGTTTTAGAATTGGTGTTATATAGGTTGAAATGACACTGAAGTCATACCATACTCGTTAAAGTATTGAACTTTCTTTAATCAAGCTTGATATAACCCTTTACAAAATGAGGTTTACAAAGTCAAACTGAGTTTAGTATCCAGTACCTGAATCTGTCAACACCCAGATCACTGAGATCTTTTGGTGAAAATTGGTGCATTTGACAGAGAGGCTTCAGAGGTAGTTGATATAGACTGGGATGGGCTTGGATTTGGTCTGGTGCAAACCGACTTTATGTATATTATGCAATCTTCTTCTGACGGGACATTTAATAAAGGTGAATTGTTGCCTTTCGGGCCAATCCAGTTGAATCCTTCTGCTGCAGTCTTAAATTATGGGCAGGTTAGTTGTATGCTTAATCTTGATTCAGCTTTTTTATTAGATATATCAGGACAAAAACATATATATTCACTTTATTAACATGACTTACTGAAACTATACTGCCAACAGTACGTTCTATATTTAGGACTTAGTACCTATACTGTACATAGCCATTTAGGTTTAATAACCAAAAGGTATCTCAGTCCATAAAAAAACTATAGCCATAAAAGATTTCCTTTCTAGATTGATATGTGCTTTTGTTTCTTTCCTTTATTTATTTTTCTGGACAGGGGTTGTTTGAAGGTCTGAAGGCATATAGGAAAGAAGATGGGTCGATATTGCTCTTTCGCCCAGAAGAGAATGCCTTACGGATGATTGCAGGTGCAGAACGAATTTGTATGCCTGCACCAACAGTGGAGCAGTTTGTGGATGCTGTAAAACAAACTGTTCTGGCAAATAAACGATGGGTAAGTTATATTCCTGAAGTAGTAATGCCAAGTTCAGAGCATGTCAGTTTCTTTTTTTTCAACTGAATACATGACTTGCCCTAAATTGTCTTATGATATCCATTTCAGTCCATTAAAAGTGTTGCTTTGAATTTTTTTTATCAGAGAATTAGGTGTGGCTTATTGCTTGTTGCCACATTTACTAGTGCACAAATAACAATGTTAATGGGCCAAATGGGAACATCTCAACTAAAATAGCCACTACAGAAATCATGTGAATTTTAAGGACCCAGGATCGGAGCCACATGGGTCCCCCTGGCCCAAAAAGCAAATCATAAATATGCTTCTTTTAATATGATTTTTCAGAAAAAATGGAAAAAAATATGTTTTAGTTCATAATTAATTGCAAAATTGTGCTCCACCTCCATAAGGACCACAAGTGTACTTGACACCTTGTAGTATATTTAACTTTGTTTTTGGATAATGTTCAGATACCGCCTACAGGGAAAGGTTCACTGTATATTAGGCCATTGCTTGTGGGAAGTGGGCCCGTTCTTAGTCTTGTGCCAGCTTCTGAGTACATTTTTATGATTTATGTCTCTCCTGTTGGAAACTACTTTAAGGTTGGTTTTACACAATTCTTTGGTACTTTTCTGTTAGCATATAAATAAAGGTCATAGTGGTTTGAGTTTCATAGAAACTGGCTTTACCAGTACTTGCACCTGCTTGTAATTACCAAAATCTGCATTAAGATTATATTAACTAGAACTTGCCACTGACCAACAGCTACACAAGAAAACCATAACTAAGCTCTCTATTTAGTGCAGTTTATCTAAAATTAACTGTGAACTTTGCAATTAAGTATTGGCTGAGTGAAGAACACAGAGAGGACAAAAAAATAGCCGGGAACATGGTCAATGTTTTATGGATGAAATGATCATATGATTGAATGCTAGCAACCCTGATCAGATGTGAGAGAATTTCAATACATACACTGATTGTTGTTCTTTCAGGAAGGTTTAGCTCCAATAAATCTGATAGTTGAAAAAGAATTCCATAGGGCCACACCTGGTGGAACTGGAGGGATAAAGACTATCGGAAACTATGCCTCAGTAATGCAATTCTTATACTACCTTGAATTATAAAGTTCTTTTTCAACTGCTACTGTATTTTTAATTAATTCGGTAAGCTTAGCTTTTCCTCTATATTTTTTATTCTTTCAGTGTGATTACATGTCAACCCAAAGGGTATAGATATATATATACATGTGCTAAATTTTAACTTGAACAGCATTGAAGCTTATTAATGATGTTAACATCACACAGATTCAGTAAAGAAAAATATATTACATGTGAACAAATATAAGTGAAAGAGATGAGGGAAAAGGACCTAAAGAAATAATTATAAAAATAAGAAAGTTGAAGAACAAAAATTAATTAATAATTTCAGCATGAGTCAATGTCTTAATTGTTTTCTTCAACTCTGCAAATACATATTTTAGAAGGCAAAAGTTTGTTGGGTTATGTTATCACCAAAACCTTTTCTCTCTGTTGAGATTCTTAAAATGCAATTACGACGGTGTGGTGGTAATAGGATAATCTCATGTTACTATAGGTACTGAAGGCACAAAAAGTGGCCAAGGAGAAAGGCTATTCTGATGTTTTATATTTGGACTCAGTTCATAAGAAGTACCTAGAAGAAGTGTCTTCCTGTAATGTGTTTGTTGTCAAGGTATGGTGCCACTCCTTGTTTGAATTTTGTATGCATTTTAATGGATTTTTTTATCATTTGTTTGTCTCCATTTGTTTTTAAGTTGTTATCGTTCCTTTCCAGGTCACAAATTATGTTTTAAGTGTGATATTTTAGTCATAAAGAGCTAGTATAGAGATTTCAACTTGGGCTTGATTTCTTAAAATGTATCTGTTATTGACTAAGGATTATAGTCTTTTGGGGGTGGGGGGGGGGGGCTCAATTTCTGGTTGACCTGACAGGTCAGGTCGGATGAGGTTCGTCAGGTCATTTCCTAATGGTTCTATGATTGCGCCACTGAAGCTGGTCCAATCCAGGATTTACACAAACAATTATATAAAAAGGGGTTGGTAAATGCCCAAATATGGCATTCAACCAGTTGCTGCTTTATACAAAGCCTACAGTCTCAACACTCTTACAAGCCCAATTACCCTACTCTCTTGTGGATTTTACAAATTTGTGATAGAAACATCTTACAGCTAAAACATTTGAACAAATGAAGGTCTAACCAGGACTAGCTGTTGATCTGTGACCAATGGCTCTGGTGCCAGATCGGTGATCCCAACCTTATGAATGGTCTTGTCTGGCCCCTATGACAGTAAATAATAAAATATAGTTGACGTGACCCGTTATTATTGCAAGCCCTGCTAAGTACTATTGAAGGTACCTAAATCAAGCTATAGAAACCAATTACCTAGGTCCAAGTAGGAAATAGGACTTTGATTTCCTCTAAAGGCTTGATTTTGCACAATTGTTGTCTTAGTTAGTAATGCTGACAAGTTTATTTTATCAGGATAATGTCATTTCCACACCAGCTGCAAAAGGAACAATATTACCAGGCATCACGCGCAAGAGTATAATAGATGTTGCTAGGAGCAAAGGCTATCAGGTTGCAAATTTTCTTCTGAAATACATCATTTACTGAAAGTACTTAATAGACGCCAGATCTGACTGGCATGGTACCGTATCTTAAGCAAGCTTTGATACATAGTGATATTTGGCTATATCTTGATTTTAAGCCCCCAAATTTAACACTTAACCTTGCATAAATCATGAAGTTCAACACATATGGGGAGGTGGGGGGTGGGGAGGGGGCAGAAATAGAGAGAGGTGATCGAGCAATCATCATATGTGCTATTTAGCAGTCAAGCTTGATTTGCCCTGAATTTTTGTCAGTTAACCTAATCATGCAATTAACCTTAAACAGCTCTTCATGCATTTCAGTCTTCATCAATTCTCAATGATGTAATGGAGCCTCAATGTATACTTGATCATGCAATTGGACCTCAGTGATGTTTCTTGCTATGCATTTTACATTATTTTTCTACTTGATGTTTTCCCATAGGTTGAGGAACGGCTTGTTTCAGTAGAAGAACTACTTGATGCTGATGAAGTATTTTGCTCCGGAACAGCTGTTGTTATTTCCCCAGTGGGAAGCATCACATATCTTGGCAAAAGGTAACTACTTTATCAACTTCTCAGTGCGGCCTTTTCTCAAGCTTTAGTTCAACTCGTTTTGTACTGAAGTTCGATAAGAAAGACAAAGAAGGACGGACAAAAGTTAAAGATAATATAAGCAATTATTCAGGCCGGTAGTAGTATCACTTTTGGCAGCACTTGCTACTCAAAAGGTCGGTTTCTGGTTGGTACAGTAATGAATAACTTTATCGGCAGAGGATCTATTTCTGTATGATGCAGTATGTGCTGTCGCCTCTTTGACCTTGCTAATCAGTGCCCTTGCACTCATGACTGAACATATTCTCTTGAGCTTTGGTATACCTTTTCTAATGATGTCTTTCGTCAGCTGAAACTTGATACTTAAGCACAGATGGGGTTTGTGGATTAATTTATGCTATTTGGATGTATGGACATTGTAAGTGCGGTGGTTTAATTAAGAAACAGGTAGCATTTTGCTACTTCTTCCAAAAAAATAAATAATTAGCCTTTCGTAAGTAATTGCTCTTTTTTGTAATTGCGGACTAGCATTTATCCCTTATATTATCCTGTGTAAATTCTTTTACTGGGGCATATCTCTGGAGGTGAAGCCAGTTGTAGTCATTTAAGGGACATGCCTATTTGCTAACACCATCCCTCTTTGTTGCAGAATTGATTATGGAAATAAAGGAGTAGGTGTGGTGTCTCAAGAGCTCTATTCTTCGCTCACAAGTCTCCAAATGGGTCTCGTACAAGATACCATGGGCTGGACCGTACAATTAAAATAGGAAGCTTTTTTATTTTTTATTTTTTGAAAAAAAAAATAGAATAGCAAGCTTAAAGACCCTGAAATCCTGAAAATGTTCTTTGCATAATCCAAGGCCAATTTGAAAATTTCAAAGAATATTCATGTTCTAACCAAATTTCAAGAATCAAGGAAAATATGGGTGGTGTTGTTCCCCTCAAGACGATTCAAGTAACTATACCACCCTTATTTGACATATTTGTACTATAAAATAAAATTTAAGTAGCTATATCATGTAGAATGAACCAATTACTTCCCATTCTGCAGGATATAGCTACTTAAATTTTATTTTATAGTACAAATATGGGTGGTGTTGTTCCTCTCAAGCCGATTCAAGTAGCTATATCACCCTTATTTGTACAATAAAATAAAATTTAAGTAGCTATATCCTACAGAACGGGAAGTAATTTTTTTGAGTCAAAGGTTAGAGGTCAAGCCATCCAACTATTAAATATCTACAAAGAATTGTTTCTTTCGAATTTTAAACCTGTAACCTCTCACAAAGAGCATTGCCTTTGCCAAAGGTTGATTCTCAAACTTCCCAGTGTTTGCCTCTCCGTAAATTGGGAGAACGGGTAGTTTGTGTTTATTCCAAGGGTAAATTGTGTATTTATCATTTTTCAGTGTTACTCGTGAATATCTCCGGTTTGTTTATATGAAGATTCTCCTATCCTTAGAGATAAATAAAGATTTGTATATAGTTATTTAACATTTTTTTAATAAAGGTGGAACGTTTGTTCCTGTACCTTTAAATATATATAATAAATCTTTTAAGGATTTTGAATATGCTGACTTTTCATTTGAAATATATTATTTTGACTTTCTATATATGTACTTTTTAATAGCTAAAAAATTGAATAAATGTTTGAGAAGTCAATATCTATTTGTTTGTTTTTTTAGATCATATTCATACACTATTATATGTTTGCTTAATAATTTTTTGAGTAAAGCTAATCAGGTATAGGCATGCGAACGGTTGAATTATAATTGATGGTCTTGATCTATTTTATGGACGCTCATAACTTGCATGCTATCAAAGTTGACTTGCACTTCAAAAGACATGTATTAAGTGATTTGAAATATAACAGTTCAAATTAATCTATAATGATTGACGACCAAAATAGTTCTCAAAATACCGAAATTCCCAGAGGATTTATGTAAACAATAATGAACAATTATGTGTTAAATTATGATTCACACAATTTGACATACGTCGTAGCGGCTGTCAAAAATAGGTTGGTCCTCAATATATAAATTCATCGTTTGCGAAAAATTAATATGACACGGTGAAAGTATTTATCAATTTTATCTATTCTTATACGGACGGCTTATCAGAACAATGAACTTTTCAGTCCAATAATTTTTTTGTTCAAAGTTGTCACCGATTAATGAGAAAGGTAACAATGACAATAAAACGACACAACATTTATCGAAATTAAAGCATAACTATGTTCTATAATTTAAATAAAACCGTACGTTAAATTTAATGCAAATTAAAATCTAACTGATCATTCTTTAAGCAATTTAAAAATCAACGGTTCAACTTTATGTGTGTTTGATTGGTGTTCGAAGGGTTTTCAAAATTGCACCGAATTATTATACGGCCATTTTCTTTTATATATAATATAATATAACTTTAAAGTCAGTTGTTACGTTTATCAATATATCACATTTTATAGTTAGTAATATAGGACAAAAAAAATTTAGGACAATTTTATCCATATATCTCATTTTAGTTATTAATATAGGAGTACAATTTTTAGCAAAATGCTTATTAGATTCCATAACGCACTGTGATTGTAGAGAAATATTTGGCACAAAATTTGATTAATATGTATGGATTACCGTGGTCAGATTGCATTTTCTTAAAAGCTTCCAAGCTTGCAAGACATGTAACATTGATGCCCTAAATTTTTTCTAATTGGAGTATATTAGCTCCATCTCAGATTCAGTAGATATATTTACTAGGAGTGTGGCTCTCGAAATTTTCCATTTTTAAGTCTAAAAAGTCGATCCGAACCACTCAACATGATCTCTATATGAAAATGTATTTGGAGACTATTTTACATTTTCTAGAATTTTTTTTAACAGGTTGAAAATCACTATTTTTGAATGGTTCAAAGTCTTTAGATCTGGTGATTTTCAATCTATCTAAAAAATAGTGAAAAAACTTAAAATAATGTAAAATTTGGTTACCAAGTAAATTTGTATATGGAGATTATGTTCAACAGTATATATAGATTGTTTGAATTTTGTAAACGAAAATACATAGCCTTACAATATTTATAGATATCCTGTGTGCTGTTGTCTTGCTCGCGTACTGTTGATATTACTTTTCCTTTTTAAATTTATTAATTAAACTAGGATTGGTTGAAGGCCTGCTCTCTCATCGATTTCGGGCTAAACTTAGCATTGGGCCGTGAGTCCTAAAATTCAAATTTTGAGCCTATAAATATCCTCCATCACCCCCGCTCCGGCGCTCAGTAACTCACTCAGATTTCTTCCCCTCTCCAGTCTCTACTCTCTATCGCTTCATCTCCTCCTCCAACACCAAACCTCCTTAGTCGAAGCTTCGAGATCAGATCTAGCGTAAGGGGATTGAATCAATAACTCAACCGCTACTCCTCCGTGTGCCTGAGATGAAGCTCAGGATCAACAAGGCGTGCGATCTGAGCTCCATCTCCGTCCTTCCGCCCAGGTTTCGAATTTTTTCCTTTCTAATATCGGTTTTAAGCTAGTTTTCTGTTTTCTGGTACTTCTGAACTGATTTTAAACATACTGATTTTTTAATTTAGAAGAACGGGAAGTATGATGTCTAGTCAAGGGGCATCACAGCGGAGATCTCAATCTCAGCAATCCTTCTCTCAAACGACATCACAATCTCAGCTCTCCCAGTTTGATGACAGTTTGATTAGTGATCAGGTAAAGTAGTTGAGTGGATCACTTATCATTGTTTTTTTTTCAGTTTATTCATCAATTTTCTGTGAGCTGGTAATTGCCTTCTGAAAGCCCTCATCATTCTTGTGCCTCTATTGAATTTAAATCTTGAATTGTTTCTGAAAAATCAAATTCTCCTCAAACAAGAAATTATGTGATTTCTGTCACTTTAGTTGCTTTATGTAAAAAGTGCACTCAGCCTAGGATAACATGTCACATTTTTACTATTAATCAGAATTCTTGTGCTTCCAAGTTATATATTTTGTCAATCGTTCTCACTGTTTCTCTGTTTCAACTTTTAGTAAGTTAATAATAACTTACTCTTCAGATAGCAACTATATGTTCAGAATAATCCGGAAAAGATCAGCAAGGCTGTTACTAACTTATGTGAAATTATAATTTGTACTTAACCTGATAATACCAAACCTCCTTTGGATCATTACTATTAGAATTTGTGTGAAATTTATAATTTTCTTTTCAGTTCATATAGTGCGTTTTTCTCCCTTTCGGGATGGGCATTGGAGTTGCTTAATTTTATCTGTTGCTCTTGATAATCCAACTATCATTAGATTCTTGTGCTTATATTGTCTTTGGACAGAGATTTGGCTCAAATGATAGCTCTTCAAAGACAGTCCCTCTTTTGCCTTCTACAAGCTCTGGTATCAGAGATGAATCTCAGATGCAGCTTTCAAGGGTAGCTCCCAACACTGTGCCTCGATGGAATTCATCCTCTGCTCGAGATGCTAGATGTAAGTCTTGTTATAACTGTCCCTTAATGTTAGTCCCGGTTGTGCAAGGCCAATGGTTGCTTGTACTGGTACATACTGTTAGAGGCCATTGCTACTCCTTTTACCTATACAGTACAGAATTTACAGTAGTCTTGTTACGGAAGTTGAATGTTGGGAATTCTGAACTAGAGAATTGTAATAACCTGTATTTTTAAATTTGGTTAATGAAATATAAACGACAAATAATAATAAATATAAAAAAATTTAATAGATAAATAAAGGTTTAAGCTAATTAAAATATTTACTAAATTAAAACCAAACAAACAATTCTGAATAATAAAGTAAGGCAAACTTCATTAAATAAACATGGAAATAAATTAAACACCTTTGAATAATACCTTAATGTTAGTCCCGGTTGTGCAAGGCCAATGGTTGCTTGTACTGGTACATACTGTTAGAGGCCATTGCTATTATTTTCCTATACAGTACAGAATTTACAGTAGTCTTGTTACGGATGTTGAATGTAGGGAAGTCTGAACTAGAGAATGGGGCATGGGTTGGAGATATCTTTATTTATGTTTTCCTCTTTTCATTTATTTTTCCTTTTCCCTGAGGAAAAAATGGGGCAAGGGTTGGGGTGAAGTGCATTATTGAAATCCACGGGCTTAGTGCAGTGGCATGAACCCGGTCTCTCTAAGGAGAGGCGCAGGTTTGACTCCCGAGAAAGGCATCTGAAAGATTCCGGAGTACTGGGGCCCTTTAATAAAAAGAAATAGCTGCTATTCTTAAGTTACAATTTTTGGAGTTTTTTACTTCTGAAATTGTGAAACAGGTCAGGTCAGTGAAGAGATAGAACAAAGGTTGCGGCATTTGGAAACTGTGCTAAGCAGGATGGGGATGATTATAGATTCCGTCCAGAGTGATGTCATGCAAATAAGCAGAGCTGTGAAGGAAGTGTTACTTGAGAGTAATTTTTCTTGGATGATTTCTTTGTGGTTACAAGTACTTTTGCAAAATAAACACCTGATATTGTACAAAAATACAAGTAACTCATGAAGCTATCTGTACCTACCTTTACACAATCAATGTTGTAAAAATTAGGCATATCAGTGGTTCTTATTGCTAAGAAGTTATAGTTTTGGTACAATTTGTGGTAAAGTGTATAATTTTTTTTTTCCAACTGGCTATATCTGCATCCATTAACCTCTTCCTTGTCATGTTTACCATTTCAGCTGATGGGATTCGACAAAAGATGATTACCACCGAGAATTCGCTTCAGCAGATTGTGAGTATTTATTTATGTCGCTTTATTCCAGAAGATTTTCATGTTGAATTGGTACCAGAAAGAAACCCAGATTGGGTTTGAAGATATTAGAACGACTTGAGTTCTTCCTTTCTCTTATTGTTTTATGCTTCTTGTTTGATTTTCAATTTCACAAATGTGCTTAACTTAGGCTTCACTGAACCTTGAATATGTTATTCTGGTCTAAACTAAATAAGTACAGTAAATGAGGTATGCAAGTGCTTGATAAAACACATTTTTCTATCTATTGACTGGATATGATGTCTCACAATAAGATTTATCAATCATTTCCTTAACAGCTGAAGGGTGAAGAAAATGTGAAGGAATTTTTTGACGGAAGCCTTAAGAACATTTCTTCCGAATTGACTAAGAACTTGAATTACACCAAACTGAACGAGATATCATCTCAAATCTCATCCATTCCAGATCAGATCTTAGCCAATTTTTCGAAACTACATAGTCAGATTGTTAGGCTCTTTTCCAGGGAGACTGAGGTAAGCACTTAGTTATACTCATTAGTCTTTTATTGGGGAGAAAACATTTATTACTTTGGTTATGTATTTGGAGCTTGTGAGCTTTCGCCATTTAATGGTATAGATTAAAGTGGAGGTTAGTAGAATTTACAAATGGAGCGCTTAATGGTATAGATTAAATGGATGTAGCATCTTCAGGTTTTCCCCATTGATCTTCTACCTACAATTTGAGTTGATCCTGACAATAATGTTTAGTTGAGGAATAAAAATGGTTAGTCAGATTACTGATCTTTTACAAAATGATCCGTATCAGTCTATTGAAATATACTTAACATCATGCAGATTATAGTGAGTAACGTCAAATCTTTCAGCTCGAGGCACAGAAACTCAAATCAACCTCCAATAGTATGTTTCCTCATTTGCAGCTATAATTCCTTCTGTATTTACTGGATGTAGTCTTTTTGCTAATTTGTCTATTCTCATTTGCAGAGTCGAACAGGTGATGATTCACCTCTGGCAAAGGATGTCAAGCCAGTGAGAAAGCTGTATGTTTCTGTACTTTATATTATTTATTTGTAAAATGTGAAAATTACCAAGTTTGCAACTACTTCTGATAAATGCTCTCACTGGTCATTGTTGATTTCATGGTATCAGTTCTCAGTACCCCTAAAATTGTGATTCAACAATATTTGAGACAAGATAACCCTTGACCCTCAACAATTGTACAATGCAGCCTTTATTTACCCTTAATGTGCAATTGAACCTACTAAACTTCAATTACACAATTATCATTCAACATTCCAAATTTCTCCTCAAATTGCTCTCATTTATTAAATGAAACACAAAGCTGGCAAAAAGGAAATGTGTTATATGTTAATGAAAACTAGTTGTATCCTGGTATGCACCGCATACCAGTTTACCACTCTGTTCATACTGGTAAGGAATCTCATCAAATCACTAACACGGTCTGGAATTTTGATTTTCATTGTGTTTTAATCAATACAACCACCTAGCACCTTGCTTATATCTCTCCATACCTTGTCAATTTTATTTTACTAAATTTATGATTTTTATACTTGCTAGGTCGGACACAAATCTAATTGAACCCATTTCAAGGCCTCCAGATATGAAAAAAGAAGCAGATAAAGTGAAATTACTTCAGCCAAAGCCGATTAGCATTCATCAGACTTCACGATCTAAAATGGAAGAGACTTCTCTGAGACAAAAGGTGAATGCGCTATTTTCTTTTGTAGAGGATTACTTGCATCGAGATATTTTTTATACATAAATAGTGTAGGTTTTTATTACATGAGAGTACATCATGCATGCTTTTGGGTTGTAACTGGGTTTTGCATTCCCTTCGTTACTAGGTTTTGTTGGGACTGTTAGCAGTCTGTATTAGATACAAGTTTACTGTTTTGTCATCATTGCTATATTTTGTTGGCTGATTTTCTGTTTAACTGCAAAGGGGAGTCCACTGTCCGTGGGACATAATGACACATATGTGACTTCTATGATACCAAATTCCACTGAATTAAAAGTCTATTGCACAATGAAAACTGTTGGGACATAATTGGGGAGTTCCTTAATTGACACTTAGTTGGGATTAGTTTAGTTTTAAAAAAAATAAGAAAATTCAGGAGACTAACTTACTTTTACTGAATCGGTCGTGATGTATGGTTGTGGTTTGCACATGTACATCTTGGTGAAAATGCCATGAACTAGTTTGTTCAAATTTTCATACGAGCATGTTGCTCTTCTACTGTTTAGTTATGTGTTCAGTTACATGAATCTCTGTTGTAATTTCAGCAAAATAATTTCATAAACCTGGACTCAGATGAGGAGAATGACAGATCTGCTTCTGCTTCATGTGTTATTGTGAAGAAGGAAATAGGTAATTCAATACTCTTTGCACATGAATTTTTTCGCTTTTGAGTTTCATACATATTTGACATGGTTTTGGCAATGTATTCTGGTAAGAATTTGTTGAAATTTAATCATACTTTTCTTTGCACTTGTTAAGAAGATATAATAACAAGTACAATGAACCGTTGTAGCTGTCTTTTGTAGCTTAATCTAATTTAACGTACTTATGTACTTCATAATAACATAACAAAACCTACATGTATAAGAAGTATGATTTGTTTTATTTCTTTCTCCTACTTAAAAATTGCTTCTGACAGATGACAAGGAGAACTACTTGATGAAGGAAGCCAGGGAAGATTCCTTGAGAATTCTTAGGGAAGCACGTAAGAGGAAGAGAAGACAAATGCGTAATTCCTTATTTTAGGCATAATGCCTAACCTAGATTATACACCCCCTCCTCTATTAGGGTTCTAAATTGGCATCTGACATTGTGCAACAACCATTCTCTGACTTACGTCTCTGATTTCGAGACAATATTGTAAATAATCACAAACAAACAGTTGTTTTTCTAAAGTCAAAGGTGCATGGAAACAGCCAAACAGGGCGAAGGATCAGTTGTAGTTTGTAAAGGATCAATACCAATTGAATTTGCTCCTCTGTGTAGGATGTTCTTTCTTTATTAAGTTCTGGTTACAGCTGTCGTATTATCTTTGTTCCATTGCTTTCTGTAATCGATAATTTTTTTTAAAATAGATGGCTGCTGCAAATAATCTTCTTTTATTTGGACCCGTGTCGAATTGGCATCATTCCTATGATAAAACAAACAATCTTTTTTAAAGTGCCATTTTGAATAACCTAAAATAGTTTCCATGTTGGCCAAAATGTTTCATCAGTATCATATATTGAGGTTTATTATTCTAACCCTTTCACCTGTTATGTCTCTTTTTTTTCTAACGGGGTTATGTTGTATGGATACAGATACAGCGATACGATAAATTTAAAAATTTAAGGATATGATATGTCTATTATATTATTAATTTTTATTATTTTAATTATATTATTAATTCAACACATGTTCAATTGTCGAGGATAATATCTAAAAGATGATGTGATATACCGAGATTCTCTAATAAAAAAACACACATAATATATATAACTTTAAAACAACTCATATAAAAATATTATTTATTGAATTTTTAATGAATTTTGAATTGTGCAAAAATTTTATGTGAATCTGATAAATAAGATGGATCTTTTTATTATATCTACATGTAATTTCAATAGATTATCAAATATAGTTATTAATTTATGTATAGAGTCATTAACTTATGAAATCCATGACAGGACAGCCCTTGATATAGGGTCAGATGCTGAACCAACAGCTACGCTTCAGCCGCTTCTTTCATGCAAGTCTAGCTGTTGGTCAAATCCAAAACACGAACCACGATCGAGCGATGCTGCATTCAGAATCACAAGGGATGAATGGTGGACCCGCCCATAAAGTGACAGATGACCGATGTTTGGATCCATTCATCCATATAGACATGAGTTCGGCTCCTCTCCATTGCACAGAATTCACTAAAAAGCGCTAGACCATCTGGACCATTTATTTCTGATACAATGGTCCAGATGAAGCTTCATTTCATACATAATAAATGGTACTGCATGTGCTTGTAATGCATAGGGTTCCTTTAAGATTCACGTCAGTATATAACGAATGAACCGGATTCAAGCTAAAAAATTATGTTATGATTTTTAATGTTGGAGGGACAGGCTGAAAGCAAAAAAACAAAGAAGGGTAGAGAGGGAGAGAGTTATAACGTACAAGCTAGTGGCATGCGTTGTGTTAGACAGTCATTCAGATCCGATCTATATCATTCCAACCAAATATGAATAATAGTCTCGGATCTGTCCGACATGATTTAATGAAGTCCGTACAAATAGGAGAGGAGCCCCACCACTTGAGCCAAAAGGTTATGACTTAAGAGTGGGGAAAGCAATAAGCCAATAACTGAATAGTGATGATTAGTATTACCCAACCTAAAAGAAAACAAGGAAACAAACAAAACAAAAAAAACTAACGTGCCTCCCAACCCCGTGCTACCACCCTCAGGTCTACTTTTTCATGCATCCATCAATTGTGACTTGTGAGTTGTTACTTTCATCAAAATAGAAATTAAATAAGTGGATCATGAATGATATATTACATGTTTTGATCATCTGGGAACAGTGGCATGGCTGTGAGTATCTGTCACAACGAGTTAAAATTCAGATTGTTCATTATATAGATTGGTACGAATTTAAAGTAGTTTGTTGTGTAAGGCTACAATACTATGCATAGCTCATATTGTATCATACTATGAGTTTATATTTTCATTTTTAAAATTTAAGTAGTCACTCTGAACCTTTCAATGTAATCTTTGCATGAAAATGTATTGGTAGATCAAATTTTTCATTTTTTTTTTGTACTATATTTTTAAACATGTAGAAAATCACTTGAATTAAAGATTGTAGACTATTCAAAAAGTAGTGATTTTTTATCTATTTAAAAAATTCAAAAAACTGTAAAATTTAGTTTGTAAGTGCATTTTCACATAAAGATCATGTTAAACGATTCAGATCAACTGTTTAAAATTTTTGAAAAAAAATATTGATTTAATTTGTCGTAAGTGTATTCTTATTGTTTTTTTAGGAAAAAGTAGAATCAAACATTTTAACTTTAAATATTTGTCAGAAACTCATTGGTTAGATTTGGAATTTAAGAACTTTTTTTTTCTTGAAGGTTGTCAGGAAGATCAAAACGAAAAGTATTGTCTTTACTAAACCAAAGAAGAATTCTCGATGCATGTTATTGTTAGAATTGTGAAATTCTAAAGTGTAGATGCTTGATAATATCAGTTACTTTTACGGCTGCAACTTTGGTTAACTTTCGTGGGAATTTTGTTCAAATAGTTTTGGACAAAATCTCATTCAATGTTGGACCTAACCGTCTGATTTGTGTTAAAATTCGTACAAATATTTTTAAAACTTAGTAAATTTAAATGATCTGTAAATTTAAACCGTTGATGCAAATTTTAAATCAAATTGGACGGTTTAAGATTGACTTTGGATGTGATTTTGTCCAAAGTCATTTGAACAAAAACTCCACCCTATCTTTAAACAAGGGGAAAAAAATAAAAACTAAAGAACACACTTGTAAACTTTGGCATGTGCATTACTTATCAATCAAATTCAAAACAATGGAATATCTTTCTGTAGAGAACATTTTCTCATGTCAATTTAAGAATATCTTTTTAGAAATTTTGAGCCTTATCAAAGTCACCGCCGAAAGTGCCTATTACAACTTCCCAATATCTATGCCAAGTCTCAATCCTCGTGCCAACTCTAGAGACAATCATTAGAAAATTTTAGAATTTTTGTTGGAAGTCCTAAAATTTACATACACCAGAAGATTGCGTATCGAATCAGAATTAAAATAGCACAAGAATGGACAGTCACCAAGCAGCCAGTGTCGTTTTTCTTGACTTAATTTGACACCTGAAATAGACGCGTCACTTGTCTTCTGATTATTTTTTTCTGGATTAGATGGTGGGTTTACAAATTTTACATTCATTTCATTGGATGTAGGATTTTGTAAAATTTGAACGTACTCATAATTTACTATTGAGCTATAAGATTATTGGTAATATTGTATAAGCTTTCAATTCCTGTAGGATTAAAACTAGCATTAATTGTAGATATTTGTTTTTAATTTAATGAAAGCTGAGGGATATTTATCTATATTTTTTTATTTTAGAAAAGAACAAGTAAGAACAGACTAGAAATTTATTGGAATTGGGTTTTTATTAAAAAAAAATGTTTTTGGGTATCGAAATTTATTAGACATGATTATGAATGACGGATATCAGTTACCTAAAAAAATAGGGCTTTATTATCTAAATGACGGATATCAGTTACCGACATGGTCTCCACAATAAAATGTGCTTCCAGATCAAATTTTACATTTTTTTGAATTTTTTTACTATTTATTAAGATGGGTACAAAATTCAATGGTCTGAATTTGACTAGTTTTTGTAAAATACTTAATAAATAGTAAAAAAATTAAATAAAAATGTAAAATTTGATCTGGAAGCACATTTTATTGTGGAGATCATGTTCAACGGTTTGGATCGACGATTTGGACTTTGAAAATCTAAATAATATTTATAATAACTTTGTTGTAACTCAAAATTATTGTAACTAGATCCCTCCTCATATATATATTAGTCATATAAAAGACCAGTACCCTAGCTTAAAGCAGGATTCGCCTCCTATTGGTTTAGTGCGACATTTGTTCACCAGTTTCCATCAACCAATATAGAATTCATATATTATTATTTTTGTAGCTAAAGCAGTCTTGTCCAAATGGTATTTGGTTAGGTTTGGTGGCAAGTTTAATCAAACACATTTCTATAATAGCGATTTCTTGTTTTTTTCTTGACCTTTTTATTTTTGTACGTATACATATTAGTTGAAAAGGATTGGATTAGTAATTTAGTATCTTAATTAGCATTACTTGTGGTTATGTAGTACTTTATTCTACCGACAATTATCTTTACTTTTTACAATGGAAAAAAAATACTTGTTTAATTGTACATATTTTTCTTTCCAAATAGTAATGGTAGAAATTGTATGTGCTAGAAAAAAACAATTGTCATATTCTCAGGGGGAAATTGAGCAGGTTTAGGGGAACACACTTGTCTATTTCTAACATTTTTTTTTTTTTCAAAATATGTTTCCTTTGTTATTTTTTTCAGAAAAATAATAAAAATATGTTTGTGTTTAAAATAATTATACAATCTTTTTCAGAAATTTTGTCTCACTCTATTCTCTTTCTGACTCCGCCATGTGTATTGCTGAATTATTAAAAAAAAATATTGAAGTAGTCAAATCAAGTTTAATAAATCGCTCACGGATTATACATTCATACCAAATTATGTGCAAAATGGTTTAATTTAGGTTGATACGGCTTAGCAAAAGTACTTTCTTTTCTTGTTTGTTGTGTCAAATATATTTCGTTTATACGCCTCGGTTGGCTCAAGGCCTAATATATTTCAGAGATCGATAAATTTTATTTTGAATGGGAGCTGATCAGCTGTGATGTATTAATATTTTTATTGTTACTGTTGTTATTTATAAGATTTAGTTGAGTACATTTATTATTTAGTTAAATTGTTTAATAATTACTAAATTTGAACGATTTTTTATTTAGTGCTGAACCCCAATAATATTATTATATTAATGACAAAAATATCAATATATATAGAGAGAGAGAGTAGAACTAGGGTGTTCTTAAGCTCACCAAGCTCCTTTGTGAGATTAATTCAAAAATCCCATCGGATTGGCTTCAAGCGACGCATCCAAATCGTTGAAACTGATGTACTTTACGAGTGATGAGTTTCATGTCAAATTTATAAATTTTCAAACTAATTTAATATAAATCAAGCGGTCAAAAAATAATGAAAAATGAACACATTAAAATTAACTTATAAACCACCTTTTTTTTTACCACTTGACTTTATACTAAATTAGTTCGAAAATTTATAAATTTGACATGTAAACGGATCACTCGTGAAGTAGATTGATTTCAACGGTTTGGATGTATTGTTTGAAGCCAATTCAATAGATTTTTGAATTAAGCTCACAAAGAGGCTTGGTAAGCTTAAGAACACCCTAGTTCTACTCTATATATATATAGAGTCCGGCTAATATGTTTTTAGTAGCATTTCAACCCATATGCTTCCAATCCAAAATCCATCAAATCAACTTCAAACGAAAAATCCAAACCGTTCAAACTGATCTCCTTCTAGAGAGCTAAATTTTTTAATTTTTGAATTTATTTAGTATCAAGTCAAGTGGTCAAAAAATGAAGATTTGTGCGCATATTGATGCATTGTTGGTATGTCAAAAAAAACCATCTTTCAAAAATCATAAAAAATAGTAAAAAAATTCTAAAAATAGTAAAAATTGGTAATCTACAGGCTTAATATATAACCAATTTAGTGAGCTATTTAATTCAATGTTTCGTATGTAAAATTTTGAAATTTGACCCGTAATCATTTCAGCCGAAATGCTACTAAAAACATATTAGCAAACTATATATATATATATAGAGAGAGAGTGGCTAAGGTCAAAGTGGTATGACCAAGGTCTTGGTGCTACCAATTAGTTTTTGCAATTTTAAAGTTCAAATAGTCGATTTAAACCGTTAGATGTTCAATCTATATTAAAATCTGCTTGGAAACCAAATTTTACATTTTTTGGAATTTTTTTACTAACTTTGAAAATGGCAGATCCGGGTGAACAGTAAAAACAGTGCAACCAAATTCTGGACCATGTGATCAGCAATTTTCAAAGTGGCTTAAAAAATAGTAAAAAAATTCCAAAAAATGTAAAATTTGGTCTCCAAGCAGATTTTAATATAGAGATCACATCTAACGATTTAGATCGACCGTTTGGACTTTGAAATCTAAAAACAACTTGGTAGCACCAAAGGCCTTGGTCATACCACTTTGATCTTAGCCACTCTCTCTATATATATATATATATATATAATTTCAACTTAAGTTCTAACGAATCAGTTTTTACGATTTCAAAGTCCAAACAGTCGATCCAAACCTCTCAACATGATCTCCATATTAAAATGGCCTTGGAGACAAAATTTTATATTTTTTGGAATTTTTTTTACTATTTTTTTAGATAGGTACAAAATCACTGTTTTTAAATAATTCTAGACCATCCAAAACAGTGATTTTGTGTCTATCTAAAAAAATAGTAAAAAAATTCCAAAAAATATAAAATTTGGTCTCCAAGGCCATTTTAATATGGAGATCATGTTGAGCGGTTCGGATCGACTGTTTGGACTTTGAAATCGCAAAAACTGACTTGTTATAACTTAGACTGAAATTATAACGTTATGATATTAGCCGGACTCTGTGTGTGTGTGTGTGTAGAGGTTTGGTAAGATCAAAATGGTAGTTCCTAAGTCTTGGTGTTACCAAATTGTTTTTGCCGTTTTCAAAGTTTAAATAGTCGATCTGAAGTGCTCAACATGTTATTCATATTAAAATATGCCTGGGACCAAATTTTACAATTTTTTGAATTTTTTTACTATTTTTTATGAATTTTTAAAAATCACTATTTTTCAGATTTTTTTTTATTTGTTTTTTATTATTCAAAACAATGATTTTCAAAAATCCTTAAAAAATAGGAAAACATTTCAAAAAAATGTAAAATTTAGTCTCCAAGTACATTTTAATATAGATTGAATGTTGAACGGTTTGAATCGACTGTTTGGATTTTAAAAATATAAAATCCAAAGCGTTTGTTCCACAGACTAGGAACAAGCGTTTTGATATTAGCCAACCTCTATATTTATGTGTGTGTTTAAACGACCGTTAAGTTTTCAGTGCAACTTGAGTAGCAGCTTGTTTAACAAATTGGTGCATCTAAAGCGAAAGAGAAGATCTAGTTGTGTTCCATCATGAGTTTCCTTTTTTAATTTGCCATATCATTGAATATATGACAGTACGAATTACATGGAGGTGGATCAATCTCTGCATTTCTTCTTTTGCAAGCATGTGATGAAAAAGGGAGCTGTAATTATTGATCAAGTACTATAACAGAAAAAAAAGAGAAAGTTGTCATGTTATTGTCAGGTCTTACCAAACCCAAAAAAGTATCGAACTACCAAACAATTTCTCTTGTCATTTTATTGGGAGTGCATATCCTCTAAAATAATATAAAGTAATAAGTGAGTTTAGAATCAGATTATTCCATTTGGAAAAAAAAGGGATATGATTGAGGAGGGCTCAAATGCCTCATTGCTTCATGCCTCAATCATATCCCAACATCTTTATCTTCAATTTCAAAGTTCAATCAGACGATCTGAATAGCTCAACATGATATCCACATTAAAATATAATTGGAGACCAAATTTTATATTTTTTGGAAATATTTTATTATTTTTTAAGATAAGTACAAAATTATTGTTTTTAGATGGTCCATAATTTTCTGAAAAACAGTGATTTTGTACCTATCTTAAAATATAATAAAAAAAATCAAAAAATATAAAATTTGATCTCTAAGCATATTTTAACATGGATATCATGTTAAGCGGTTCAGATCTTTTATTTGAACTTTAAAATTGAAGATAAAGATGTTGAGATATGATTGGGGCATGAAGCAATGAGGCATTTGAGCCCTATACTATAAAGAAATCTTTTGTTATCTAGTTAATTAGTACTTGCACTCAATGCATCTCTGACTAATGCCCACGATGGATGGATGGTCTCCTGAGTTACTGGTAAAGAAAAGAAAGGGAAAAAAAAAGGAAAGATGATTGATTATCTTCATTTTTATATTATGTACGTAGTTGTTCTAATTCGCCAACGGCTGAGATTGAAAGATGAATTTTCTCTGTCTTCTTTTGATTAAATACATCTATTTTATGTGTAGAAGTCTAAATTTAGTTAAAAATATATTTGCCACACAGACTGCTACATGGTTTGTCACAATTAAAATTGAATGAATCCCTAGCGATCCGTTTCCTGGTTTCTCCTTACAGCTATCTCCGATTCCTGCAATTAAATTATTTCCTTATTTCTCCGTTTTCTCCGTTTCATTTCTCCTCTTCCTCTATATTTTCGACAATGAAATGGAAACAATCATATCTTTCCGAATTTTGTTTAGGGCTACTGTATCTTTGTGAATAGATGAAGAGCAGATCTTGTGCTGATGGAAACAATCATATCTTTCTGATCTAGAGAGAAAATGAAGAATATCAAAAAAATTCGTGTACATAAATGATCTGTAGAGAAATTTTCATTATTAAAATATATCTGTAGAGAAAATTCTTATTTTAATCATTTAATTATATCTTTCTCAATTTTGTTTCGTTATAGATCATTTTTTCTCTAAATAGTTTAATGATCTGTCTTGTTTGTGGAGAAAATTAGATATTAAATCGTACAATGATACTTTAAGAATTTTTTTCATGTTATATTTGATCTGTTTTTTTTTTATTTGTTGTTGTTTCTTTTATTATTATTTATTATTTGGATCTCCATTTTTTTTTCTATTTATATTTTTATTTTTATTTAAATATATTTTTTCTTTATGTTTTTATTTTTATTTAAATATTTTTTTTAATTTTATGTGAATGTCAAAGAAAAAAATCTTTTCATATTCTATTCAATTTTATAATATGCCTCATGCAACGCATGCCACGACACGATACTAGTACGACGCTTAAAGCAGAGAACGCAGGTACAAAAGGTTTGTTTGTTTCACCTAACTTTGGTTCCGTGAATTTTCTTTGGTTTTTGTCTCTTTTGGTTATTAAACTCGATGATGATATATGAATACGACTAGGTAGCAGATCGACACAAAGTTAACATTATTTGACGACGTATTGGAAGCAAGTTCCATGCGAAATAGACAAAAGAGAGGCTCTTCACCGCAGAGATTTTTACGAGAAAATACTTGCGATTCAAATTGAGACGAAAGAAATAATAAAATACAAAAAGTTAGTCGGTCCCAACCTTTATATCTTAATCTCTGTATTATCGATTATCATGAACTAAATTTGAATGTAGCTGTCAAATATTATTTTAGAAATTAAATTCATGAAAATTAAAAATTATATAACACAAGTTACTAAGATTCTTTACTATTTAATTTTATAAAATATAACATGTGACAAAGTGTTTGTAAATAAATATTTTTTTATTAATATATTATTGGCGGTTCACCGCCAACTATAAAAAAAAATGACAAAGTGTCATGTCTATTAGAATCAAACTAAAAACGTAATATTCATATTTTTTATAATTGGTAAAATCTGTCAAATATTTCTGATACTAAATAACTTCACTTGTCTTAGTTTTAGACCGGCACTAAGGATAAGATGTTCGCAGATTGCTCATTAAATCAACCATTTAATATCTTGTAATTGTTGACCTATTGTAGTATTAAATATGTCTACTTGATAATCATGCTTTAAGGTGGTATTGTCTTTTATAATAAAGTCCTTTAAAAATTTTATATTATGTATTTCTGTAAAAATTAAATAAATGAGTTATAGAAATAGCAAGGTTTTAATAAAAAAAATTATTGTGTTGCACAGAAAAGAAAAATCAAAGAAATAATCAACACATCAGAAGAGATGCTAGTACATATAAAAAATAAATAGGGGCTAATACATACTAAAAAAGAGTTCGATTAAATTTCAATATATATTATACATGAACAAAAATTTAAAAAGCATGGCGATGACTAATCACTCCCAAGCTCAAAACTTTTTTTGCCTTCTTTCTCTGTTTTTTTGTCCAACCACTCGCTCTCTCTCTACTTTTAAAATTTACAGATTTGACATGTAAATACATATTAAAATATGTTTGGAGATCAAATTTTATAATTTTTGAATTTTTTTTTACTATTTTTTAAGATATGTACAAAATCACTATTTTTTAACGGTCGAAAACAGTGACTTTGTACCTATCTTAAAAAATAGTAAAAAAAAAATTTCAAAATTATAAAATTTCATCCTTAGGCATCTTTTAGTATGGATATCATGTTGAGCGGTTCAGATCGACGGTTTAGATTTTGAAAACAAAAATATTAAATATGAAGTATGATGAGGTATGGAAGGTACGAGGTATTGGAACCCTTCTCTACCTCTATAAACTAAGTTGGTTTCAACAATTTATATTAATCTCTTAAAAACAATTTAATACATTTTCTAAGTAAAATTCACTAAAAAATATTTGATGAACTTAAAAACATTTTAATTTTATTAAGCGTCAGATTATTGAAATAAAAAAATCACTCACGACTGACATTAACATTTTTATTGCTAGAGCCAGGAGCCGGAGGTAATTAAAAAAAAAATCACATGTACATCATTACTGCACGTCTCTGTATTATATATTAATATAATAAATGCCTGAAATCAAGAAAAATCCGGATGCACGCGTCGAGTCGTCAACGAAAGCGCGATATATACGATGTATGTATATCCATGCGAAGAGAATGTCGGACAACAAAAGGCAACAGTGCATTTATTAGCGTACTTTGATTAAAAATAAAATAATAATATCAAATTCAGCAACTTTTTGTGTCTAGCTTGAGAATTAATTAGTTGAGATGAAAAGGTAAGCACAAAAATGAAATACATCGACTCCCCTGAAATCATTTCTTAATTCTGGGATTGTCTTTAATAGGAAATAAATTGCTACAATATTCGTGCTTTAAAATTTTGAAGGGTTCAATTTTTTTAGTCTTGTCCCACAAAACTATAAAAGTACAAAGATAATAAGATATCTAGAAAAGGTTTTAAACTTTTCTAAAGTATAAATTTTGAAAAGAATAACATTGTGAAGCATAGTTGTTTTCTTTTAATCACGCTTACGTACAAGAAGAGAATGGAATGAACGATCATCTTGTAACAGAGAAAAGGTAAAGCCCACCTAAAAGCTTTACTCCCATATAATTCGTACTACCTCCGCTGTCAATTTGTCATAGAATGGAGATGTCCATTACTTTTTACCCTCTTTTGACATATTATTTCTAACAGTGTGTATAGTTTGTTTTGCTAAATATAAATATAATAATCCATGGACAGAAAACTTATTTTTAGTTTCTTATTCTAATAATTTTGAAATAAATGTGATTTCAGCAATATGATGATGTTGAAATATGAGGATTAAAATTTCAACCAAAATCTATTTTATACTTTAAGAGAAAAGTCACTCCACATGTCACTATTTAAATAAGAAACTATTGTTTTATAATATTCGGTAATACTACTAATAAAAAACAATCTACTTGTCATTAAATTAAAAAATAACAAACTAAAACCTGTTTTTTTATATAAAAAAGCAGAGATAAGTTCTAAAACAAATAAAGATATAGTATGTTCCTATTAAAAGAAGATAAAACCCAATTTAAGAAAAAAAATTAAGCAATTATGATGTGGAACTTTATATCTTAATTAAGAAGAAAAATAAATATACTCTCTTTATATAATATTTTGGCCTTCTTGGTCGTCCGCGTCGGTGCCTCGTATCAAAAGGTGGAGAATCTAATGTTAATGGAATGGAGAGAAATACAACGAGGCTCTAGATAGAGGGGTGCTGTAAAGCTACCAGACTTGCACCCAACCAGCTATACTTTTCCCGGGAAAAAGTAATAGAGGATTAGATCGCACCTTCAACGGTTTCTTCTTCGCAATTTTCTTTTCTTCTTTTTTTTGATCTTTTCCCTTGTGCCACTAAAACTTCATAAACAAAAAGGAAAGTGGAAAAAAAAAAAATAGAGCTTTCGGCCCCCAAATCCTTTCTCACTCTCTCTCTTTCCATTTCTGTCTCTATCTGTGGATGCGTCTCTCTAGGTGTATCAAGCAATGGCGTATACGCGCCATCACTAGTCCATGAAAAAGCAGACACCTGCGGGTCTGTATCCTGTAAATTAGTAGGTAATTTTTCTTTCTTTCTGAATTCGAAAAATGTGGTTCTTCTTCTTCTTTTTTGTAATAGATGAAATTTTGAATCGATCAAGGTAGAATGAAATCAAAAGATTAGACATTTGATTTCGTTGTGTAAATTCGATGCATGTGAGATATTTAACGCCTTCCTATTTTATTTTTTTTCATTTGTAATCGACCAGTATTATTGGAGAAATAAAACAGATGTGCATGCATATATCGTACAAGTTCTTGTCTTCCTTGTGCAATTTAATGCAAAAAGGGAGCTTTCCTTTTTAAACTTTCGGTGGTTTTGGTATCCGATTTAGTGTTTGTTTTGTCACAAAATTGATTTTTAGTGGTTTAGATATAAAGGCAAGGTTGTAAAGAGAAAAGGGTGTGGGGTTGGAGAAATAGTGGAAGTTAAGTTTTGATACCTTTCTTTTCTCCTTAATGCAAGAACAATGGGGACAGCTCAGGATGTAAGGTTCTATTACTTTTAGAGAGAGAGAAAAAAAAAATTCTACTAAAAAAAATAAGAGAGAATAAAAGCGAGAGAAGAGAATTGGGATTTGGGGGCAATTCGACATCTTTTCCCTGTTTTCTCCTCCTTGCCACCTCTGGATGCCAGTGGGAGAAGCTGTTTGATTTACCCGGAAGGGAATTTTCCAAAACTCGAGGTACTTAATCGCATAGTTTGCATGTTTTTTTGTTTTATTTTAAAAAGTTTCTGTTCTTTAATTATTTGATTTGATTTGATTTATTCCATACGCGGCCCTTTTGCAAAATCTATTGTTTTGTGTTTTATTTGGCTCATCGCAACACCCAATACATGTACTGTGAAGACTTAGTAATTTCTAAAGAATACTTTTGAGATTTAAGAGCACTTCTTCAAACTTCTTTATTATTTTTAAGTTTTCTAAGAAGAAAAATAGTTATTGCTACATGTTTCCTAATTTTGTACACGAGCAATTGAAGGTTCAGAGTTGAAAAATTCTCTATAAAATTTCATACTTGCTCTATCTCTGTACAATTGAGTCTTATGTTAAGAAAATAATAATAAGCATCATATGTGCCCCTTGATAAATTTGAAGTACCATCTAAGAGCCACCCCCATACAGCATCAGCCATCAGATATGTCTAATGTACCTCCATTAATGCAGAACTTATCATCTATACTCTTTGTTTCTTATATCTTCATAAACAAACAAAACTATATTGTCTCTTGGTGTAATGAAAAATGGAGGATGAGTTGGTAGTATTGGCATGTTAAATGGTGAGATGCAAGTTTTACAGGGTTACCGCATAGCATGCTTCCCCTACTTTGTATTCATGGCGATACTCATTTTACAAAATATACACAAAATTTCCCTTTTTACATCTGATTTTCTTCTGAACTTATATCGAGGTTCTAACATTCATGATGTATTTTCAGGAAGTGTAAGCTTTTCTTTTTTTATTGAAAGAAAGAAAAATGGGCAAAAGAAACAGTAGTAGGCTGGAAGCTGACAATGGAAACATTGGTTGCATGTGGGGCCTCATTCGCATGCTTCACTTCAGGCGGGACCCGAAGATGCTTCTTGACCAAAGAGAAGGAAGCCGTCAGTATTTCAGTAAGTTTTAATTTGTCAAAGGGGCAACTTGGTCAATTTAGGCTAACATCCTACATGAGAACATTTCTTTCATGTGTGTACGTGTATGTTTATGTAAGAATGGGAGCTATGCTCTTTAATATCTACTTAATTTACGGCATTCTTTTGCATGCAACTGGCATTGAGCAGGTAGAAAGAACTTTTGGGCAGTTAACATCGGTAAAAAAAAATTATTGTATATTTGGGAAAATTTTATCAATTTATAAAGGATGGTGGTCTCCTGGCTGGATAGCTAATTAGTTTGGAAAGATCTCCTTTTTGGATAGGAAGGATAAAATTATTTGAGCAGCTAATCCTGCGTTGATAACATGCTACTTGGAAATGAGTTATTATTTAATGTAATTTAATTTTATATACTTGCTTTACAATTTAGTAATAGAATAATGAATGGTTCCTCTTTCCATACAGTCAATAGATATTCAAAAGGCATTAAATCAGGCGATTTTGAGGAAATAAACGAGGAAGACGATGTAAGTATCCCCCCCCCCCCCCCCCCCCTTTCTTTCTAAATATTGCTGAAAAAGTATTGTTAGTCCCCTCAGTCAGCCTTCAGAAAAAGAATTAATGTCGCATCTTTAAGAAAATGTCAAATTAATTTGGTACTTGTTCAGGATGCTGACCTGTCAGAAACAAAGCCCACAGTGAAGAAACTAATGGAGAAGGAGATGACTCGGGGCAAAACAGGGAAAAGAAAAATACCCAGTGACGAAATTGATAAAATCCTTTCTGACTGGGGGCACAAGATCGAGCCTGACAATAAGAAATCCAAGAAAAGGAAACCCAAATCCAATTCGAAGCCAAAGCCAAACCCTATTTCTAACTCTAACAACACTAATTCAACCGAAAGTAGTGACCTCGAGGTAGTAATAGCCTCATTTCTAGTAGAGATTTATAGATATCATAATGAGTGCCAACTTTGTAAGAATAAAAGCGGCTTATGCCCGACTCTTAAATCCGTTGTTTATTCCAAGCTTAATGACCTCAGCACAGTATCAGAAGATGGAACAATAATTGGTGAGAGGCACCTAAGCAACACTGGAGTTTCTCAATCGAAAGAATTCATGAATGCACTGGAAATACTTGGTTCAAATAAGGAATTGTTTCTGAAAATTCTACAAGACCCTGATTCACATATTTTGGAGAAAGTTCAAGAAATAAATGAAAAGAGAGATATGAAAAAGTTTTCCAGGAGAAAGGAAGAGGAAAAAGTTCAAGAAATTAATGAAAAAAGAGACATGAAAAGGTTTTCCAGGAGAAAGGAACAGGAGGATAAAACCGGCAATTCACCAATGGTCAGTAAAATAGTGGTTCTGAAACCAAAAGCAACAAAACCAAATTATGATGCAAAAGCCGCCTCACATTTTTCATTTAGAGAGATCAAAAGGAGACTTAGACAAATAATTGGGGAGACTGTTAAGGAGAGAAAGGATCCACACCTATTTAAAATTGTAAATGGTACAAACAAACCTTACCGGCAGGTGCATGCAACAGTTGGGTCTTCATTTTATGAAGAGGCCAAGAAGCATCTAACTGAGATACTGAGAAATGGAAACGAAACTAAAAATTTGACAAGCGAGCACGTGTCAATACCCTTGGGAAAAATTCTAACGGAGAGTAATTTAGAATTGAATTGGGAGAAGAAGATAGAGAAAGATGAAAGTTCCATTGAAAGTGTATGCCTGACAAAAGAGGGTTTAGAGAGCATTGTTTCTGTCAAAGAACAGAATCAAGAGATAAGTATAAAAAATGAGAGTACCAATTCCGAGACACATATAGACGCTTTCTGTGAAGAAACAACAGGCAAAGGTAAATTTTATAAATGAATTTAGTTCTCACAAAGACATGTATGTTACAGGCAGGTATTTTGCTGGTACCAGTCTGAATATTTCAGCCCTTTCTGCTTAATTTATTTTTCTTGTTTTGGTTTGTTTGGTACTTATGCACAAGTTGAGTTCAAATCGAGGTTAATATACACATATTTGTACAAATAAGGATTAATTGAGATAAGTTCGTGTGAATTTGGGTCAATTGACCATTTTGCAAGGGCAGTAGTACAAATCTGGCTCTACTCGGGAATATATGGGGAGAAATTATGTTTGCAGTGCTCAAATTACAAATTCTACTAAATTTTAATCTTGTTTTGCCTGAGAGAAAGCTATTAATTACTTGTAGGAACTGTAGATACTATAGAGATTAAGATTGAAGATAGTGCCGAAAGCATTTCTATTGTTGATGCTCCTGGGGAAGCTATCAGTGGTGAATGCACAACTTCAAGTGAAACATCAAAGGAAGATCCCATGCCAGTAAGCAGTAGTTCTAGTAATATAAAAAAATTTCCTCACCATTTTTAGTATTTACTAATATATAAAATTTTCCTGTTTCAATTTTTCTTTCTTTTCAGAATATGCAGTTTCCATTTTTTTTATGTATTATCAAATTAACCGTGTTATATTTTAATGATTTATACCTAACTGAAATTTATTGCTTGAAGGGATTGACTGAGGAGTTCAAACAGTCAGAGGAAGAGTTAATTGAAGAATTAAACCCAATTATTTCTGATTCTGTGGAAAATAGTATAATAGAGGAGCCAGAGTGTCACAGTCCAGAGCCGAGCACCTCATACTCATGTAAAGAGAGTTATAGTGAAAAGACAGATCAGCCCAGCCCGATATCTGTTCTTGAGCCATTTTTTTCTGATGACGTGCCAAGTCCAAATTGCAAAATCACAGATCACGGTATTGACTTGTTTTTCTATTTATATCAAGTTCTACCTTGCCAGATGTATCTTTCATCAGACTTGTTGGTGCTTAATATTAATTTAGCTTAAATTGAATCTAAATTAGGTTAAACTGAATCTTTTTTTTTTAAAGGCAAATATTTTGCCTGTTTCATTGGAAAATGAAAGGTTAAACTGAATCTTAATTGAGGTTTATTCAACCAATCTACCTAAATGTCAATTCCATTGCTGAATTAAGTATTGATCAAGGAATGGCAATCTACCTAAGTATGCATTCATGTTACAACAAATTTAAACAATCATTACCTTTTCTCCTTTTTTTAATAATATGCAGATAAGTTACATCAAAGTCTGTCACTATCCCGGTTAAATCTAACATCATTACTGGAAGATGTCAGTGCAAGGTCTGAATTCATAGAATCAGTTCTGGAATCGTCTGGATTATGTAAAGAGGAGAGCTTAGATAGATGGTACCGGGAAGAAGAACTTCTAGAACCTTCATTTTTTTATCAGTTAGACATATCACCCAACCAAGAAGATGACTCAAAGCTCCTCTTTGATTGCATATGTGAAGTTCTGACAGAGATCCAACATAGATACTTCAGATTTACGCAACATGTGCATGTCAGAAGAAAAAACCTTTTACATGAAGTGTGTCAAGGGGTTGGTTGGCATCTCCGAAATAAGAACCCATTCGTGTTAGATCACCTTATTAGAAATGACTTGGATCGTGGCAATTGGTGTGACCAAAGGGAGGAAACTGAAGGCATTGTTGCTGAGATATGGGATGAGTTAATAGATGACTTGCTAGAAGAAACAGTGTTTGATCTATGGCTGTGAATTTGTACTATAGTAAAATGAGTGTTCTTATATATATATTGACCATAGATAGAGCTTCTATAGCTAATAGTGACATAATATGATGTGTATTTGTTAGGGTCGTGGTTGAATGGCACGGTGCCATGGATACCAAAGATGAAGTTTCTATTTTGGCAGAAACTTCCAAGTTGTTTTCGTTAGATTGATATTTTGCCTTCACAGAGTGTGAGTGTGCTAGTGTGTGTTAAATAAATGGTGCTCTATTGATTTTGTTATTCTTTTTAAACATAAGAAGATCAAGAGAGGTTGGTTTAATTGAAATGCTTTCTTCTATTTGGAAATAGTGCCCTATAATTCTTAAATTTAGATATAAAATTGATGGATAGGAATTTATGGGCGATCAAATTTGGACAACCGTTAAAATTATTATCAACTGTTACAAAGAAATTACAAAGTTCACGTGATAGTTCAGTCTTACCCATCACTTTTTAATTGTCCAAATTTGATGGGTAAAACTAAACTATCTAGAACTTGCAATTAAAAAGTTCAACTGTTAGAACTTAGAACAATCCTTACTATGTAATATTTTTTTCATTTACAAAAAAAACGAATAACTTTTTTTTCTTCTGATTTATGGATTAAATGTAAATGGTATGTTAGTACCAAAAGAAAACTGGAGCCTTCACAGCCCAATATCCCAACCAAGTTCAGCCCAACACTTATATAACCTTTCTCGCTATCTCCTTATAATTGTACTTTAATTAGTTACATCGTTATCAATTATGTCAGTCACATGACGTGTTTATTCACGATGTGTCTCTCTTTAATAGAAACAACACATCATGCGACTATTTTTTTCAACATCATTTCTTTATTTTAATTTAATTTGCAATTTTTGTTTATATTTTAGCATTTTTTTTATTTTTTTTCCTATGAAGTTAAAATCTGAAAAAAATAAATAAAGTGTAGCCAGTCAAGTGTTATCACACAACGTGTGAGGTAATTATCTTCTACCATTTTAGTGATATGATTCTTTTGCTGTCTTTTTCCATGGCATTTTGTGCCTCAAGAATTAATCAATGAGAGTTTATCTACTTCTAATGTGTTCCTGAAATGAGTTATTTTTGCGCAGGGACGGATTCAGGATTTTCGTCAGTGGAGCAAAAAAATACCGAATTAGGTTTAAATAGCTAAATGGATTCAAACCCATTAACTAATTGAGTACTTGATAAAAAAAAACAATACTCTAACTTATAATCTCCAATAACTAATCTCTAATTTCTAATGTTTAACTCCTAATTCCAACTACCAATCAACAAGGGAGGACAGGGAGTATTGTCAAGACTCTGTCTCTTAATTTTGTTTGAGTTTATTTTTTTCAGGCAGCTCCTGTTAAATGCCTAGGTAATTTTGTGCTGGGTCCTAACAAAGATGTGGGGAAGTTGCGCTGGTACCTGGTACCATGCATACTTGTGTAGCAAAGAGGGGCATTTTAACTGGGAGTCTGGGACATAGAGAGGGGAGGTGATTATATATTACATCTCTTGTTTTTACTTTTAACTGGCTTTTAGCGGTTGTAATTGAACATTTATATTCTAATATAATTACCGTGGCAGCTTCTGCCAAGGATTAAAAAAAAAATTACTAATTAAAATTCAAAAAAAATTATTCTAATTATAACTCTAAACTTAATTTAAATTATAAATTATAATTCCAGAAGGGGGACAAATAAAATTTCACGGTGTTGATCCGAACCTATAAATCTCTATAAAGAAATTCAGAATCCAGGAGGACCCTGACTCTATATGGTTCCGCTCATGTTTTTGCGCCGTGTTTAATTTCTCTATTGTATTAGAGAAGGGATTCATTTACAACATTTGTAAGTTACAACATTTTATAACAATTCGGTATTATAATTTTAAAAGTCTAAACAGTCGATCCAACCGTTCAACATGATCTCTATATTAAAATGTGCCTGGAGATCAAATTTTACATTTTTTTTTGAATTTTTTTACTATTTATTAAGTATTTTACAAAAATATTTTTTAGACAATTCTAGACCACCGAAAAACAGCAATTTTGTAAAATACTTAAAAATAGTAAAAAAATAAAAAAAATGAAAAATTTGATCTCCATGCACATTTTAATATAGAGATCATGTTGAACTATTTGGATCAACTGTTTGGACTTTGAAAATCACAAAACCGAATTATTGTAAGATATTGTAACTTACAAATGTTACAAGTGGATCCCTCCTCATTATATTATATATGTATTGATTGTTTCATGCGTTTTGTTCTTGAGAGCAAAAACAGCAATCAAGTTTTATTACAATCAAGCGACCATCAAAATAAAGCTGTGCGTCATCTTCACTCACAAAAAGAGAAGAATTGTCTGTGGATATCTGTTGAATTTATCGGACAGAGATTATGTTTATTGAGAAGAATATTGTTATTATGAAAGTTGTATTTATTACAAGTTTTTAGTCTATAGTTATAATACAATTGCTAACGGCTCTTTTATTTTACCGTTGGTACTCGATAGTGTATCGTTGGTACTGTAGCTAACCTATTTTACCATTGCTACTCCCCTATAGAGTGGGAAAAATAGCACGGCGGAGCCAGTTATGGCACGGAACGGCACAGTTACGGCACGGTTACAACACGGAACGGCACGGCACGCGTGTCGGTTACGTGCCGTGACTCGCGTGTTCCGTGCCGTGACTATTCGCATGCCGTAACCATCTTTAGAAAATTTGGCACGGCACAGTACGTGGTCACGTGAGTCATGTGTAATTAGGACCATTAGATCTTGACCAAATGGTGGATCTTGAATAAACTAACCTAAATTATGATCAAATGGTCACGTGAGTCACGTTTGGTCACGACACGTTTAGGCACGACGTGACTCACGTGGCGTGACCATTCGCGTACCGTGACCACCCCTTGACAGGCACGGCATGACACGTGAAAAATTAACTTGGTCACGACACGGCACGAGACCAAAGTCACGACGTGTTAGTCACAGAACGGCACGATACGACACTTTTTTTCCACTCTACTCCCCTATTCTATTTATCCTATCTAATTGATCAATCATTATTTTAACACTTTCTCTCAAATTAGGAATCTAAATGTCGTACAATTCTAACTTGCTTGAAATATTCTCAAATTGTTTTGGATCCAATCCTTTTATGAAGACATCCACTAATTGCTCTCCACTTCTTACAAACGGTGTCTCTATTTCCTTAGCTTGGACTTTCTCCCTTATAAAGTAGTGGCAATCCACTTCTATGTGTTTCGTTCTTTCATGAAACATGATGGACCAAAATGGTACTACTACTTTTAAAAGATTTATAAACTCTAATTTCTACTTACGTTCAGATGACAAGCGCATGATCCTACCGTGTAGTATAATTGGGGTGTCAATCCACAGGGGTGTCAATCATTATTTTTAGAAAAGTGAATGTAAAGTAGCTATTTTTCTGATTTATTTACCGCAAATGTGTTTTTAGGTCTTTTTGGCAGGTTTTTGAGAGTGAGATACAATACCACATGAGCTATGAATTTAATTTTGATTAGAAAGCAGCATAGAGTAGACTCCAAATCGGGAGGGGGGGAGACTAGACTCCAGTTTATACTCCGACTCTAAATTCTCCGCATCCTTCGTTTAATGTCTTTCACGATTAGTCTTGGCCTCATACTTCGAATCCTTTTTACTCACCAAAAACTTAGCTAACCGATCGAGTTTAGAAAGAAAAATGAAACTGAGTTGGAAAATTAGTGGTTCTCACAGCTGAGTCAAAACCCTAAAGAGACATCGGTGTTATATATGAAACTCTAAGAGAGAAGTGAAGAGGGAACTGAAGAGACCGATGAGGAGTTAAGAGTATAATAAAGGAGAAGAGACCGAGGAGTTAAGAGTTATTTGATTGGATGTGGAGCGATAGAGTTGTTAAGAATTATTAAAGACATGGTAAAATTCGAAGAGGCACCAAAAAGTATAAACCCTAACTATTAATCTACACAGTTCAAATAAAACAACTGTGTATAGTGAACTAAAATAGACATGGGTCCTTCCAAACCGTGTATAATTTACAAAAATAGACGCAAAAAAATGAAAACCCTAATTCAAAGGTGTTTATACACGGTCGTTTTTATAGAACCGTGTACGATAATATATATATATATATATATATATATAGGCTAACATGCTTCTGGTAGAACTTCGGCCTCGTGCTTCCGGGGGCATATCTTAGTGTTGGATGTTCAAACAACAAATTCAAACCGTTAGATGTGATCTCTATATTAAAATCTGCTTGGAAACCAAATTTTACATTTTTTGGAATTTTTTTACTATTTATTAAGCCACTTTGAAAATTTCAGATCATATGGTCCAGACTGTTTTTACTGTTCACCCGGATCTGAAATTTTCAAAGTGGCTTAATAAATAGTAAAAAAA
Source organism: Carex littledalei (assembly GCA_011114355.1). Lineage (NCBI taxonomy): Eukaryota > Viridiplantae > Streptophyta > Magnoliopsida > Poales > Cyperaceae > Carex > Carex littledalei. The sequence goes on from CM022105.1 coordinate 3,171,434, forward strand.
TTCCAAAAAATGTAAAATTTGGTCTCCAAGCAGATTTTAATATAGAGATCACATCTAACGGTTTGAATTTGTTGTTTGAACATCAAACACTAAGATATGCCCCCGGAAGCACGAGGCCGAAATACTTCTAGAAGCACGTTAGCCTATCTCTCTATATATATATATATATATATATAGAATTGAGCTATGCTACTACATGGAGTAAAACGCGTTGGTGCTCCACGCCGCTATATTTTTATTTTGAAAATCCAAACGACCGATCCGAACTGCTCAACATGATCTCCATATTGAAATGTGCTTGGAGACCAAATTTTACATTTTTTAGAATTTTTTTACTATTTATTAAGCCACTTTGAAACTCACTGATCCGGCAGTCCAGAATTTTTTACTGTTTTTCACTGTTCACCCGGATTTTCAGATTTTCAAAGTGGCTTAATAAATAGTAAAAAAATTCTAAAAAATGTAAAATTTGGTCTCCAAGCACATTTCAATATGGAGATCATGTTGAGCGGTTCGGATCGGTCGTTTGGACTTTCAAAATAAAAATACGGCGTGAAGTACAAACGCGTTTTACTCCATGTAGTAGCATAGCTCATCTCTATATATATCTATATATATATTAATATTTATGTTTCTAGCCAGTAAATTGAAGAATAAAAAAATGAACTTCAAGCCAAATGACCTTGCTACTACTTCTAATTTCATCAAGATTCTGAAGATTATTCACAACTTTTCTCAATCGAGGAACTTCCTCATAAACGTAATTTGTCTCACATCCATGCAAAGGTTCCTCTGCTAAGAAAAGTTGTGATTAAACCTTCATATTCTGATGATCGAAAACACAGTTGCTAGTTATTGAATATTGATTTCCCTCTTCTCCATCTGATCGGGGTTGTCTAGCCTTATAGCTCATTATAGTTCCTCTAAGTGCACACGAGGGGGGAAATAATGAAGATGAGGGACGAAGACCCGATCAGAGGGAAGAAAAGGGAAATAAAGAGAAAATGAAGAGACAAATTAATGGAGGGGGCTTGACTTAAATGTAGCAAGTGTGTGTGAAGAGGCAGTTGAGGGGTTATGGTTGAGAGACACGAATGAATCGTACACAACTTGAATGAAAAAACAGTGTTTGGAAACTGAGCAAAAGAATACACAGTCTTTTAATAAAAGACAGTGTATGAAGTGGCACAACTGTTGTACACGGTTCACTATTAACGAACCATGTACAAATAAACGTGACTTACGGACACGGTTCGGTACTTTCCGATCGTGTGTGTATATGGAAGTTTTTTTCGTGCGAGCGCCTCCTCTCATTACACACTATTAATTTGTAATTTTTTGACATTCGTGTATGATATTCCGTGTATGGTTGTGTTTTGATCCTTCTTCTTTTTTGTGATTTTCAAGTGTTAGTTCGTGAGAATATATCAAACTAGTTCTACTTTTTTCATTGTTCAAGAAATAATACCGAATATAGATTATCTAAAATTATAGTGCCTAAGCTTAAATTCAAGTATTGGTTTACCTAATTAGGCTATCTAATTCCATTTATATATTTGTGGAGTTGCTTGAATTTTTTTTCGAGTAAAAATTGAAAATCAAACCATTTAACTATTTATTATTCATAAAAAATTCCGTCTGAATTTTGAAGTTGCTTCAATCTTAAATTAGTTCATGATATAATAGTATATATCTTATGTAATTTAAGTAAGCAACTCAAAACACTGAAGCATCAGAATAAACATGAATACATGATTCATAACTGATTTGAGCCGAGAATAATTCTACATGAATGGTTTTAATTTGAGTAAAGTTTTTCATAATTTTATGGATAAGTTTCTTATAACTGTTACAAGAATAACTGACGGTCATTTATTACCCTGGGAGGTTTGATAGTGATATATATATATATATATATGAGTAGAACTAGGGTGAGCTGTGCTCACCAACGGTTTTGGTGAGCACACCTCCAAATAACGCATTTTCAAAGTTCAAATAGTCGATTCGAACCTTCCAACGTGTTCTTCATATTAATATGTGCTTGGAGACCAAATTTTACATTTTTTGGAAATTTTTTACTATTTTTTTGGAATTTTTGAAAATCAGTGTTTTTTGAATTTTTTTGAATTTTTTTTTTATTTAATAAAAAGCTGATGATTTTCAAAAATTCCAAAAAAATAGTAAAAAATTTCCAAAAAATGTAAAATTTGGTCTCCAAGCACATATTAATATGAAGAACACGTTGGAAGGTTCGAATCGACTATTTGAACTTTGAAAATGCGTTTTTTGGAGGTGTGCTCACCAAAACCGTTGGTGAGCACAGCTCACCCTAGTTCTACTATATATATATATATATGAGGAGGGTTCAAATGCCTCCATTTTTTGTGCCTCCATCATGCCTCTATTTTTTAAAACTTTAATAACTCAAAATTTAAAACTTAAAAATCAAAATAAAACCGTTGGATATGATCTACATCATTTTATCTATGTGCTCATAAAAAATTATTATATTTGGATTTTTTTTTTTATGTGAATCAGTAAGTTGAAAAATCAACGTCTAGAAATTATCCACATTAGTATGTTTTTTACAAGCTCTTGATGACAACCAAAACAAAATTGAAATGTCATAATTTTTTACACGTGTATAGATAAAATGATGTAGATCATATCCAGCGGTTTTATTTTGACTTTTAAGTTTTAAATTTGAGTTATTAAAGTTCTTAAAAATGGAGGCATGGTGGAGGCATGAAAATTGGAGGCATTTGAACCCTCCTCTATATATATATATATATATATATATAGAGAGAGAGAGAGAGAGAGAGAGAGAGAGATAGGCTATGGTGAGTTGTGAAGTAAAACGTCGTTTTACTTCACGCCATATTTTCATTTTGAAATTCAAATAACCGATCCGAACCGTTCAACTTTTTCTAAATATTGAAATGTGCTTGGTGACTAAATTTTACATTTTTGGAAATTTTTTTACTTTTTATTAAGCCACATTGAAATCGCTGATCCACTGTGAACAGTAAAAACAGTAAAATTTTCTGGACCACCGGATTAGCGATTTTCAAAGTGGCTTAATAAATAATAAAAAAATTCCAAAAAATGTAAAATTTAGTCTCCAAGCACATTTCATTATAGAGAACATGTTGAGCGGATCGGATCGGTTGTTTGAATTTTCAAAATGAAAATATGAGCGTGAAGTAAAAATGACATCTTACTTCACAACTCACCATAGCCCAGCTCTATATATATATATATAGAGAGAGAGAGAGAGAGAGAGTGGCTAATATCAAAACGTTTGCACCAAGCCTCTCGTGCAACCAAGTTGTTTTCGGATTTTTAAAGTCCAAACGGTCGATCCGAACCGTTAGATGTTCAATCTATATTAAAATCTGCTTGGAGACCAAATTTTACATTTTTTGGAATTTTTTTACTATTTATTAAGCCACTTTGAAAATTGCTGATCCGGGTGAACAGTAAAAACAGTTCAACTAAATTCTGGACCATGTGATCAGCAATTCTCAAAGTGGCTTAATAAATAATAAAAAAATTCCAAAAAATATAAAATTTGGTCTCCAAGCAGATTTTAATATAGAGATCACATCTAACGGTTCAGATCGACCATTTGGACTTTGAAAATCCAAAAACAACTTGGTTGCACGAGAGGCTTGGTGCAAACGTTTTGATATTAGCCACTCTCTCTCTCTATATATATATATATGGATAGCAAAAAGCGGCACATTGCAAAGATGCTATTTCATAAAATATTTTTCATATATAGATTAAATTAAGCAAAAACATATTGTTCTAATTGGTGGTGTTTGGTTGGGGACTAAGGCTAATGAGGTTTAATTTGGTTATTCCAACTTAGGCCGACTTAAATGAAATTCATATTTGGTTGATGTCTAAAGTTATACTTTGACTTAAGTTATTTCTTGTTTGATGAAATTTGATGGCTTAAGGCATGATTTGATATTACAAATTATTTTGTCTTACAAAATTTGTAATACCAATAATAAAACTATTCTTCGTATTTTTTTTCATTTTGAATGAAAGAAATTGTATAAGAAGATGAGTTATGTACAAATTAATTATATCTCAGAAATGCACATTGCATTTAGTGAATCTTGTTTAATTAAACTTATATGTATACCAATTTATTTTGTCAAAAATATGTTGGATTGCTGAAAATAAAATTATTTATTAGTAGTACAATTCCAAAAAATATTTTATTTAATTATTTTCTAGATTACATATTTTGTTAATTTAGAAAGTTATGTCACTTAAAAAAAATTGTTGATTCTATAATTGATAAAGTTTTAAGTTCCTTTATGCATGAATGTAAACAAAATTAAATGTTTGTCTTGCAATTCTTAAAAAAATGAAAATAATAAAAACAATGAAAAGTTAAACCACTTAGAGAGATGAGTTAGTTTAGGTCAACCTAAAAATTGACTTATTTAATTTTAATCCAGCTCAATTAAATCACATTTGACAGAATAAACAAGACCCTAATATCCTTATTTTACTGTTTAATTCACTAGCAAACATGACCGTAGCTTCTCCACCATAACTTTTCTATGCCGATTAAACTGCCAAGTTATGGGGAAACACCAGGTTATAAAAAAAAAAATATGTTTATGATGTAAAGAGTACTATCATGAATCATGTTTACATTGATTTTTGCTAAACGACTCCAACACTTTTTCACATAATTTTTTTAATCATTTTTTCAAATTATTTTCACTAATATTTTCAAATTTATTATTTAACACTCTTTCTAAATATAATTTAAACACCATTATTCTGGTATTATTTGGTAATTTGCAAAAGACATCATTTAAGTTCAGAGACTTATGTTGTTTCTTCATCACTTGACAGTGGCAATAAACAACATTCCAAAGTCAATTATAGAATGATTGTATTATAAGTTTTGTTCATGTAATTGGATGATTTACAATTTTACATTATTTTGTTTCATGTGTATTTTATTATAGACCATTCAGGTTAATGACTTAAATTTGTTGAACTCTATAAATGAGTTAATAAATATTCTAAAATGTCCCTAATTTTGATAATTAACAAGAAATATTAATTATCGATATAAAATTAACATTTAAATTAAATGATGATCTTGTTATTGCATATCATATATGACAAGGACTTGTCAATTTAATCAAATTGATACCTGATGTAGATCAGGGGATTGGACATGACTCAAAATAAAATATTTAATATGAATTGTGTTTGTGTTATTAATGTTTTATATTGTGTCTGAAATTCTAAGATACGAGATGATTGTTTTTCCTACATAAGAAATGCATGCTTATGGTATTATTTGACGTTGACCATAAATGACAATCATACATCTATTATCTCAGTATGTATCTCTTATGCATAAGAAAAATAATTATCAAGAATACCAATATCCCTCGTGTTTAATGAGTGATGATATCACTAGTCTCCTTGATGAATTAAACAATACATGTACATGTGTGATTAAGGAGTTAATCATAATTACTGAATTATTTTTATAATCAAGAAATGAATAAATTTGCAAGAATGACATGTTCCTACCTTGAATCGTTCATGATATCATGATACATGAAATTAACACGAGGTAATTGTTGCTTAGGGATCGTGATATAATATGGTACTTATCATCTGAGTCCAATTACAATGCATATTGCTAGGTGCCGCTTCTAATTAATTTCTTGGTAGATAACGTGGATGACTTATATTTTGGAGTCTCAACTTGGTGCAAGGCGTTCTAGGATATCAGCAAGCTTCAACCACCAATTTGCAAGAGATCGGGTCTTAAGTACGTTGCAAAGGTAATAAATTTATTACATGGAAATATAATTTTAGTTTGATTTTAGTCGCACATGATGTTCATTTGATACTTTTTTTTGTCAATTTTTTTAAAATTATGTTGTTTTTAAAACCATGAAACCTAACATGCAGTACATAGATTGTATAATCTAAACAACGTTGCATATGATTCGTATATTGTAAGAAGCAAAACTGCTATGTTAAAATATTTATCCAATATATTATATTTAATATCGACATATTTTATATGCTAAGGTGCATATATTAATCAATGATACAACAATCAACATATTGTTTTGGTCACAATTTGAGTAGGAATAAGGCTAACTATGGGGTGAACTTTTGCACATTACAAGAGGCAATCTTCGCGAGTTGATGTGTTACTAGCTTTTTATTTATTTATTTATTCATGTAAATATTTTTATTTCTTATCAGTATATTTGTTTTTTGAAATATAAGTTGGGGTCAAGCTATCCAGCACATTTCAAATATATATATATATATATATATATATATATATGAGGAGGGATCAAGTTACAACAAAGTTACAACAATCATTTTCTACATTTTGAAATTTCAAATCGTCGATCCAAACCGTTCAACATGATCTCCACAATAAAATGTGCTTCCAGATCAAATTTTACATTTTTTTGAATTTTTTTACTATTTATTAAGTATTTTACAAAAACTAGTCAAATTCAGACCATTGAATTTTGTACCCATCTTAATAAATAGTAAAAAATTCAAAAAAAATGTAAAATTTGATCTGGAAGCACATTTTATTGTGGAGATCATGTTGAACGGGTTGGATCGACGATTTGTAATTTCAAAATGTAAAAAATGATTGTTGTAACTTGATCCCTCATATATATATACTAGTATCGTGTTCGTGCGTTACAACGGAGACATATTATAAAATTGGATAGAATATGAAGAGACTTTTTTGTTTGACATGCACACAAAATTGAAAAAAAAAATATTTAAAAGAAAATAAAGACAAATGATTGTTTCCATGAGCACAAGATATGTTCTTCATCTATTCACAAAGATAGAGTAGCTCTAAACAAAATTCGGAAATATATGATTGTTTACTTTTTCATTGTCGAAAATATAAGGGAAGAAGAGAAATGAAATAGAGGTAACGGAGAAATAAGAAAATAATTTAATTGCAGGAATCAAAGATAGCTGTAAGTAGAAATAAGGAAACGGATCGCTAGGGATTCATTCAATTTTAATTGTGACAAACCATGTAGCAGTCTGTGTGACAAGTATGCTTTTAGCTAAATTTAGACTTCTACACATAAAATAGATGTATTTAATTAAAAGAAGACAGATTATGTGATTGGAGGGCTGATATTCAATTCGAAAATTCATCTTTTAATCTCAACCGTTACCTTTCATCTTTCTCATTTTCTTCATTCTCTAATTTAATTTTTGTTGTAAATTCATTTTTTCCACTCGGTTCATCTTCTCCTACAGTAATTGTCACAGATGGCTCAATAATATTAGATTGTAGGTTGCTATCAGTGATGTTCGCTGGTTAGCGCAACGCAAGTTTCGGTACGCTTGAGGGCGTACCTTTTAAAACCACGTTTACACTCCACGAGTAAGGGTCGCAAGTGCACAACCCCTATCGAGTAGTATAATCGGGTATCGATCCACAGGGACGGGCAATTACTAGGTTAGAATCTACCTAACTCGATTAAAAACTAGAAATGAGAAAGATTTGGTTTGGTATTTAATTTCCTAAAAAGGTCAATTCAAACAATTCAAACAATTCAGAAAGATGTAATAAAGTGCTAGAAGAAATGTAAATTGTGTTTTGATTATGGATAAAAGGCGTTTCCAGGGTTTCAGATTTCATCTCTGATCTGCCTCTAGTGGTACGGCCCGTACCAAGTTGGTACGGCTAGGCCGTACTCCACTTGGTAAGGCAAGGCCGTACCACCCTGGTAAGACCCGTACTGGCTTCCCAGAACAGAGCTTACCAGTTCGAGTTGATGCATTTCCTTGCTGGTACCTTGTGCTAAACTCTTTAGAAAGGTTCAATTGACCATACCTAAGGTTCCTAAGCCTCAACCGTCGTTTGTTGGATCAAGATCTAGGTTGGAATGCAATTGATTGCCTTTTAGGGATTTCTACACCTCAACTCTCGTGTGTTGGTACAGATCTACCCTAGCTGGTTGATTGGAGGTCTAAGGCACCCTCTAATCTGTCGATTAGAGGAGAATTCAACCTCTCGGCTTCAATTCGAACTATTCTACCCTAAGCATTTGATTTGGATGAGAGATTGAGATGATCACATGACCTTGATAGGTTCGATCTAAACCTAGAGGCACATCATACAACAATCACAGCAAGCAAAGCAAAAGATATCAAAGTAAATCACAATCAATCAAACTAAAGAGTTCATACAAGATACAAGTCAAAGAAAGTCAAAACAAATCAAGAATCAATCTCTAACCCTAGAAACTAAAAGAACTACTCACAGCACATAATCAGATCTAAAAATACAATAAGAGGGATAGAGATAGCCATGGATCGAAGGGATCGAGAGGAGGAAGCTAGATCCGTCGAGTTTCGCCTCTTCCTCTTCCTTCCTTCTTGCTCTCAGCTCCTTAGCTCTCTTTCTCTCTCTTACTGTGCTCTCAAATGGATCTGGAATGGAATCCCCCTCGAAATTGGAGAGTTCCCCGCTTTAAATAGCCTCTGCCAAAATTTGAATCTGTCAGGCCGCCTTTATGTACGGCCCGTACCAAATTGGTACGGCCTGGCCGTACCAGGCGTGAAGAGCTGAAAAACGGCTAAGTCTGGTAAGACCCGTACCAAGCCTGGTAAGGGTCGTACCTCATCATCTGAATCGCCGTTTCTTCGTGTGTTTTGCTCCAAACCTGCAGAAAACAAACAAACACTCAGCAGTACCAAATTCTAAAGATATATCAATGAAATGCACATGATTCTGGTGAATTATGGCACGAATCTGGTACTAAAACAGGCCTAAAATAGACTAAATATGCGAGGTATCAAGTGACATCTCATTCACATGAGATTCGAAATTAACAATCAAGACATCTTTGGTTGTCACGTAGAAATATCTAGTGAGTTATGTAGTGATTAAGCTGCACATTAAAAAAAGAAAAACATCAATACAAAGATAAAATAAGTACAGCAATACAAGTACTTAAAAATTACTGACTTGCAAAGATCAAATGTGTTATGAAGTATGCGAGGTTTCAGTGAATCAATATGGTTTCACGGTTCCTAAAAACATTGTGGGTTTAATACACTTTTATTGCCTCTCGCGTGTTTGATTCAATAAATCATAAAAAAGAATCACAAAAAGAAACTGAAACCGATAAAACCACATTTAATCACAAAAAGAGATGCAAAATTTAATAGAAGGAATCATCAATAATACAGTGGTACCAGCTAATACCAGTATTATTTTGTGTACTGGTTCAATCTACTGTGATTCCAAGGATTTGTATTCAAATATCCTAAAACTTTAGAGGGTTTTATGCAAATTTGATTCAATAAACCACCATTAATCACACAAAAAAATGCAAAATTTATTTAGAAAATCACCTTGAAAAACTAAGAATGAAGTTGAGTTATGAGAGAAGACGTCGGAGCTCCGGTCGACGCTGTCGAGTAGCACGGCAGAGGAGGAGAAAAATATGAAATTAGAAGCTATTAAAATTATTTGTTCTGAGGAAGAAGCACCAGATCTAGGCCGTGTTGTTTTACTTGGTCTCCAATTAAGAGGAATTCTAATATTGAATAAAATAAACAAATACTTTTCATATCAGATGGCGAAAATATTGGAGTGATTTGTTTAGAAATAAAATTGGAAATGTATATAGAAACAAATAAGAACATTTTAATTCTTCTATTATTGATTTTTTTCTATTATGCCGTGGGACTTGTATAGAAACAAATACTATTTAAGGGAATGCACAATTGGGTGTAGGGGGAAATAAGGAAACTAACGATTTAATTGGGTGTAGGGGTGATTTTCTATCATTATTTCATTGGTCCATTTAAGGGATACAAATATTGATTTCCATTATGCTCAATTGAACAAGGAGAATAAGGAATAATATTTCTATTGTCTGCACAATTGAGTGTAGGAAAAATAAGGAAATATATTTTCTGTAGATAAATATCATAAAAAACTGAATCGCCTTTAATTTAATTGTAACATATAGTGTGGTCGTACGTGTGGCGAGTTTTCTTTTAACTAAATATAAGTTTCTACACATAAAAGAGATGTATTTAATCAAAAGAAGACATATTATGTGATTGGAGGGCTGAGATTAAATTCGAAATTTCATCTTTCAATCGTAGCTGTTGGCGGATCAGGACATCAACGTGCTTAATAATGGAATGGAGATATATTAATACTAGTATCGTACCCGTGCGTTGCAACGGAACATATATTATATATTATAAGATTTAACATTAAGATTGAATAGAGATGCAAATAATAAATAATAAAACAACAACAAATGACTGTTTTAATACAACAACATTATTTGCATGTCAGTGCATACACAATTTTTGTGTTGTAATTCAATTAAATTAAATGTGGAAAGCTGCTAGGGAATAAACAATAATATGCCTTTTTTGTTCTCTTCCAAAAATGAATAAGAGGTAGGCAATTCGGAAATGAGATATGCTATCAAAATCGGAAATTAATCTTTGTATGCGTCAATCAAATCTGGAGAGAGATATGGTAACAAAAATTGAATGCTAATTCCATTTTCTCAATTTTTGGCATTACTTGTGACAATATGTGTGGCGAATACATCTCTAACTAATTTGAGACTTCTACACATAAAAGAGATGCATTTAATCAAAAGATGACAGATTATGTGATTAGAGGGCTGATATTAAATCCGAAATTTCATCTTTCAATCGTAGCCATTGGCGGATCAGGACATCAACGTGCTTAATAATGAAATGGAGATAGAGAATTTTTCCACTTTGTGAGTTTCGAACTCATGACCTCTCACATAAGAGTCATGTGCCTTTGTCACCATACCAAAGACAAGTTCTTCTTATCAATATATTTGTTGGTGGTGATTCATTGTCAATTATAAAAAAAATTATATTTAATATCATACATGTATGCATGAGCCATAGTTTCTATGTAATCGTATAATTTTCCAAACCATCTCAGTTTAAGTAGATAATTTCTCGATAATTTAAAGTAAAGAAACTTGAAAGAGAAAATAGTTCACAATCAAAATAAATTAATTAAGAAGAAGAAGAACAGTAGACGACAGGGAATTCATATTTTTTGAGATAACAAAATATTTGAATTTAGATGTAAACCGTCCAATTATAATTCGAACTATTCAATTCGAAATAAAATATAGAAAATCTCTTTAATATTTATGTCAAAACAGATCAAACATCCGGATCTAAATTCAAAATTTCTGTTACCTAATAAGCTGATATGAATTCGATGACAGAAAGATCTAAGTGCAGAAAAAACACAAACACGTAGAATACAAAATAAGTATGTGGCCACCCAAATCTGAAGTGTTCACCCAAAAACAGTACGCGGGGCCACACATCAGTGATACAGCCCCCATATTTTGAGTAACTATTTTGTGCTACTCCATTGCCCATTTCTCGTCATTATCAACGAGTTAAAAAGAGTCAAACACCTGCGCCTTCCTCTCTCTCTCTCTCTCTGCGAAGGTACCCGTCTCTCTTCTCTCTTTCTCTCTCTAGTTCTCGCGTTGTCCCGCTCTATCTATCCCCTTTTTTCTATTGTTTATCCAGCTTCTAGGGTTCGGAGATTTTAGGGCTTGCGAAACCCTAACCCCGATTCGCGAGATTCTTAGCGTGATTCAAGGAATTAACCGTTGCTTTCTCTCGCTGATTTTGGAAAGGTTCCTGTCCTTGCCCCGTTCTCCTTCTTCCGAGATTATATTTCGATTTTTAGTGAAGTTCAAGGGTTTAGAGTTGATAGCTCGGGGGTACTGTTTTGGGGTATTTTGGGATCTATTTTTGTAATTCCAGTTAAGTTAATTGCTCTAGCTTTATCTCAGATCAGGATCTGTAGGATTGGTGCTTTTTGTGAGCATGCTTACAGTGTTAAGCATTTTCATCTTGAATTTCTTACTTGTGTTACCTTTTTTTTTTTTTTTACAAATTTGTTATTTAATTTCTCTGCAGGCTGTTCTGCAGAAACTCTGAACGCTTCTGTGGCGGAGTTACGTTGTCAGACACGAAGGTGTTTTGGTAGAGAAAAGGATCAACAATTTAACTTGTGCTGGTTTGCTTCTAGAGACGAAAAGAAGAAATAAAGTTGCCTTACATGAGTGGGAATAAATGAAATGTTATTTTGGTATGGACTGGAGAATTGAGTGGTGAAGTTGGAGGCAGTAATGCCGTTAATTTTCAGGAGAGATGCACAGGTATTCTTCAGCCAGCAGTAATGCTGGAAACTCACTTGGTGGGCCTACCATCAGGGATAATTCGAGGGTAGACTCGTCATTTCAACCCCCGAACTATCCTGTTAATTCCAGGTGATTACATCTTCCTGCAGAGTCTAGTAATATTTAATGTTTATCCATGGGAGACCTTTTCATGGAAAATTTAAACTTACTTTGACTGGTTTGAACCTGTTGTAGACTTTTGACAAGCGAATAAAGTTGTTAAAGTTATTAATAGTCTTAGCTAGCTAACGCTTCTCCATTAGCATAGTGAGCTATATTGAGTGGGATTGTAAAGCCAAAACAGCTGCCTTTCCCAGCTTTTAGCCAAGTAGGATCCCTTTTATTACTTTGTATCTGTTCTTAAGCCCATATTATCCTGCTGTTCTTAACTCCTATTTTCAGGCGACAATCACAGATACCAGCATACAAGTTGAAGTGTGAAAAAGAGCCCCTTAATTCTAGGTAAATCTAGTCCCCAAATTTATGCAAAGAATTTCACTTATACACTTGTTTACCAAAGTTAATTGTTGTTGTACTTATATTAATAATTGTTAGACTTGGGCCTCCTGATTTCTACCCGCAAACCCTGAATTGTCCTGAAGAAACCCTAACTAGAGAATATCTACAATCTGGATATAAGGAGACCGTTGAAGGAATTGAGGTACTGCTTTTTTAATTGTACAGTACTTCTCATAAATTTTATCATGTATGTCTTTTTTTTCCTTAATCGAAGTTGAGTGACCTACTTGTAATGTGGGTGTTATCATCATCTTGTTCCCTTTCGAATCTGGAGATTAGCTGATTTACCAAAAGCCTTTTGTATTAGAAAATAAGAAGTGCTTCTTTCTTTTGAATTATGGGAACTACGTAGTAGAATATTTCTGGCATAATTGTCTGTGCTATTGGCAGTTTGGTATCCTATTGAATTTAGCAAATTCGTAAAATTCCAATTCAAGAATTTAACAAGCAACTAAAATTTAAGTCATGCAAAATGAACATTTTAGTATTGGTAAATTGATCGCTAAGCATTGGTGAGATGATGACCAGTGGAATATGTTATTCAGGTGCTAAAATCATTGACAGTACATATGCCTTTTTTATACTTTGAGACAGGTGCTCCAGTTATGAGTGTCTAAAAAAATGGACTTGCTATTAATAACTACTGTTTCCTTGGTTTTCATAGGAAGCACGAGAGATTGTATTGAGTCAGGTTGTTACTTTTCTAAAGCCAGAGCTCATTGGAAAGTGTAGGGAGGTAATTTCTTTTATCATTGCTATTTTCTGGGAACAATTCAAATTGGTTAGGTTCTTTACTACTACATTACATGTTATTTCCCACGGTTGTCATCTTTCCTTATTCTATATTTCTTGGTCTGCATTCACCAATATTGTAATAATATTTCCTGGTAAGATTTGGTGAGAGAATGAGTGCCCATAGAGATTTCCTTTTCATCCGTTATTTCATTGTCCTTTTGTTTGCTTTTTGTGTGTTTTATTACATAGTGGCAAATTAGGTATATATTGTTAGGTAAAATTTAGGCCAAATGTGTCTTCAGCTGAGTCTTGCTGCACAGTTAATCGGCAATTGGTTTTGAAGTTGGAATAATTGAGGCTTGCTTGTGGAATTGGAGGCTTTATTTTGTTGTAATTGGAGAAATGTTAATATTTGTGTAGAGACAGCCTGTATTGTATGGGCTTAACTTTGGCTTAGCAACCTATGTTGCAATTATTCTATGTAGATACTGTTGTACATAGGGCCTAAGTCGAAATACATTATTGGCAGTAGCTATTTACATAGTTTTCTGCCTATGACCCTGTTATCCTTTTGTTTTCTTTTTGTCATTTTCTTTTTTTGCTCTCACTTCCGTTTCATACTCGATCTATGGCTAACCTTTTCTTTTTTTTCCTTTAACGTGTCCAAAGGCAATAAGGAAGCGTTTCAGGGCCATAAATGAGTCACGCGCTCAGAAGAGAAAAGTAAATATCTCTCTTTCTTCCCGCAATTTCGTCTTTCGGAATGATTCATGTTTAACCTGGATTTCTATAACTGCAGGCTGGGCAAGTTTATGGGGTACCCCTCTCTGGCCACTTATTAGTAAGACCTGGTGCGTTCCCCGAACAAAAGCCTTCTGGAGAAGATTTTCGTAGGAGATGGATTGAGGTTCGTGACATAAATTTGACCGTCTTTGTAATTTCTTTCTTTTTGTGTCTTGCATTTTGATCTGCACTCTTTTTATAGTGATGCAAGTGACTCTATCCATGAGATCTGTAGCTATGATTTTGCTTTGTGCTCTATTGAAATTAATAGGCCCTATCTCAACCGCACAAACGACTACGCTCATTGTCAGAGCATGTGCCTCATGGTTTTCGAAGGAAATCCCTATTTGACATCATCACTCGACATAACGTCCCATTAGTTCGAGCAACCTGGTTTGTTAAAGTCACATACCTCAATCAGGTATTTACTTCTTTCGCGGGTCATTTGTCCTCATAACTATGAAATCTTTTTCTTCCTATTTTTAGCAGTAAACAAATCAATAAAATTTCAGGTTCGTAATGTACCAAATGGAGCACCTGAAAAGTCTCAATTCGTCAGAACAGAACAGTGGACAAAAGACGTGGCTGATTACTTTGAACAGCTCTTGGAAGAGTTCAGCTCAAAAGATGGTGCAACTCTGTCTAGTAGAGATCAGCCATCCCCTGGCCTCAACTCTGGGCATTCTTCATCAAAGCTGAAAACAGAATCGTCCCCATCCATTTCAGACACCGAGGAGCCATCCTTTAACTTCAAATGGTGGTATATGGTTCGACTGGTGCAGTGGCATCTTGCAGAAGGGTTGCTTCTACCAGCTATTCTTATTGATCGCATCCTTAACCAGCTGCAGGTATATATGATGTTCGTTTTTTTTCCTTATAATTTTGTTTGTTTACTTTTTTTTTATTGCTCTTCGAGTACTAATATCTTTCCTTTACAATGATATCTACAGGACAAGGATTCATTTGAGATCTTAGAACTCCTGTTGCCTCTTTTTCTAGGTTTGCTAGATTACATTTCCTTATCACAGACATATACACGCACCTTTGTGGAAATAGCTGTGCGTTACCTCAGCAATGTTTTATCAAGCGGCTCAAGTTCCGTTGATGGTTTGAGAAGGGCATCTATGACTGCTACTCTTGCTGAAATGCTACGCTATTTGATCCTTTCTGTGCCAGACACTTTTGTATCTTTGGACTGCTTCCCTCTACCAGCACCTGTTGCCCCTGAGGTGCACCACCGAGGGGCCTCTTTGAAAAACGTGCTTGATGTTTCTGAAGCTGTTCAGTTTGAGACACAGGATGCATATTTTCGGTATTTGTCATGTGGCCATGCGGTCTCCTCTATAGAAAAACGTGCCTCTGATCTAGCCAAGATTGTGAACCCCAACCTTCAAGGCAGAGGTGCAGCCAAGGTTGTACAAGCTCTTGACAAGGCTATTGTGTCGGGCAACTTAACTCTGGCTTATTCTTCTCTCTTTGAAGATCTATCAGATTCTCTAATGGAGGAGAGGTGGATTTCTGAGGTGAGCCCTTGTTTACAATCCTCTCTAATATGGATCGGGACTGTTGAGTTATCTTTGATATGCTCGGTATTTTTTCTTTGTGAATGGGCAACATGTGATTATCGGGATTGCCGCACTGCTATGCCATCGAATCTCACAGGGAGGAAAGATCTCTCTCAGATTTACATGGCGGTGTTGCTTTTAAAGAACAAGATGGATGAGTTGTGCAAGGTTTCTAACCCCAAGAATAGCAGTCGGCATGGAGCCAGTAAGACACCATCCCCTCAGGATCATACTCCTAATCAGGTTAAGAATTCAGGTGAGAGAAAGAACAAAACTAACATGCTCGAAAGTCCCGGTCCATTACATGACATCATAGTGTGTTGGTTGGATCAACATGAAGTCAGCAGCCCGGCAGGTTACAAAAGGGTCGATGCTCTTGTCACAGAACTCATCTGTACTGGCATTTTCTATCCTCAGGCGTATGTGAGGCAGCTTATAGTTAGTGGCCTTATGGACAGGGAAGGTACACCTCTAGATGCTGAACGAAAAAGGAGACACCATAGAATCCTGAAGCAGCTGCCTGCATTGTGCCTGTTGGATGTGCTGGAAGAGTCCAGGGTGGTTGAAAAAACAACTTTGAATGACACTGTTGCTGTATACTCAAGTGAACGTCACCTCGTGGTGCGTGAGCTTTCAAGGGGACAGGGTGGTATGGTTAAGAAAAGCAATACGCCATCTGGCTTTCTTCTTCAAAAGCAAAACAACCACCGTCCCAGCAGTAGAGATGGTAAGAGTGAGGGGAGCAAGGTGAAGGTAGTAATTACTGAACTGAAAAGTTTGATATCAACTTTGCTGCATTTCCCAAACATCGGCTTGTCATCCATGGAACCAAAGAATGAAGGTTTGAAGGGAAGTATCAAGAGGCCGTTAAGTGCATCTGATTTGAAAGCTGATTCAGGTGAGACGAAACAAGGGTGTGAGGAGTGCCGTAGAGCTAAGAGGCAGAAGATAGACAATCGGAGCCCTTCTTTCCAAAGCATCCCTTCAAGTAAATTGGAGGATGAGGATATATGGTGGGTAAGGAAAGGAGCAGTGAAGGCCCATGAACCATCATTCAAGGTCGAACCGCCCCAGCAGAAGGTACCTAAACAGGGCTCAAGAGGGAGGCGTAAAACTCAGAGCCTAGCGCAGTTGGCAGCTGCTCGGATTGAAAGCAGTCAGGGGGCTTCTACTAGCCATGTGTGTGATAACAAGGTGAGCTGCCCTCACCACAAATCCACAACAGAGAGTGACAGTTCCAAGGAGTTTGATCGGACAAGAGCAGTTAACCTTACTGAGATTGGGAAGGCTTTGAAGAGGCTTAGGATGATCGAGAAGAAATCTGTTTCGATCTGGCTTTTGAGATCACTAAGACAGCTTATTGAAGGGAATGAAACAGTGATGGACAAGCCTGGGAGCAGCACTTCTGGTTTCCCCTCGCAGAATGATGAAAGGTGCAGCGTTAGATGGAGAATGAGTGAGGATGAGTTGTTGTCGGTTATGTATGTTCTGGACCAATGTTGTGATTTGGTCCCATTGGTGAAGTTCCTAGTCTGGTTGCTTCCCAAAATCCGTGCAAGGATGAGTGCTAACATCCAGGTTGGTAGGCATGCGATTCAATCAAAGAACAGAGAGAACCAAATCTGCCAAGTCGAGGAAGCATTTATTTATTCCGCACTGCAACGGTAACAATTTTTTACCTTTTTGTATTGATATCTTCTTATTGATTGAAAGTAGCATGGCTACCCGGTTCATAAAACATGACACAAGTTTACACCAGCAAGATCAAATCATAAAATTTTCTTTACTTGATAAAGAAAGAAACCCCACCCCAGGTGTTTATCTTAACCACACAGACCCGCGTCCCAAATGAGACATTTGACCCATACGTGGTTCCCGCTACCTGTCAACTGTACAATGACACCAGCATTGGTAGTGTCAAGGTTTCAGAAAATGTTTTATATCATTGATCAAACACCAATATAAACTCACCCTCTATCCTATGTACCAGTAAACTGGTACTTAGTTGCAAATAGCAGCAACCAACAAGAAATAAGCAACTGGTACATCCACAGAGCCAACATCATGTTTCTTGTTTTCAAGCACAGAATAACTTCAGAATAACTATCTTTTGGGTAACTTGTGGCATAGAATTTTGTCATCACCCAGCTGGTACTGCTACCAGTGGGAACTGGCTAGTTCCCTCTCTCCAGGCTAGTAGTGTCCTCGTGGTGGAATACACATTTCTTGTCAGAAGTTCAATACTGAACAAATATGTATAACCAAATTTCTACTATTTTTGGTGATGTGCTGAGAAAAGCATATATAATTTCTAGTTCTCCAAATGCATCACACTTAACAAGGATTTTTTTTTTTGGTCACATTTAGGTAATACCTATGTTTAATCAATAATGTCACTGATATTAAAGCCAGTAATTTCTGCCACCCTTGAACCAACACCCCACTCAAGTAGCATTTCTCTTGCTTTGTACTTTCTGTTCCTTGGTAACACATTATTAGCATCTGTCCAGACTTATCTGTCTGGTTAGCTTTTTTGGGCTTTGCTTTGCAATTGCTTTTTCGCATTGATTTTTGAAGTGCCATGACAGATATGACAAACATTTTGAGATTGTTGAGAAAATTTAGAATTGGAACAAATATTGTGTATTTAGCTTTGTATGTTAATAATGATATGCTTATTTTGCACTGATACTTCTTTTAATTAATTTTTTTTTCCTTCTCTTTTGAGCTTTAGCTTTAATGCACTTTTATTATGCATATGTTTAGCTTATTTCCTTGTACTTGTAGAATATGAAATTCTCTTATGTTCTGCTTAAGACTAAGCATATGTTTATAATCACTTGGAATTGGTCTAATGGTCTTCAATTGTCCAGGTATGAGAATGTACTGCTTGCAACCGACCTCTTGCCCGAAGTACTGGCTGCTGTGATGCACCGCAATGCTGGAGGTGTCATGCCAAATGGAAGGCATCCTTATTTGGCTGCTTTTGCATACACCCGTTACATTTTGAAGAAATACAGAGACGTGGCTAGTGTGGCAAGGTGGGAAAAGAATTTCAGGGCGACTTCCGATCAAAGACTCATTTCAGAACTAGACACAGGTCGATCAATTGATGGCGACTCCATCACTTCGTCAGGAGTCTCGTCGGGAGAAGATATTGATGACCATATCCGGCAGAAGCTTGGTGGAAGGTCGTCACGGAATGTCCCAAACATGAAAGAGATTGTGAATCGCAGTGTTGAGGAGGCGTCCCGCTACTTCTATGGGAAAGAAAGAAAGGTTTTCACACCATCAAAACCCCAAGGGGCCTTATTGGAGAAGTGGGATGATAGCTTCCAGATAGCACATGATATTGTGCTTAGCCTGGGGGAATGCATCCGCCAGAACTGTAGTACGCTTCCTGAGGGAGATCCTTCTGTAGTGGCGGCAGCTGTCTCAGCAATTGTTGGCAATGTGGGCCAGGCCATAGCAAAGCTCCCTGATTTCACCTCCGGAAATTACCAAAATCCCCCTTCTGCAGCGACCTCCTTGAATTGTGTACGGCACATCTTAAACATTCATATTTCATCTCTTTTCCTGCTAAAGGAATCTCTTGGAGATCGCCTCAGCCGGGTGTTTGAGGTTGCTTTGGCCGTTGAAGCGTCTTCAGCTTTCTCAGCTGCTTTTGCTCCCACCAAAACCCACCGCAACCAGTTTCAGCTCTCCCCCGAATCTCACGACATATTTGGGAGCCATTCAAACGATCTTCATAGCAACTCCACAAAGGGCTTTGTCTCGCGACCCACAAAGATTGCAGCTGCAGTCTCTGCACTCATTTTGGGGGCTGTTATTCATGGTGTGGTCAGCTTAGACCGCCTGATCACAGTTTTCAGGCTGAAGGAGGGTTTGGATACCATGCAGTTCGTCAGAAATACTAGGTCATCAAACACTAATGGTGTTTCACGTTCTTCAGGTGCTTTCAAGCTTGATTGTTCTATTGAGGTCTATGTTCACTGGTTCAGGCTGTTGATTGGCAACTGTCGAACAGTGTGTGATGGGCTGGTTTGTGAAATACTCGGAGAATCATACATCCTAGCTCTATCAAGGATGCAAAGGATGCTGCCACTTGGTCTGATTCTCCCTCCTGCATACTCTATTTTTGCAATGGTCATATGGAGACCTTATATCACCAACAACGGGGCAACCCGTGAAGATGTTCAGCTTTATCAGTACCTATCTACTGCTGTTGGAGATGCCATCGCACACCAGCCATTCCGAGATGTATGTTTCAGGAATACACACAGCTTTTATGATATCCTGGCCTCAGATTCTGGTGATTCAGAGTTCGCTGCGTTGCTTGAGCTGCATGGTTCCGATAAACATTTAAGAGCCACAGCCTTCATCCCTCTGCGGGCAAGGCTGTTCCTGAATGCTCTGATTGAATGCAAAATGCCGGCCTCCGCAATACTGCAGGAAGATGGATCTTGGGGTTTTGAGTCGAGTGCTAACATTGAAAATGAGGCGAAGCTCCATGAGCGGCTTCTTCATATACTGGATACTCTCCAGCCAGCGAAGTTTCACTGGCAGTGGGTCGAGCTGCGGCTCCTCTTGCATGAGCAGGCCCTTATTGAGAAAATAGAGACCCAAAGTATGTCATTTGTGGAAGCGCTCCGGTCTCTGACACCCAATGCTGATTCAGAGAGTGAGAAAAAGTTTACCGATATAATCATCTCGAGGTTGCTAGTCAGGCCGGATGCGGCCTCTCTTTACTCAGAGGTAGTGCACCTCCTTGGAAAGCTGCTCCAGGAATCTTTAGTGATGGACACTAAATGGATCTTACAGGGTCCTGATGTTCTACATGGCCGTAAATCCATCAGACAACAGCTTCTGTATGTTGCCCACAGGAAGGGGCTCTCTGCAAAAGCCCATTTTTGGAAACCATGGGGTTGGTCTTGTTCTGCACCTGAAGCTTCGACAGGTACTAGTAACACCAACAACAGCACTACTACCGGTAGAGGCACCAAGAGGAAGATTGAAATTATGCCTATTGAAGAAGGAGAGGTCATTGATGAGTTTGTAGATGTTAAAAGATCTGGGAAGTCTTCCAACAACCGGGTCACAGATTCAGAGGGACCTGAATCCATCCATCACCGGGTGACGGAGAAAGCTCTGACAGAGCTTATGCTCCCTTGCATAGACAGGAGTTCTAGTGAGCTGCGTAATGTATTTGCTGCCGAGCTGATCAAGCAGATGGGTGCTATTGAGATGCAGATTAGCGCAATAACACACAACAACAATGGAACAAAACAGCAGGCTAATACGGGCTCGCCGGGGATAGAAGGGGCTCCCTCTGGCAAAAGCACTAGAAAAGGAATGCGGGGTGGTAGCCCGGTTATTGGCCGGAGGCCTCCTGTAGTTGCTAGTGACTCCACCCCTCCTCCTGTGGCTTCTTTGAGATCAGCGCTATGGGTGCGCCTCCAATTTCTCATTAGATTGCTCCCTGTTATCTATGCTGATAGGTAATTTACATTTAACATTTTCATGATTGCTGTTCTCCATTCTAGTTACTTCGTTTAGGTCAAATTTTAATCATAGACATGTTGGGTGCTGTCGGACCGCCTTGTTTTGTTCGGTTCCTAAAGTGAATCAAATTTGAATTTGTGGCGAGAAGTCTTATTTAGTCTATTTTGCCACAGTAAAACTCAAATGCGCATTATGCTTCAATTATCCAAACTTTATACAATGGTGCGTGTAGGCAATAATAAAAGCAAAGTGTGACAAAATGGCCAAACAAAAGACCAAAACAGAAATCACTACCAGAAAGTACCTGGCATTAGAGAATGGTGCCGTGATAATTAATTTTGAGAATATTAGCAGGGATCCATCTGGCCGGAACATGAGGCAGACACTGGCCGGCATCATCCTACGTCTGCTCGGTGCACGAGTTGTGTACGAAGAGGCTGATCTACCTACCCCCATGAAAAGGGAGGCAGGGTCTTCTCCTTCTGAAGCTCTTTTTTATTCTGCCGATAGCTTGTCAGACCGGCCTGGTGAGGGTCTTTTTGACAGGCTTGTATGCGTGCTTCATGCTTTGCTAGGGAGCTGCAAGCCGAGTTGGCTAAAGCCCAAGTTGGCCCCATCCAAGGCAACCATCAAATCTCCACGAGATTTTCCTGCATTTGATCGTGAGGCAGCAGAAAATTTGCAGGTTAGTCTATAAGAAATATTAAAGATTTATAGGGTGTTACTATTTGGGGCAGGTCCATTGCCTGCTAGGATTCAGCACTGCCACAAGCCTTTTGGTACCAAATGTCTCATTTTTTGTTTCAATTTTGTTTCTTCAGTCGGTTATTGCAGAGTTGGATTGAAGTGAGGTATAAGTTTGGTGCTTAGTTGAGTGTTGTTAAAAAAACTCTCCACTCGGAATCTGCCTAAGGTATACAAGTATCAGCTAAGTATGTGGGCTGATTGAAGTTTAATTGTCCTTGGCTTTGTTCATTCCAAATTCAATTTAATCTAATCCTAAGTTAGATTCAAGCCTAACCAAATAGCCCCAATTTTCACCTTC
This sequence comes from Carex littledalei, assembly GCA_011114355.1. Taxonomy (NCBI): domain Eukaryota; kingdom Viridiplantae; phylum Streptophyta; class Magnoliopsida; order Poales; family Cyperaceae; genus Carex; species Carex littledalei. Next base: position 3,193,870 of record CM022105.1, read on the forward strand.
TTGGTATTTTCCTTGAAGAGAATTTGAATTTTGGTGAGGGAATCATGTGAGGACGGGGAACTCTAGGAGAAGAAATTCGATCTGGAAAGGAACAAGAGCTTTGCAACATATGTTTTTTGTTCTTAGAAGTGCAGTGAGTGTGTTAAATAAACTCTCATGACATGCTGCACCAGTACCGACAATCAAATAGCATAGTGAAACCTGTTGCAAGCATGTCAAAATGTTTTAATTAGGGAAGATTTTGGATAAAAGTTTTGTCATGCAAGTCTAATTCTCACGTGTGCAGATCCAAGATGCAGGTTCACAGCATGTAAAATTCTGGTAAACTTGGATATAAAAAATTCAAGCATCAACCAAATATCCTTCCTAACAATAAGCTGCACAATTCTGTGTTTGTCATGTTTTGATATATTGTGTTCAGGTTTTCACATTGTTCTCTGTTTGAATAAAACAAATGCATGGGAGCAGTCAATTCCTTTTGTCTCAACATTATTTTTGACTATTATCAGCTCTTAAATTTTTTCATTGGTTTTTTTATGCATATGAACAATTTTATAAATATCTGAGCTTTCGGTCCGAGTCAGCCGAGTTTTGATCTGAGTGACCGATTTTGATCCACCAAACTACATGCTGATCCTGATTCTTATTCCGATTTTCAGAATCATATAGCTGAGTTGGTCTTTAATTTAAAGCATGGTACTGATATGTTTCAGTTACTGAAACAGTCATGTTTAGGTAATACAAGTCAGTTACTGGGACCTACTGGTCCAAATGAGCAAACTGTGGTGCACGTATTCAGTCTAAGACAGACAGTATGCCTTTTTCTCTCCTTGATATCATTGTTGCATTTTCATAATGCAGTCAGCATTGGACAAGATGGAATTGCCACTGACAATCCGGAGGCGGATTCAGTCGGCCATGCCATATCTCCCTCCAACACGTCCCTTCTCAATGCCCTGCCTCCCTCCTCTCTCACTGCCTTCTCTTCCATTCCTTCTGCCTGGCAACCCCACCCCAGGTCACCAACAAAGAAGCATCAACCCCTCTACTCCAAGCTGGAACCCTCCCAATCTTTCATCAGGCCGAGGCAAGGCCCCATTGCCTGCCCAAGAACCATCAGAGATGGAGATCGATCCTTGGACCTTACTTGAAGATGGCACAGCTGGTTCTTCTACCTCCACATCAGGTGGTGGTGGTGGAGGCGGTAGTAGCATGGGTGCCCCTGGGGGTGACCACTCCAATTTAAAAGCCTCTAGCTGGCTGAAGGGTGCTGTTCGAGTGAGAAGAACCGACCTCACTTACATTGGATCGCTAGATGACGATAGCTGACTCTCTTGTACAGTTATGGCAACATAAGAAAAAAAAACAAAAATACACATTCTTCAGCGACTCCGGCTCACCTTTGTTGTTTCAGGAGAAGATACCATACTGGAATTTACGGGAGAATGAGGGACGGGTTGTATTGAGAATTGCTATGACTACTGGAGTTGGGTGCCCTTTTGAAATTCCCCAAGCTGGTTGTATATAACAAATTTTATGGTTCCACCATTGTCAGATCATGTTGTAGCATGTTTTTTATTCTCTTTTGATCCATTTTCTTTTGAAGGATGTATTATTTAGGGAAACAGAATGCGTAAAGCGTGATCAGCTTCAGTGTAGCAAAGCTTAGAATTGATTCGAAAAAACAATTGTAACCTTATAACATGTATTTTAGGGCCCTAGGTGATGATGCTTGTTATTAGCTAATCCCATGTGCCTAACTCTTTTTTCTTTTACATTTTTTCTTTCTTTCTCCTTCTCCTTTTTTTTTTCTTACTCCCATTGCCCATTGAGGGTGTGGCTGTGTATCAAAATGACTCAGGTTTTAGATTAATTTTTAATTAATTTGTTCTATTTCTGTAACTCTATGTGATAGGTAGCGGTTATTATGCGTGTGTTGGGTAGGGGAGGGGCGCATGGTTTGGGTAAAGATTTTAACAGAGCATTTTAGGCTTCATGCAGTGTACGGACTATATAATCAAAAGTGTTGCATATGGTTAGTGTGCTGCATGAAGCCAAAATTGCTCTGTTAAAATCTTTACCAAAGTTTCTACAAGCAGAATCTGTCTTTGTCGAAACCAACTGCAGTAGTGCAGTCTAGAGCTGGTTCCTGATCTGAAGCTGGTGCATATGAACAATTCCTCTTTTTTATTTTTCATGTTTGTATTATGTATAAAAAATCCATCTATTCTTTTTTACGCCATTATGCTACAATTGTACTACAAAGTCATAGCTGATTTCAGTAGGTTGTATAAATATTAAACTTAGATACAATTGTTAATCTCAAAGTTACGAACAACAGACACCTATCTGCTTACAGGCCCATATATTACAACTTACAAGACAAAACTAAGCGTGTCAAAATCTTGTTTACTGTCTGATAGTATAAATCTCCAAAATCTGTCAGTATAATAACTACAGTCACATCAATCCAAAATATAACCTGTCTGAGATCTAAACTAAATCGCCTCGTTTTCTATTGTTAGTTGCTGCAACTTCACAAAGTAGCATGAAAAGGCCTTCTTAAATCAACTTTTCCTAGCGGATTTATCAGCAAACAGCACATCATCGATCCATGAAACAATATTATATGCTAAACTCTCTAGCACTCTGGAGTAGCTTTCCAGGATTGCCTGCCCAACATCCTGTGTCATCAAACAGACAAAATTATCAACAGCGATTCAAATCTTAATAACCTTGTATTAATGTGATTTGTGTTGTAAATTTTTATAGAGAATTAATTGTTGTTTTTGATTAATTTTTTTCAGAATGGGAATAGGTTTATTTCAACTCAATTTGGTAAAGTGCAATAGAACCAATTCCTCACAACCCTCTCCACTCCCCTATTGACTGAAATTTTTTCACTGTATTACGACTCGTATTTCATTTAATTTCAAATATGTTTGGCAATTATTCTGCTTTACCCCTCTATTCCAATGAGCAGAACACGCACTATATGACAATAGTTTTCTTTTTCTTTTTCCATGTTACCTCCTTGGTTTCATGTCTTACCTTATTATACTGGATTTTACTTGTATCCAAGGTGGTCTGTGACAGTGCAGGAAATCTCTGCTTTATAGAAAGCAACAGAGACTCGGCTCTACTAGCTAGCATCACGTTTTTGTCCTCATCAGATACGAGCTCCTTCACCATTTTCCAGGATGATTTGGAATGGTGAGTGCTTGCTTTCCTGCGCCACACGTACATCGCTGCCTCCACATGATCAGCCAATTCCAAGGCATCATGCTCTTCACCAATGTTAAGTTGATCAAGCAGCTGATCTGGCGAGAACCTTTCCGGCAAGCTTACTGACCGGTACAAAGCGTCTCCTAAGGTAATTTTTCCACTCTGAAAAACAAAAAAAAATGGAAAGCAAAGGTTATAGGGTTAAATCTGAAACTCCCATCGTATCATGTGTTTAATTGTTATTCCAGTACAATGAACTTAAATTCAAACAACATAAATGTAAAATTGTAGTATAATAAATGCCAAAACGTAATTTGAAATAAATGGTGCTTAACAAACACCAAATTTCATCCCAGCTAACCAATATCATTATCAAATGATATATATAGTTTGCTAACTTCATGTTTGTTATAGTAACATAAGAAAGGTGCAAAACCAAATAAGCCGCAATCAATCTTTTTAAATAAGTGACAATGCAATGTCAGAAAAAACTTACCTTGGGAAGAGTAGCCAAAAATGAATCTGGGATTTCCATCTCAAAAAGGACTCCAGTATTTATCGCCACAGCAGCCTTGTGGATCTGATTCGCACAATCCCGTTTTTGTTGCAAGTTCTTTCGCGCATTTTCTGATAGGCCTGTATCAGGAGGTACACAAGGGACAGGAAGCCACCACTTCTCCTCATTTCGGTGACTCAACCGCCGGAAAGATGACGATCCAGAACTAAACGATTTTTTTCCATCATCAATGTACCAGAATTCTGGTTTGTGGAAACTATCCAAGATGTCCTGATACATGTTTTTAGTTCACAAGCATACTTGAGTTATTTATAAGAAATGATTAATCATCACATTACCTAGGTTTTCATGCACTTGTGCAAAATGTCGCAATCCTATATGTTTGAAAGATGTAAAATCTACCATCTACTCTCAATGTCTCTGTATGTTATTGAGCAGAAATGAGATGGATGTTTTCAGTTATTTTTAATTTTTTGAAGGGAATTAAGGAGAGGAGGAAAAATGAGATGTTTTTCATAATTTAAAGGGCATCAATGATATTTCTCTTTTTGCAAGGGCTTACATTATACTTGAAGTTCTGTAAGAGCACATAAGAAAACTATTCCTCCATTGGTTAAAGAATTTACTCTATTTCTAAGTTCTAGCCCATGTCTTCCATGGTGTGCCCAGTACCAATTTTTAATTTCTCAAAAGAAAAAAAGATGACAAAATAGTGATATAGAAATCTTACGATAAGCATAGCATCCAGTTTTTCTAATGCAGGGAGGTTGATGTAAATGTCTGATCGTGGTCTGGTTGCCATAACCTAGTTCATTAACAAAAAGAACTTACCAATGATGATCCAAAAAAAAATCTTAATAATATTAAGTTAGTTTTGTTTCCGACCTCTACAGCAGTTCCATCTGGCAAGGTTTGCGTAGAGGGATAGAACTCAACTATGTAATCACACACAGAAAGGAGGCAATCCATCTCTCGTCTCCACATTGATTTCTTCTCAAGTGGCAATGATTCCAATTTATGCCGGGTCCCAAATACAGTGGCTTTGAAATTGGAGAAAAGAAAAAGGTTATGATTGTATTAAGTAAATCACTAAACGATTCCCATATTGCTATCTAAATTTTCACAAGAGATATTTCTAGTAGTTACTCAGTTCCCATATTACTCAATTAGCCCTCATTTTAGCCCAGTTTCAATTTACATGTATTTTTGTAAATTTTCCTAATTAAGCCACTCGGACCATAATAATTCTTAATTAAACTTCAATTGAAAGCATGGGGAGTTAAATAGAGGAAAAGGATGATTGCAGTAGAATATATTAGAAATTCTCAAACAGAAAAGCAAAAGGGAATTGAACTGTACCATAGAGATTTGTAATGGAATTTGAGATAGCAACTGCAGTGCAGACTCCTTTTCCATTTCCTGACATGTCTTCCCCCAACAAAAGCTTTGAAAACTTCTCCTTTACTAGTTCTAACTCTGGTAAATCAATGCAAGATATCAGAAAACTGATTGATTATTCATAGTTGTTCAAATTTAGATATCTGATAGCTTAGACTAGAACTGTAGTTCTGAGCTATCTAGCTATCAGAATGTAATCTAGTCCTGGAAATGTTAACCAAATTATGCAAAATACCTGTCAAGTTAGTGAAATGTGGGCCCCATGGGTGATACATAATTCAGGTATGGGAATTGCTCCAGTGCATTGTACACCACATTTTAGAGAAGAAAATAGAAAATTGTGAAGTTGATTTTGACCGTATGATAAATGAAGGGCGACGTCAGAAAATTTAAAAGTATATACCAACAAAAAAAAATGACGCCAAACAAAAGACTTGACAAAATGCCACAAAATTGGACTAAATTAGTACGAGCTGCACCACACTATGTGGCACAATATGTAAAGCAACTGTATAACGGGTCAACACACACAATGCAGGTCACCTTGCCACATATCACTTATTGCAAGCTCCAAAAAAGGTGTTAACTTTGTATTCCACCAAAACCAACTTCAAATTCAAAACAAGAAGCTCATCCAAAAATGGAAAAATATAAGTAAGAAAAGTAAACAAAAGCGTTAACATACCATCGTCAGCTGGTGATTTCTTATGGAACACATCAGTGGAGCGCTGCTTCATACTCATGCGGTTGAGCCCCGGCGAGGGTCGTCGTGGCGGCGGCCAGAGGCCACGGTGCGAGGGGGGATCGTAAGGACCACTATGATCTTCGCTGCGCTCAGAGAAAGACGACACGTCGGAGATCGTACGGCTAAAATCGATTGAGTCTATCACGGTCGAGCGGTCGAGGTCGGTCTCCGACGAAGAGTTCTCGTCGCACTGAGAGGAGCTGTCCATTTCCGGTGGTTGGTTGGCGCGGTTTTTGAGGAGAGGTTGCACACCTGTGAGAGAGAGAGAGAGAGAGAGAGAGGGAGAGGGAGAGGAGAGAATGGAATTTAATGGAACAGTACTACATATTCAATACAGAAAATTGTTTAATGAAACAGTGATTTAAATGTATAGAGAGAGAGAGAGAGAGAGAGGAGGGAGTGTCATGTGGAATTTTGCGACGGAACCTGTCCGATGGTTATCGGACCAAATTCGATCCGATTCCCGGTTTGAGCCGTTAGATTCGCTTTAAGATATGTGTGACGATTTTTTGAAATTCACCCCTCGAATTTAAACTGAAGTGCGAAAAATACGCTCTGTTTAGTCATGTTTTTGAAAGTTTGTGTAAAGCCTCAGTTGGTTAAATTACTAATTAAGTCACCAAACTTTATTATTGTGATTTGAAAAAGTTTACTTCACTTTCATGCTCGGTACTTAAATCTCAAGGAATGTAAATTATGGGTTAAACTGAGATTTCAAATTATTGTTTGATGTTTTCGTACCATGATTTTTCCAAGCTGTTAAGAGCTTTTAATTTGACCTATGTGCCATATAATTAGGAATATTTCATGTATATGTTTGCAAAATCCCCCCTGCAATTATCTTAGAAGAATGAAACCTTTTTAGTATTGAAAAATTTAAGTCAGAAGGATGGTACTTCATCAATATTAATATTATTTCTCAAAATTAGTGACATCAAAATTCTTCCGAAATTCTTAAAGACAAGTGTGCTACAAATTTTTCATGTATATTTTTTTAAATAAGAGCTTTAATAACTTTAGTATTTTTTTTTTCAGAAGTTTTATAGACATTGAACCAGCATTTATACGTAAAGAGGCAAGATTCAGTTCATAATTTTGTTATTGATGATACATATATGAGTATGACCAAACAGAAGGGACTGGTTTGGGAATAACGAAACAAGAAGGACTTATTTTTAATTAGATCCTTCGTTTTATAATTTACTTTGGTTTGAAAGTTAGAATCCATGTTTCAAGCCTGAGAACCAAAATCAAATGACAAGGGAGATGAAACCAAGCGATATGCTGCTGTAATGAGGACAGACAGGATTAAAATAAGGCTTTCATCTCCTTCGAGACTTTTTATGGTTTTTACCTATCTCCTCCGTTTCTTTTCTGAAATGGAGAGGATTCCACGTTTGTTTAATTTTCAAGAAAACTTGCTGTTTGTTGTTCCCATCAAAACAATAGACATCTCAATGGATGCCAGATATTTTGTGCAACTGTGTTTGCAAAATTAAGAAAAATAATTTTCAATAAATTGGAAGATAAATCGAAATCGCACCGGTTGGAAGCAGCTTTCTAAAATTTTCGTGGTTCATCATTGTCGTGTTATAGGAGGGGTAGGAAAGATTATCTCCATTTTGAGATTAATTGAGAGGAAGAGAAATTAACTTTAGATAGAAATATACATCTTACCAAAAATGTGGTATATAGTTTTGTGGAAACTTCTTTTTAGATTTTCGTTATCCTTTATATGCAGATTTGAAACAGTACTGCCAAGCTGAAAAACCATTTTTTGTTTTTTCCCTCCTCCCAATGAAGAATTATTTCTTTTGTTTTGAAAGCATTAAAAGAAGAGACACTCAATCAAGCATGAAGCATGGCAAACAAATAATTTGAGTGCTGCAAAAAGAAGAAAATAATGATAAAGCTGCACCTTTATGAAGTTGATTTGGAGCACAATTCCATGCTTTGATTTTAAATTTTGAAAGCGCTTCCCTCCTCCTATTTCAATGCCTTGTAATCTTCTTTCTTGTTAAAAGAACTTGATTTTTGAAATTTTGCCTCAGTCCTTTGGATCTCTAAATCTCTTCTACCTTTTTTTCTCTCTCTTTCTTTTCTCTAGAAAGGAATGAAAGAGGAAGGATTGAATGTCGTGGGAGCATGCAAACTACAATCTAATTAATTTCTAATAATTGGGACAGAGCTACTATTTCTAAATAAAATAATTTGGACATGGTCAGATCATGCACCTAGAGTGGGAAAAATGGCACGGCGGAGCCGGCTTCGTCACGGAACGGCACGGCACGCGTGTCAGTTACGTGCCGTGACTCGCGTGTCCCGTGCTGTGACCATTCGCGTGCCGTGTTCATTTTTTGAAACTTTGGCACAGCACGGCACGTGGTCACGCGAGTCACGTGAATCTTGAATAAACTAACCTAAATTATGATCAAATGGTCACGCGAGTCATGTTTGGTCACGGCACATTTTGGCACGGCGTGCCTCGCGTGGCGTGACCATTCGCGTGCCGTGACATTTTGGTCACGGCACGACACAGCACGTGAAAAATTAACTTGGTCACGGCACATCACGAGACTAAAATCACAGCATGTTAGTCACAGCACGGCACGTTTTTTCCACTCTACATGCACCTATCTTATTCTGGATTGTATAACCCAACGAATCAGACACTCTTCCAGATCCACTGCTTGCTCGACTTCTCTACAATTATTATTGCAAGCTTCTCAGGAGCATAACAAAAAAATAGATAAGGAGGCTAAATAGATAAGCGTAATGTAATTATATTTTATGAAAGAAATTAATAGTAATAATTTTTACAAAAAATATAAATTTTTAAAGGACAAAAATAAAACAAAATTAGTTTATTAAAAGAACTTAGCCTTATTTTCCTTCGACATTCTTCTATCATGTTCTTCTATCTTTAGAGTTTTTTTTTCTTGAAAATAAAAGATAAAGAAAAATTCCGAGTTGGAAATTTATATGCCCATATCAAAGAAAAAAACACTAGTTTCTTTTCTTTTATTTTTTGTTTTTTTATTACGTTAGCGGAGAAAGAATCGGTTATATATGCAGATTTGTCTCGAGTTGATATCTAAAGTCTAAAAATCTCTGCAATCTAATTGTACAGAACATAAAAACAGAGGATCCCAACGCACACTATTTACATATGAATCCGGTTCTTCTATTCTATTATATCTCCTTTATTTTCTATATATTTGAGCTTCGATCTATCAAAAATTGGGTTATGGACAAGGAATTGTTAAATTTTTTTTAAAGGAAATGTTGAAAAAAAAATATGATTAAGAAATTGGTTTGGTCACTAAATAAAATTATCAGGGATCCAACTAAAATTCTCTGGGTGAGAAGGTCGGTTGAACTAAAATTCAGAAAATTCAGAAAAAAAAATCATAAGAACTTCAATTTTTGTAGAGAAAATTTACGGATTAAATATTTTAGAGTAAATTACATAATGTTTCTTAAAATAGTATTATTTTCTTATTCGGTCGTTAAAATATAAAAATATAATTTTAGTCTTTAAGATTCTAATTCATACCAAATTGTTTCTACATTTAGCATCCACTAAAAAAATACTTTAATCCATCTCATCGTTAAGTTACCATTATTAATATCATTATTAATTACATAATGTTGATACTAATTTTTCATTATCCACACTATAACACATCGGCATCCGCGTCGTAGAAAATTAATTAAAAAGTAACATTTTTATATATCTAACTATGGATATCAACATGAGATAGATGTTGATTTGAATTGCATCTACTTCCCTTTTTCCGTTGATAATAATAAAACCAATTTAATATAAATTGAAAATGTTTAATGACCATGAGACTTTTGAAATAAAAATAAAAATTAGGAATAAATGTCACAAATTATCATAACAGATTTCTTATTTTACAAAATAATTAGTATGTTCTATATATGTTGTTTTCTAATATAAGTTCATTTAAGTACAAACTTGGTAGAAATGGCGGGTCTATATATTAACTTAATTATACTGTTATTTATCTAGTTGGTTACTAAATTTATTAACTTAGATTTTCCTTTTAAGTCTGCACAAATTAATCTCATAATTCATCTGATAAAATATTTGAAACCAAATAGACTAGTTGAATATTTCAAATCCCACCAATCTTGTCGGGTTTTTTAACTTAAAACTTAAAATACTTGAACAGTAAAACCTATTAATTCTAATTGGCTTCAGCTTTGTTAGCTTAGTTTTGGTTATATTTACCTGTGGGAGATAAACCCGACCCGTTATCACTTTCTTCAATTTGACAATTGGTGCGCTGACTAATTCCAATTGCCAGCTGTTTCTTTTTGTTTTTCTTGGATATACCATTGATATTGAATCAAGAGTTCGTGCAAGCGAGAGATTCATTTGCATTAAATAAATAAATAAAAAAACAAACAAACAAAACGAAGGAGATGCCACTGCCAGTTAAGAAGTAGAAAATAAAATGAAAATAATTATTTTTGTTTTATTTATTTTTAGCTTTCGGCATATGCTCAAAGCTCCATGCAAGACAAAAATTCACATCCACATTTGAATTTGAATGACCGACTCCGTACCCTTTACGCATAATTTTTTTTGTCGGCGACTAAAGCGGATATAGCGCAATTTAATCTCTAATTTAAAAAGTTGAAAAACAATATACCTTAAAGATTTTTTTATGGCATGATCATTTGAGCCTTTGAGGCGATCTATGTTACCTAAATATTTCATATTGTCACATACAGATATCTGTACAAAAGTTATACGATATATGTCGGTAATGTATCTTATTGTTTTAATCATTTGACTTATCAATACATGTTTATAATTATGCATGAAGAACCTCAAAAAAATTCAGAAATTACATGTATTGTATAATATATTCTTTTAACTCTCAATTTGTGCGTGCGGGTGTATAATATACACATACAAAATAAAAAATTTACAGATGTAATATATATATTTTTAGCTTGTGTATTTATATATAGAGGTTGGTTAATATTAAAACATTTGTTCCGGAACCGTGGTGTAACCAATTGGTTTTCTAATTTTCAAAGTCCAAATGGTCGATCTAAACTGTTAGATGTGATCTCTATATTAAAATGTGCTTGGAGACCAAATTTTACATTTTTGAAATTTTTTTACTATTTATTAAGTCAGTTTTAAAATCACTGATTTTAATAAATAGTGAAATTTTTTTGGATCATTGAAAACAACAATTTTAAAACTGACTTAATAAATAGTAAACAAATTCCAAAAAAAATGTAAAATATGGTCTTCAAGCACATTTTAATATAGATTGAATATTGAACGGTTTGGATCGACTGTTTGAACTTTGAAAATGTAAAAAACGAAGCGTTTGTTCCACAGCCTAGGAACAAACGTTTTGATATTAGCCAACCTCTTTATATATATATATATATAGTATTAGGAAAAATATTATTAGAATTTACAAAACAATGTATACTATTAAAAATAAATGAATGTAAAATACATGTTATTGTTGATTTTTTTGTTAATTAAGTATTGTTGTATCCGCTATGTATCGGATATTACAATGTTTCTAGACTGCCTTTAAAAGCGTATCATTTAATGTTATTTTTTCACAATTTATTAAAATTGATTAATATTTGACTGAATTATATACATTGAAATAATAATGGAATGTATTTTGTTTGACGTATAAATTCCAAATTTCCAATCTTAGTCCATGGTCAGGTTGGACCTTAATTTATATGCTTTAATAGAAAAAATGTTAAAAGGATTATTCTACTTCGGTATTTAATACTTCAAATCGAAAATTTAAAATAATAAATTTAAAATGTTGATCTTGTCATATTAATGCACCTATAATTAATTGTGAAATTAATTTGGAGTTCGTTCTATAAAAAATGAAAACCTTGAAAGAACTCAAGCTTTGTTTTAATTAGAAATTTAGAATGAAACCGTTGGCATTTTGTTTTATCTGTTAATCTTGAGGAAAATAAATTATTTGATAACTATCAATATGGATGCATAGTTATAATGTAGATCAAAATCAGTAACATTGACATGACATTGAAACAAAAAATTTAAATATTAAATACCACAGTAAAAGATGAGCATGAAAAGAAAAGCAAAAATTAAATAGGGATTTGTTACCTCATCAAAGGTTGATAGCATGATGCCACTTGTTGCAACAAAAACTAGTTGGTCTTAATTATTTAAAGAAAAAAAGAAAGATATAAAGCTAATATATTATCGTAGCCTGTTTTTCTTTCTGTGGGCCGTAATAAAATTTAATCAAATTCTCAAGTTGGATTCTAATGCTAACACTTAACATTAAAAAAATTTCTTCTTTTGTTTTCAATCACTTAATTAGTTTCAAAGAAAGAAAGAAAGGTAGTGTAAAAGGGAAATTTTGGTGGTTGGAAGATGTGTGGTTGAATTTTTGGTGGTTTGTAGATTGATTATTTTTTATATTTTTTTAATAAAAGAGAAAGATATAACTAAGGTACTGTAAAAGAAGATAATGTAAAAATAATTTGATTCATGTTTCATCACTTGTCTCTTACAGTGCCAGTACTGATCAAACATAAACAATGACTAACTTGAGAGAAGCAAGGCAAGAGCATATATAATTGCTCTAATACTAGGCACCATGTGTTAGGTTTGGTTCAATTGCTATAATTTGGTTCATTTCTATCATACAATTTTTGTTTTGCTCAAAGGCTATTTTTGTGTGTGGACAGGACAGGTACTGGATGTGACTTTGAATATATATATATCTCTATCGTCATATAATTAGACAGTGATGCTGGATCCTGAGAATGAACCAAGGATGCCTAGCTAGGAGGTATATGATGAAGAGTGATGTTGTGTTTTTGTTATGTAGTGCACAATGTTTGGTTACAATTTTTGTTTTGATGCACTTGTGGTATCAACCTTGGTTTTTGATATATTAATTGGTTTATGAGTTTTTTATGGAAGGTTGGTTTGGGTCTTTTCAAGCTAGTGTGTGTGTGTGTGGGTGTGTAGCTTGATGGTTTCTTTACTATATATGCTTTATTGGTTTTAATATTTAATACTATTCTTTTGGATTTCAGAAAAAAAAAAAATGAAAATCAGTAGGATTCTAGCCAGCTTTATAAAAAAAAATAATGGTCAGTAATGTATTTGAGACTTGTGATTAGTGATCCCTAAAATTAGCAATAGTTTGAACTAAAATAATTATAATTATAATTCTAAGACTCATTTCATTAGTTATAATTATAATCAATCCAAAGTACTCATCACATTAGTTATAGCAATCCAGTTGATCAGATATGTCTATGATGCAATTTTACCAAGGTGGAATTTATTCCTCTCCAAATATGAGGATGCATATGAATATATGATATAGGCTCCTCTTGACCTCCCTTTAGTTTAGTTTAGTGTCTAAAAAATGGAGAGAAGAGATCGTGTATTATTTAAGTAAGAAAACAATGGTGGTGACCACTTGGTGGTTGCCCACTCTAGCTATCTCTTTTCTCATTTTTATTTTTTTTATTTTTTTTTAGAATATCGGGTTTGGTAGACATGCTAGGCACGTTTAACCAATTAAGACATCGATCGATCTTATTTATTGTTAGTACACCCGGCGAGGTGACTAATGATTAGTTCAAGGAAATAATTACTGTTTTTTGTCAGAAGGATAAGTATTGTGAATTAATGTTGCTTATTGATGTCCTTATGATAGTTTTTTATTATACATAATTTTAATATGCACTAATTAGGTTTCAAGAACGTGAATTAATATCATAATTCCATAAGTTTATATACCTTTCAGTTAGGTTTGTACAGTGGTCCGATGCATTTTATGTCATATGCAATCTTTAATATATCTTATGTTTCCCCCATTAAGACCTTAATATATATATACCTAGACTAGATGCACATGCACTTCCCACTTACCAGTATCTAAGGAATTCATATCGCCTAAGGGGTCTTATCCTTTGAATTTGAATCAGAGCCGTCCATTATATATTAGCACGAATCTTAAAGGACCCTTGCATTATAGCCTTGAGTTGGATTGGTTTGAATTATGATTAAATAGTTCAGATTTAAACTCAAACATGAGGTAAAACAGATGATCAGATTTAAACTCAAACAAATACAAATAATATATATATCATACTTATAATATTAAATTTTAAATTTAAATTCTAATTTCGAAAATTATCAAGTGATCCTCCTTTCAAATTTTTATTATGTACTGTAATATCACAGTGGGCTAGAATTAATATGCATACAGGAGGCCTAGTAACATTGATCCGCTAAGTGTAAAATTAATTAAAGTGTTAGTAAAATAAAGTAAACTAGCAACAGAACTGGGCCAAGCCCAAAAAAAATGAGAAATTACAATTCGGCCTTTCTCTATGTATATAATCTGAATAAGGCCTGATTCTGGGAACTACTTAGAATATTTCGCATATGCTATTATTCATCAAATGATAGCTGGGCCTGATATTGACATATAGACCGTTTAATTTGTGGTAGTTCATATGGACGATTTCATTTTAAAAACAAAAACAATAATGAATAAAAGAAAAAAAAAATTATCATCTGTGTTGAAGGGAAATAAATCTGTTGTTATTTCTCGGAAATAACAATAACATGAACATGTACCATTCAATTTTTTTTATGCATGAATTTTGACAAAGAAATTTTTTCATACACGAATCTCAACAAAAATCAACAATTGAGATCAAAATAGCATATTCTTATTATTCTGTTAAAGTAATCGCTTATATTTTATAATAAAAACGAAGCTTTTTTTACCTAACATTGTTCATCGGATTCAGGCCTTACGAGTTCATATCCTCTGTGGTATCAGAATCCGGATCAATTCGGTTCAATGTAGAATATACTGACTCCTTTAATATTTGTGTGGATTCTAATGAAATGGTCCAAATCTAAACAGAAATATTCTGTTACATTGTTACCTTAGATGATATGAATTCCATCCCTTGCACACTTTGGCCCTGTGCGCTTTTATTTTTTTTATTTTGTTGATTTTTTCTATGTATTTTTAGCAAATATTTTTATTCTATTCTACTGTCGTTTCTCTTTTAGGTAGCATTTTGTTTGCTTCCCTATAATTTTTTCTTTTTGATAAAATTCTTAAAATCCCATCATTTATTTTTTAGATGATTTTTGGAGATCTATAATTTTCCAAAAATACGATTGCTGGATGAATTTCTGTACAAAGGTATTTTTAGTATAAGAATCCGACTTTACAAATATTAACACTTTGACCCTGTGCGCTTTTATTTTTATTTTTGTTGATTTTTCTATGCTTTTATTTTTAGCAAATATATTTATTCTATTCTACTGTCCTTTTCTTTTTCATTTATTTTTTTAGAAGATTTTTGGAGATCCATAATTAATGTTCCAAAAATACGATTACTGTATGAATTTATGTACAGAGATATTTTTAGTACAAGCATCCAACTTTACAAATATTTACACTAAATAGTTAAAATATAAACACATAATTACGTAAAAACTAATATTTAGTTTGATATTAATAAGTGTTTATACAGAATAATACATACAAATATATGACAAATAAAAGTATAAATACCTAATGATATAAATACTATATTTGAACACTTTATTTTGCAATTAGAAACATCAGTTCATGAAAATATAAACATTTAGTTCTATAAATACTAATAATTTATAAAGTCAACATTAATTGAAAAAAAATCTAAATATCTGAGTTTACAAGTAAAATCTTACTATATAATTTTAAGGGTGAATTGCTCATGTACCCATTAAAACTTCTCTTGTTGCCAATTTCCCCATCAAACTCTCAATATATCTTATTTCCCCATCTAAATTTGAAATTCTTTCCTATTTCCCCTCTTCTTAATTTAATTCAAATAATCGTAACTAATTAATCATTAACTTCTAATTAGTAAATTAAAACGACCCTTTAACTCTGTTAACTCTCTTTCCTTGTCTCTCTTTCTCTGTGCACCCCTCCATAGCTGACATCTCCCCAAATATTTAAGATCTACATCCGGTCGTACCATGCAGACTCTAACAAAAGTAAATTTAATTAAGTTAAAAGATCGGTAAAACCACGAGCCCAAAGAGCACATATGAGACAGGCGTTTTCAAGCATCGTTCATGAATTGATTGACCAATCTATCAATATTTCATTATATGTTGAATTTACAAATCGTTATTCACTTAAATTTTGGGTTACAACTAACTACAGGAAAAATATCTAGAAATAAAATCACTAATATCTAGAAATAATTGACAAAAGTAACTGTGGATCAGTTACATCAGTATCTCAGCAATGTGCAGAGCTTCATTGATGGCAGTGAAGAGATTAACTAGCTTCCCAGTTCCCATCCCTTGAGCTGGACGGCTCCAGTTCGTCCGTACAGGAGAAACTTCACCTCCTACTTGAATAACATAGTTAATCAACTCCTCTCTCTCTCTCTCTCTCTCTCGATCGAAATCTCTGTCGATCGGATCTGTGGGGTTGGGTCAGCAATGGCGATTTATAAGATTCTCATAATCTTCTTCCATTTAGCGAGTATTCTTCTCTGTTCGAAAGTTCAGAGAGAGAAAATAGAAAGATTCCAAAAAAAAAATAACTGGAGCAAGGAGCATTGACCTCATAGACACCAATAATGGAAAAATATCTACTAATATTTGGTGCCATGGCCATCTTCTTTCCCCACTACCCACAATGCACCGAGAAAGAGAGAGAGAGAGAGAGAGTTAAAGAACACTGAAAAAGATGACTTAACAGAGTTAATAAAGTTAAAGGATGACTTTAATTTTCTAATTAGAAGTTAATGATTAATTAGATAAGATCATTTTAGTAAAACTAAAAGGAGGGGAAATATGAAAGAATTTTAAATTTAAATGGGGAAATAAGATATAATGAGATTTTGATGGGGAAATTGGCAATAAGAGAAGTTCTAATGGGTACATGAGCAATTCTCGTTAATTTGAATATCGGACTTTACGTGAAAAGGCTAAGGTTAAGATTTTTTTTTTCGTTAACTTAATAGTGAGTATAGAATTATATATAAAAATATATATTCACATATGGATGATGGATGATGTATGGTATCATATGGCGTTATTTATTATTCAAGTATATATAATATATATTTTTTTTAAAAGTATTCATTTTTTTTCTTTCATTTGCTTTTGAGAGAAATTTAAAAAATCTATTTTTTGAGAGAATTTTCTTTCATTTTCTTGCTTTGAATTTTTTTTAATATGAAGCACAAATAGAAGTGTTAATGATACTCTTTTATCTGCTTATCTAAATTACATCGTATTTTATGAGACAATTATAAATATATGTTTTCATTGGACTGCTAAATATGAATATGAGTAAAAAAGATTTCGATAAATATGGGTATATAAAAATTACTTCCATCCATTCTTGACAATCCGTACTTGGCACGAATTCGTATCACCTAAGGTAACAGTATATTTCTGTTTGGATCCAGACCGTCTAATCAGAATCTGCACGAATATTAAGGGCCCCGTGCGTTTCAGCTCAGGCCGGATTGGAACGAATTCCGATCGGACGGTCCAAATCTAAACAGAAATATTATGTTACCTCAGAGGACATTCGACTCAATAGGTGAACCGCCTTCTCCGTCTCTTTAAATTCGACCTTTCCACGAACAAATTCAATCAAAATTTCTCAAAAATCCTTTTCCCAACTTTTCTCACAGCAAGAGCAAAACAATGGTGCTTCTAAAATGTATCGATGGGGTCACAGTAGAGGTCGCAGAAACGGTTGCTCTCAAGTCGAAAATGCTGAAGCATGCACTGGAAGAGAGCATTCCGGAGCGGTTTATCCCGTTGGACAACATCACTGGAGAGGTCATGTTCAAAATTGTGGATTACATGGCCATGCAAACGGAGCTCGAATCGAAGAAACCGCAGGAAATTGTAGAGAAGTCGCCGGAGTTGGAGGGTGAAGTGGCGAAGGCAGAGGAGGCGTTGAAGGCATGGAAGCAGACTGTTGTGACTTGGGAGGAGAAGTACATGGATGTTAGCATGAACATGCTTTATGATCTCTTCCTTGTAAGACTTCATTTTTATCATCCATTTATCTCTCTTTATTTACTTTTTTTTTTTTTGGTAATTTTTGTTTAGTTTTATTTTTGGAGCAATTAATTTCTCTATAGTTGGTGAAAAATCTCAGAGGCTCTTAAGATTGGGATATATAATGATTCCTTCTATCTTCTTGAAAATCTTGACAGAGGCTGTCAAGGGTAATTCTTTTTTATCTTCAATGCCAAAATTAGCCCAGATGTATTATGTTATATATATTATATATTTTCTTAAAGTATATTCTTAGGAATTTGGCATGAGGATTTTAAATATAGCAAAAATTGTTTGCTTGTTCGTCATTGTTTGCATGCTAGCAAACTAGAAATTTTTTTATTTGACACTAATGTCCCGGCTTTTAAATTTTTTGACAACACTGCCTAAACCCAAAATTGTAGCATTATCTTATTTGGCAACATCCTAGCTTCCTCACAGTGTTTTCTTATCCAAATAAACTTACGGGCATTAAAAACCAAAAGAAAAAAAAATATAACTCTGCCAAATCCAATAATGACTTCTATTATTGAGGTTTTACCTGCCTAACTTATTGAAAAAAATAAAAGGATGGCATGTCAACCCAGGGTACGTACTGCAACAATTTCTTGTAGTATATAGCATGGATGATAGAAAACTTGTTGATGCAAGTGGGTTTGTTTATTATTATTTCATTGATGATAGAACTAGTTAATGCAATAAATTTTTTTTTTATTTACGAAGATTGGAACATTATTATTTAGTCCTAGAACTTTGTTATTTTACCAGACAAAACTTCTATAAACATAGCAGCAAGACATAACAGACCATTGCTAGCTCTGTAGTTCATCTTAATTCATATTTTATATCAATGTTTGTGGAGGCATATTGGAATTTCAATTATCTTGGGTCATATTCTGTGTATATACTAATTTCTCTAATTTTTATTGTATATATTTAGGGAGCAAATTTCATGGATATACAAGGATTGTTGTCTTTGTGCGCCGAGAAAATAGCTAACTTGATCAAAGGGAAGACAGTGAAAGAAATTCGTAAGACTTTCAATATTACGAACGATTTCACGCCGGAAGAAGAAGAGGAATACCAGAAAAAGTATGAATGGGCCTTCTCTGACTGACAATATTGTTTTAGTTGTGTGATCTTTGCTGCTACTTCTAATGAGGAAATTAAATCTAGATGTTTTTAGTGAGTATGTTGTGGAACTGGATCATTTTTTTGGTAACTGTAATAGATAAGATCTTTTTGTGGATTGAATATTAATTAATTTGCATGTACTGCCATCTTATGAAATCAATTTAAAGATGACCAAATTATGAGAAACAACGAATTAAAGTCAGACTGGGTAATTAGTTGATGCCTCAGTTGGACTTCGGTATTATTTGGAGTTCTGCTGCGGTTTACACGTTGATTTTTGGTTGTTACTGCTGCTTACAAAAAACTTGTACAAGTTGGTACCGGATTGGTAGTTTGGTACAGCTGCTCATACCATCGCAATACTTTGTTTGGTCTTAATAATTATTTTTCTCACATAGTATGTATTTGGTAACACTCTACTGTTCTAATTAAAATTATCATTTTCATCAACTGTTCCTAGATTTTATCATTAAATATACACATTTGATGTATTCTTTTGGATTCACAAAAGGTTTATTAATACTTTAAATTAATAAGAGGAGGGTTCAAATGCCTCCATTTTTTGTGCCTCCACCATGCCTCTATTTTTAAAAACTTTAATAACTCAAAATTTAAAACTTAAAAGTCAAAATAAAACCGTTGGATATGATCTACATCATTTTATCTATGTGCTCATAAAAAATTATCACATTTTGATTTTGTTTTTATGTGAATCAATAAGTTGAAAAATCAACGTCTAGAAATTATCCACATTAGTACGTTTTTTACAAGCTCTTGATGACAACCAAAACAAAATTGAAATGTCATGAGTTTTTACATGTGCATAGATAAAATGATGTAGATCATATCCAATGGTTTTATTTTGACTTTCAAGTTTTAAATTTTGAGTTATTAAAGTTTTAAAAAATGGAGGCATGAAAAATGGAGGCATTTGAACCCTCCTCAATTAATAATTACAAAGGACACTTATCATGACCCTTCTTTGTTTTATTTTTTTTCCTATTTTTTTATTAATAAGCGCCAAGGCTGACATATTTTTTCACTGGAAATATAATCTTACAAGAATTAAAGGCACATTTGATTTATATTTTTTTTTTTCAAGTTTGGAGAATCGCCCGTGTTATTGAAGAAACTGCCAGGTGCGGAGAATGAATGACATATCACAATCATTTATACATTGAACTGATTGTGTTGTGCTCTTTTTATACCTACATTATCAGACAACAGAGGAATAGTTAGATTTTTTGTAGTTTACACAAAGCAAAAAATTACAAAATCAAAATTTTATCTTTTTCAGTTATTTCATTTATTTGATATATTAATCTGATTGATACTGGCAATACTCTAGCCTGGTCAGTACAGAGTTTTGCACTTTATCAAAAGAGGCTTGTTTACATTGATGGCAAATATTGGGAGAACTATTAAGTAAATAAATTAATGAAACAATAACAATAATTATTAGAATTAACATAAAAAATATCATTTCTGAAACCTGATCTCCGGATGGAAGAGTTTTGCAGGTGGAATCATGACAAGGATATGGGCAAGCTACTTCCTTCACAATTTTTCTTTCGAAGTACCAATCACCGACTGCCTCTGCAACTGTCTGAAATGCTCCTAATCAATACCAGGGTAATCTAATTGAATTTGTGAGTTTAGTCACAAATAATCACAAAACTGTGTACTGAGTTGTAAAATTGAGAAAATTATTAGGTGCTATTTCCTTAAGGTATTCACCTCTAGTTGAATAAGAGGCGCTATACCTTGTTACCTAATCTAGGTGAATCTGGCGCGAACCAGGTATCTTGTAATTCGCTCTGGCAATGAGAGAAGCAAGAATTAATAAACATTCCTCCTGTTGACTGATTCAACTGCTGCAAAGCATTCAGCATTTGGCTTCTGAGATCTGAAAATACAACATTATAAAATGAAAACAGTACATGTGTAGTTATTTACTTATTTTAGTGCTACAATGACAGTTAGAGATGATGAATCTATGTATTGCTTGATTTGATATTGCATGCTAGTTTGACCATAATTTTAATATCTCATATGTTTCAAAAGGAAGCTATTAATTTTCATTTCCTTAACAGAAGACAAAACAAACAAAATCATAATTGTAAAATCATAATTGCAAGAGCAAAATATGTCTTCAAATATTGATCAAAAAGAAAATGGAGAAAGCATGAGAAATAGATAACCTTGAAGAACTTCTATTTGGGTGACACTACATTTTTCTGGATTATCTTTGCAATTTTTCCAATGGCCTGAAGGATCAGCTGAAGGTGGCACAAAGTTGTGATGAAACTGTGAGAAAAGTGAAAAGGTATCTCCATTCCGTTAGCGAGATAAGAATTTATAATTTATCACCTACAGAAGTTCATATGCAAACTCACAAGTACCTACTTCATTGAAGGACCATGTCTCACCTGGTACACGTCGTATGCTGAGTTCAAGATAAAAAATGGCGTCTGGAGATATCTTATGGCGTATTGTGGAAAGAAGCACTGCTTAACATGTAGTATTCAGGTTATAAGATTTATATGAAATATTGGCAAGTGCCTAAGAAATTGATTGACAAGTCAATTGGCTTACAGTCACTGAATCCTCAAATGATGCCATGCATTTCTTGTTCTGAAAATATTTTGTTCCTTGTAGCGAAACTAAACTGTCATAGAAGTGTCTTGCAGTTTTGTTTCCTGTTATATCTGTCCTAATATAGAAAAATCAGAAACAACAAAGTAAAAAAAAAATTATTTTATTGAATAAATTATTACTGTGAGATTTCAAACAGTTCAATGGAGATACCAAAATTTGTATAGTGAACATACAAGTCAACAAAAAATCCTGCATCGCTTAAGCATTTAATGCTTTTCACCTCTGGTAGAAGCTGTGCCAGTTGATCACAGTGGTGAAAGACAGCAAGACCACCAGCTGAACAACCTGAAAGCAATACCTAAAAAATAGAGAATATGCCTAATTTTTTATTTATTTTGGAATAATTTTTAATTAGGTTTATCATAAAAACAAAATCATACTTAATTGAATTTGATATTTTTGCATAATTTTTTTTCTAACAAAAGCACCTTGGACTAATTGGTGTTGCCACTTTTTGAAGCGACAATAGCACATTATAAACAGCTCTGCTGAGGGTTTTAACTTTTAAGGCTCTTGTGTTCAATAATCATATATAGTGCTCAATTGCAATGTAGTCCTTGAAATTGTTTTCAGTACATCACTTGCCTCTTTTGACCAATTGGTACACAAATTATAAGAGGATGAGTTTTCTTTGTTGTACGTATCTAAATCAACTGAAACAAGAATGTCGATAATAATGTACCTTCTCTGCATGATTTAACCCCTTCAGAACAAGATCGTCGATTATAGCATTCCAGATCTTTTGCCCTCTGAAGTAAATGGTCTTATTCTGTAAAAAAGAATTCCATCAAAAACCCAACATGGAGCTGATACTGTACTAGTCTTGGATCTAACTTTTCTCTCTCTCTCTGTTATCAGAATTTCAAATATACCATAAAGTCACTATATACAATAAAGTTGCTATTCATCTTGCTCTCATCATGCATGTGTGTAATTTGACAAAGTGATTCATTGTAGAGAATTCCCTACTATTTAGATTTATTTCATTGTAGAGAATACACGTACAGGAGTGCGGTATTCGGAATCACCAGCAAAGGAGGCTCCGTCGCAATAACGCAGCTTTACACGGTTCCAATTATAAAAATCTGCTCTATCAGAGATTAGTTATACATCTGTGCTTGAATGAAATATACCAGAACATGGAGATTGGAAAATAATCGGTAACGACTTTATTACTATTTGTACAGATGCAACACCCTGCCATGTGTTAGTGTCTTTGTTTCTTTTATCAATTTATGGTATAATCCTTTGAAAATATACAATAAATTGATTTGGAATAATCTCACTTAACCAAAACAATCTGGGAATAGACCAAATAAGTGTAATGAAGCATTATTAACTAGCTACAATGTTAGTTATAGTTATGACATTATTAAAGTCAACAAATCTGTCAACATTTTGATACATTTTGGTAGTGATTTCAATTAATTATTTTGAATTATGTAAGTCGAATTGAAATTGGCAAAAGGAACATTAGATTTATCATTTATGTTATGTGAAAGAACCAAATTGAGAAAGAGAACTTTTCTGACCATAATTAAGTTGGCTTGGTTTAAAAATTGAAATTAACCCAAACCATACCAAACAAATAAATATCATGTAAAACTAACCTTTGTCTTGTGATTAAGACAATATTTTCCATATGAAATGTTAAAATTAGAAGACTCATATCTATTTTTTTCTAAAAAAAATAAATAACACCCTGTAGTATGTTCTTCATCATGGACCAATGTAGAGCACTAGAGCTAAGGTTTTCTTTTTCATGAACCAATGTATATTTGTAAAACCTTGAAACAACAGCCATGGCCCATGGGGCAATTTACAGCAATATACCAAACATGATATGGGCCATTAATGTGCAGTGAATTCTGTTCGGTCAACGAAACCACAAGCACTAATGTTGCTCACCACTGCTCTGGCATGTGCTGCTATTACTGATTTGCTTTGAATTCATTTTGACATGTAAATATTTCGATTAGTGTCCGATAGCGTACATATCAAGTAAATACTTCGCACCTGGATTCATCGCACTGTCATTGCTAAGAATACCGGAAAAAACCTCATACCGACTCATGTACTGGGTCGACCCGCGCCTGGTACTTGCGCGGTCCTCACACGACTTCACGTCGTTGCACCAGCCCCCTCCCTAAATTCAGGAAACAGTATAATTAATCCCATGATCAGACGGTGTAAATTCACTAATTTTGAATTTTTAATCCAATTTGGTCCAGCAAATTGGACGGCTCTTGATGAATCTTACCTCAAACTGGAGCAGCCAGTTGTGTGCTCCATCACCGGTACCACTGTGAAAGTGGTAAGCTGGTGGGCTCCCATCTAAACACACTGTTGCCACCAATTTTATTTAATTATATATTGTCATGTCACTTTTTGTCTCACTAGTCACGAGCCTTTTCTTTTCATTTGTAGACTATAGTTTTCTTCTTTTTCAGGTGTCTCTTTACTTTTCCAAACACCACCGTATGAAACAGATTTTCTGTTGCGTATTTCATTATTTCGGGAGTTTAATTTTTAGAGTCTAAAAAAATTTAAAACAGAGAATTTAGAGTTCACAAAGAATGTTTGAATTTTTCACCTACTTTTTAGTAGGGATATACTACTGCTTGGTTGACTTAAAAGTTTTAATCATGTATATTGAAATTTAATTAAATTTTTTTTAAGTGTTTATATAGTTCATCCTCCTCATAAATTGTTAATGTGTACATGTAGCTTAGTGGTTAGAATTTTGTTTAGTGATTCAAATTCTAGATGCTACACATTTTTTATTTTTTATTTCAAACTCTCAATGAAAATTTTCTTGTTCCGCCTCTGATGACGACGAGCAACTTATATTTTATTTTCTTGAATAGAAATCACAGTAATCATCCGTCTTCAGAATTGAGAAATTAATGACACGAAATAAATCATATTATTGGTGATTAGCTCTTTGATGTTAAAAAAAAAAACATTTCAAAATGAAAATATATGTAGGTACTCTGTTACTGACTACCTTTTTTTCAGAATTACAAAAAAAAAAATACACTATGTAACGACTAATGATGAGTAATTAAATTTATACTTGAAGCTAAATGCAAAAAAGAAATGCTCTTTTTGAATTCATTTAAATACTTACTAGCTCCAGCGTGTGTAGCATTTGGAAGAAGCGTCATGGCAACCAAAAGCCTGTCTTGCGTCAGTGCCAGGCAGAGATTTCTTCTCCATGGATCTAATGTTAAAAAAGCTATTATCACCACAACCAACAATTCAAACTTGGTTGTCGCCATTTGGAACTGAAACAAAGAGACAAAAGAAGAGATGTTTTAAGGGATTCTCATGGGAGATTTGGATCGATGAACACACACAGAGTATGAGATTTATATATATATTTTTTTTTTTTCTAAAGAAAGAAGAGATTCAGTTGAAATGGAAATTATTGATGGATCATAATGGAAATGAATTTGAAATATGAGGAAAAGAACGAAAGGAGCGCGCGCGCAGTGCTCCAGCTCCAACCTATGCTGTGCTTTTTTAAGGCTGGGGCCACCTGGTCCGTTCCTTCACAAAAAGAGGGACCACCAAACCAAATAGTGAAAGAGAAAGAAATTACAACGGGAAGGCAATTAAATAATAGTCTAAAAAAGTCAGCTATTGTATTAGCTTAGAGTGGGAAAAATAGCACGGCGGAGCCGGCTCCGTCACGGCACGGTTACAGCATGGCACGGCACTTGTGTCAGTTACGTGCCGTGACTCGCGTATCGTGTTTATTTTTTGAAACTTTGGTACGGCACGACACGGTACGTGAAAGATTTAGTCATGACACGGCACGTAGTCACGCGAGTCACGTGTAATTATGACTATTAGATATTGATTTAATGGTGAATCTTGAATAAACTAACATAAATTATGATTAAATGGTCACGCGAGTCACGTATGGTCACGGCGCAACTCACGTGGCGTGGCCATTCACGTGCCGTGACCACCCCTTGACATTTTGGTCACGGCACGGCACGGCACGGCACGAGACCAAAGTCATGGCGTGTTAGGCACGGCACGGCACGTTTTTCCCTCTCTATATGAGCCTATGAGGGAATGTTCTTTTTTCATTTATTTTCAAATCAGCTTTTTAAAATACGTGCGTGTACTTTCATAAAAAAAATTGTGTATACCATTAAGTTGACAAAATATGTTTATGTAATATAGCACTGAATATACACCTCATATTCAATAATAACTTTTTTTTATATATAGTTAGGTATTTAAAGTTAAAGATTTAATTCTATTATTTAATAAATCTGCGATTATGCTAATACCTTATTGTATGTTCTTATTTTTTCATCTAAAATTCTCCAAGTATTATGTTCATTTCGTAAATTTTGAAAATAAAAATAAAAATTACAACAGTAGCGGAGAAAAAGAAATTATGGAATGGGGTCAGTATATATATACATTTTGTCAAAATTTTGATAAAAACTATTGATTAAGTTTGTGCATTGTAAGGTTTATTTGGCAAAGGGAATGATGTTATTTGCTCCCATACTTCACAAACGTTGCTCCGCCAATATTTTAGAACACACATCACAATTCACAAACACTAATTACATATCCTAATAAAAATTAACAAAATAGCATTACATATTTACATGTAATAAAACAACCTTATTGTAAATTTAAAAAACTGTAGGATTTTTTGTTGACTTCCCTTGAAGAAGAGAATATATCTATTAAAGGTTCTATAAAAATTTTGCATTCCACAAATTTAAATTACGAATAAACATCTTTTTACAAATACTAAAAATTTATACTATAAAACATAATATGATAAGTTTCAGAGAAATTCTTATAAAGAAAGACAAACAAGTTATATTATTTTTTTAAGTTACATTACTTTGAAGATATCTCTGCATCATCAAACACTTCTCCTTTTTAATGAGAAAAAGAAAAAGAATAAGAATATAAAAGCTTTTTGAGTGAGTCTATGGTACTATGCATAGTACGGATTGGTCCGTACTACGGATCAATATTTTCGTTTTCAAAATTCTAATGGTCGATCCGAACCGTTCAACATGATTTTCATATGAGAATATACTTGTGGGCTAAATTTTTTATTTTTTAGAATTTTTTTAGATAGGTAGAAAATCACTTTTTTTGGATGGTCCAGAATTTGCAGATCAAGTGATTTTCTACCTATCTTAAAATATAGTAAAAAAATTTGAAAAAATATAAAATTTAGTCTGCAAGTATATATTCATGTGGAGATTACGTTGAATGGTTTCGATCGACCATTAAAGTTTTCAAAATGAAAATATGACTCCATAGTACGGACTAATCCGTACTATGCATAGTACCATAGACTCACTCAAACTTTTTTATCAAAATAAATAAAGCAGCAGGCCAGCAGCAAATCAGAAAGGCAAAGCTTAATATTTAAAAGCCCATATGCCAGGAGCCCGGATCCTCTGAGATATTTAAAAATTTTAGTTTATCTAAACCCGGGCCCAATATTTCTCGATGCCTATTCGGAATTATCCAGAATACATCAGTAATATTTTGCCTTAAGATGCGTACAGAAAAATATAAACGGTTCAGATTTTGCACAGCTCAACTCAAAGAGCCAGCTAGAGCCTCTTATCGAAACACATGAGAAAGCTGAATTGATATCATCTCAAGTACCTAACAGCCTAAGTTTGAACCTGGTACGTTCCATATATTAGTTTAAGCAGTTCGGAATATTATAAGATTGGGCTGGATTGGTCCGAATTTTGATCGGACGGTTGGATTCAAATTCAAACGGTATAGTAATGCAGAGTATCCGGACTCGCGTAAGAATATCCTCCACAAACGAATTCACTTTTCCAACCTCTTCTCAGATTCTCTCCCAAACTCCATGGAAATGGAATCATTTCAACACTTGTTACACTCTCACAGTCCCGACTCTCTCCCCATTCCAACACCTAAACCCTAGATAAAATCATGTCCTTAACCCTCCCTCCACTCACCAAACCCCAATTCAAATTCAAATTCAAATCCAGGCACCATTTCATCCCCATAGTCTGTTCCTCAAATTCCCGGTCCAACCCCTCCCCTTTCTCCCTTGTCTCCTTTCTCCGCTGGATCCCCGATTGGGCCGATGAAGTGAAGGAAAGCCGCGTGCAGAACCCACGGCCTCTCTATAAACCGGAGAACTGGCGGGACCACCGCAGCTCTCAGCGCCACCTTCGTCATCTACTTACATCTCTCTCGTCCCGTGTCATCCTCTCCCTCATCCCTCCTGTCTTCTCCCTCACCACCTTTGCCGCCTTCATCGCCCTCTACAACACCGCTGTGTCGCTTGAGTGGCTGCCAAATTCCATCTTCCCCGTTTTGAAGGCATCACCGCTGCCGTACCAATTGACGGCGCCGGCACTGGCGCTGTTGCTGGTGTTTAGAACTGAGGCGTCTTATGCGAGGTTCGTGGAGGGGAGGAAGGTGTGGATGAAGGTGATTGTGGGGGCCGGGGAGCTAGCATCTATAGTGCTCAATTTGAGTGGGAAGGATGGTTTGATTAGAAGATCCCTGATTAATTATATCATGGCATTTCCGGTGGTTCTTAAGGTATGCTACCTGTCTGAGTCTGAACTGGTGCATAGTTGTAGTGGCTGTCAAGGCACTGGTACATTTGACTAGTTTTAGGCTCTTCTTTTCTGATGTGAAGTTAGGTGAATTGAGTCTACTTGATGACAATCATTCAATTAAGGCTTAACTAATGGTCAATTTTTGCATGAGTGTTGAGTTAAGTGATGCTCGGTTTATATGTGTGAGGGTTGAAATCATGAGGCTAAGCCATTGAGTTCAGACAACCTTTACCTTTTTAATGCCTAATTGCCAAGGGTCGGTGTCAAAATTTACTGGCAGAAATTTTGAAGTAAAATTGAGGTACTATCAAGTGCTGCAAAATTTGAGATATTTTAGTATTTTTTTGTATGTACCAACCACTGACCATTCACTTTCAAGTTCCAAAGACTTGCTTATAATTCATGATGCAGGGCAAACTGAGTAACTCTGTGTTTAACATGTCCCAGCCCAGCATTTCTTGCTTAATTTGTGATTTTAACGATCTTATCCTATATTCGCAATTGTTAAAACAGGATATCTCTAGGAAGATTGCGGTATAATTGTATAGGTGCCCTTCTCTCTCCTCTACCATATCTCAGTAACGAGGGAGTTTTACCTGATTATATTGCGATTGGTGGTTCTGTAACAAATAACGCACGTGTTTGTACTCCTTTTATTTATACAGGCAACATGCATTAGATATTGGAGCATGCCGTACCTTTCCCGAAAGTAAAAAAATATATATTATAAATCACGTCCAAGAAGCTAATTTAGATCTATTTGCAGTGCCACATACTTTATGGGTCAGATATCAGAGCAGATCTGCGGAATTTGCTTGAAGAAGAAGATTTGTCAATTCTTCTTAGGTCAAAGCATCGTCCTCGTTGTATCATTGAGTTCATTACACAATCCGTTCATGTTTTGCACCTTGACGAACAGAAAAGAAATCTCCTGGTAAATACTTCTCAGTCTATCAAAACTATCATGAATTTTCTACCCTAGGTCCTGTAATACTAGCAGTATATGCTTTCCTTTTGGGACAATTGTTCATTCCAATATACTAAAATAATTTGGTACAGTATGCAATGGTTCATACAAAAGTTTTGTCATAACTCATAACAAGCACAACCTTAGCATTGTGAAAGTTGGGGGGAATGAATAACAAGGTAAGGAATTGGTACTATGGTTTTAATTTTGTCTTCTTTTTTTCTTTTCGGGGCGTACTGAATGTTTAAAGCTTAATTTTATGTGTCAGTGCAGCATAAACCTAATAAAAGAAATTAATTTCATAAAAAATAGAAAAAAAAATTGTGAAATCTAAGAATAAAAGGTGACAATTTGCTTAACCTGTATCACCAAATCTGGTTCACATTTCCTTTTTCCTTTTTTTTCTTCATTTATCATCTTATGTAGTTTTTTTAGTTGAGGGCAGAACTGACAGGGTGTTCAAGTTGTATTTTTTTTCCCCATGCAATTGCATATGTTGAACTTTAGGTGTTTACTTGAAGTTCAGATGGTTTTATTGACCATCTAAAGGAATTGTTAAATACAATCAAGGGCTGATATGATCCATTTGTGCTGGTACTTTTTATTACTATCAATCTGAATCCTTCAGTCTATAAGGCACACCCTTCATGCAAGCCTGTTAAAGTGAATTTCGGGCTCATATTTTAATTATATCATTGCTGTTTAATTAAGTTGATGTAAATCTTTGAAAATGTTGCTATTATGCTTATCTTTAGGAGGAAAGAATCGCATGCTTTCATGAAGGAATAGGCGTGTGCGAACAACTAATACAATTACCTATCCCACTGTCGTATACTAGACTTACATCAAGATTTCTCGTGTTGTGGCATCTTACCCTTCCAATTATACTATGGGAAGATTGTAACTGGATTGTAGTCCCTGCTACCTTCATCAGTGCTGCCTCTTTGTTTTGCATTGAAGAAGTAAGATATTTTTAGTTATACCTCGATCAACAGTTAGTTGTGCAATTAATTCTCAGTAATCATGGAACTGTGTCAAATCAAGCCAAGAAAAACAAAAGGAATAAGAACAAATGATAAATCTGTTAAGAGTTGAGGCTATGGTACTTTGCAATGCGCACATAGGTCCGTGCTATGGATTCATATTTTCATTTTTAAAGTTTAAACAGTTGATCTGAACCATTCAACGTGATCTTCATATGAAAATGCACTTGGAAATCAAATTTTACATTTTTTCGAATTTTTTACTATTTTTTTAGATAGGTAGAAAATCACCAGATCTAAAGATTCTGGACCATCTGAAAGTAGTGATTTCTACCTATCTAAAAAAACAGTAAAAAAATTTTAAAAATGTAAAATTTTATGGGGAAGTACATATTCATAGAAGATCACGTTGAACATTTCAAAGTGACTGTTTGGACTTTGAAAACGGTGATAGATCCATAGCATGGACCGAATCTGCGCATTGCAAAGTACCATAGCCTCACTCATCTGTTATCTGTAACATGTGACCCAAGAAACAAAGATATGTCTGTCAATTTTCTTACTAGAAATTTTCCTTCAAATATTTGAAAGAAACAGGGATCTGCCTATGCCGTAGCCTTTCTATTTGCTTCAAATAGAACTTCCACACCAGCCAGATTTTTTCAAAATTCGATCAGCTAGCTAGCCTTTCTATTTGTTATTCTTTTAAGTTGGTACTTTGTTTTCTATCAGCTAATATTTGAACTACCAATAACTAAAAAATTGAAATATGAATTCAGGTTGGAGTTCTAATTGAGGAGCCATTTCCCAATCTTTCACTTGATGAATTGTGCAAACAGCTTCAAGATGGTATTGAAGATATCATGTCTGTTCACGACATGGTTCACAGAAGAATACATGCCAAAATGAAAATTCTAGATAAAAGAGAAGTTATTGATGAAAGAATAAACTTTTTTTAAACTTTTTGTATATCATACGTAGCTAGGGTTCTAGGATAGCTTAAGAGGTAATTGGAATCTGTTTCTATATATATAAGATTAGAATGACATGCTGGTTATATGATAATAAAGAAAGAACATACCGAGGATGGATCTGCACCAGTGTATTAATATTCGGTTCTCATTCGGTATTCGGAAGGCCACCGAATACCGCATATACGGTATGCGGCCGAATATGCAGATTTTTATTCGGATTTATATATGCGGATTTTTTATTAAATATTTAATCCCACGGTACTTAAATACAATAAGGCATGTAGAGAGGTTATAAAAGTCTGAAACTCATTTAATGAGTTATAAATTTGGGTTCAGAACTTTTTTAATTAAATATTTTTTAATTTTTTTAACGCATGAATTCAATATTCGGTCCGAATATCCATTTTCTATTCGGCCGGATACCGAATAGGAATATACGGCCGAATATTCACCGAATAAAACCGAATTTTAATACACTGATCTGCACTATAGCAAGCTACAACAGAAAAAGAAAAAAAAAATATATTTTGATATTTAGGCAGAGTCAGCAAGAAAAACTTTGCAAAATCTATTGCCCTTCATGAAAACTCAAAAGAGAGTTTCGGATTCTTTGCTGCAGAAGGGCAGAAGGGATTGATCATTGATTTAAATACCTATAATATCTAAGATTAGTACTAAAAATAAATCAAAAGATGGAACTAATCTTTTATCTAATAATTTCAAAATTCAAAATTATATATTTATATATTTAGAAAAATTATATGATTATTTCAATAATTGAAGGAATATATTTGCGTATGACTGTATGAGTGAGTTATTGTGTCACGTATTAGGATAGATAAACAAAAGGTTTTTGCGCACCAACCTGCATGCAAATTTTTTTGTTTTCCACTAGGCACAAATTTTTTTCCTATCAAAAATGGCAAAAGAACCAAGTCACAGACAGAAAATAAATGAGTGGGATTGTTTTGGGAATGTAAATACAAGGGAAGAGAAGGAGAAAATTCAAGCTAATGGGACCCTAGAAAAACATTTTGTGAAGAATTATACAGGTACGTATGTTTTCAATTTTTTTAAGGACGTATGGTAAAATGTTCAAATTACAAGCCGAATAGGCGAATACATCGAGGGAAAAAATGTAAGAAGGCCAAATTCCGAATTGATCCGGAATAGTCCCACAATTGAAATCATCAAAAATGTAAGAGGGGCCCGCGCCTATATATAAGTAATAGTTAAGGAGTGAGGCTATGGTGCTATGCATAGCACGGATGGCTAGTGTACTACGGCTCAATATGATACTTTTTAAAATTCTAACGGTCGATCTGAATCGTTCAATGTGATAACCATATGAATATGTACTTGCAAACTAAATTTTATATTTTTTCGAATTTTTTTACTATTTTTTTAGATAGGTAGAATTTTGATGGTCCAGAATTTCCAGAAAACACTGATTTTTCTAACTATCTAAAAAAATAGTAAAAAAATTCAAAAAAATATAAAATTTAGTTTGCAAGTACATATTCATATGGATATCACATTGAACGGTTCGGATCGACCGTTAGGATTTTAAAAAGTACCATATTGAGCCGTAGTACACTAGCCATTGGTGCTATGCATAGCACCATAGCCTCACTCATAGTTAAGAGGAAGCAACTACACAGGTGGCCCAGCTGTGGAGGTAATGGGAGAACGCGTAACCTCTGCATTCTCTTTTAGAGTTGATGAATCTCAACCATCTGTTTGAGATTCGTGTGAACTAGATCTCTTTTGAGTTAATGAATCTCAATTATTTTTTGAGTTAATGAATTTCAACTGTTCGATTTGTTTTAAGATTCGTGCGAACTAGATCCAGACTAATATTGAAAGACCCCTATGTTATAGGCAGAAACCAGATTGGCTCCGTTTAAAATCGGATGGTTGAAATTCATTAACTCAAAAGATTCCCTTTTGAGTTAATGCAGAGGATATGCGTTCGAATATAAGAGGGCAATTTAAGATTCGTACAAATTTATATTGAATTGTCTGAATCTGGCCTGACAAGGTTAGGTGGCCTCACCCGATATGAACTGGAGGATTTTTTTTTAAAAACATAATTAAAATAATTAATTTTAAAAAAACAACATGATTACTGTTTTTTTTTTAAATCATAAAAATTAAACTGCCAATTCGGTCTGAAGGTTTTTTTTTTCTAGACCGAATTGGCAATTCGGTCTAGCCTTTTTTAACAGTTCCCCGACAATTTCTTGTGTGGCCTTGCGTGTAACTCCTCCTGGATTGAATTGGCAATTCGGTCCAAAGGCTTTTTTAGTCCAGACCGAATTGATAATTCGGTCTGGGGGCTTTTTTTTTTTAGAGACGCTAAGAAGAGCAAAATAAAAAAATCTAACACTGAAAATTTGAAGTTTTTGTTTAAATTATTTGTTAGATTACTTCTTTTGATTTATAATTAGCATATTTATACTAAATTACTTGAAATTATGTTGAATTACACTATATTACAATAAATTATGTTGAATTACATTAAATTAAGCTAAATTACAATAACTTCGCTAATTATGGTGAAATACAGTAAATTACGCTACAGCAAACTGATTTTGTGCCATTTTTCATGAATTATAAAAATTAGTAAAAAAATTTGGAAAATAGTAAAGATTGGCATTCTATAAGTTCATTATGTAACTAATTTACTGAGCTACTTAGATTGAATAATAGAAATGAAAATCTTAATCGGAAACTTCAACTCAAGTTTTGAGGCTCTTCTCTTTGTTTTTTTGGCAATTCTGAATTTTGAAAAATGACGTAGTGGTCACAGACGCATGCATATTTTCGCAAGCTTTCTGAAAAGTAGTCATTTGCTGAAATTGGACACTCGAGCGTCGTTTTATGACCGTTTGAAGTTTTGTTGTCGTTTTTCGCCTTTTCAATGAAGATATCATCCCTATTCATATGTAATTTACCGTATTTTAGTGTAATGTAATGTAATTTAGTGTAATTTAACTTAATATAGTGTAATTCAACATAATTTCAAGTAATTTAGCGTATTTTAGTATAATATGCTAATTATATCAAATGAAGTAATCTATCAAATAATATAAACAAAAAAATTCAAATTTTCAGTGTTAGATTTCAATATCTTGCTCTTCATAGTGTCTCTAAAAAAAAAAAAAGCCCCTAGACCGAATTGGCAATTCGGTCTGGCCTGTTTCTTGATTTTCTATGGCGTTCTTTCTACAACCTGGTGAAAAACAACTGGACCGAATTGCCAATTCGGTCATGAAAAAAATCCATCATACCGAATTGGCAGTTCGGTTATTATGATTTTTGTAAAAACAAAGTAATCATGTTGTTTTTTTAAATTAATTATTTTAATTATGTTTTTTTAAAAAAATCCGATGTGAAGGGACAAATAGACGTGCAATTGGAATAATGATGATACTGATATCTCAACTTTAAGTCATAAATGATCTGCTGTCTTTGAAGTAATGAATGCAGGCGGCGCGGCGGGAAAAATAACTTACTTTTTCAAAAGAAACAGATACAACTGTTAATTGTAAAGAAAAAAAATTACAATCTGCCTCCTGAAAACTAATATAAGAAATCAATTCTCAACTTCCAAAAGACATCAGACCTGCTCCCAACCCTTCGTGAATTAGTCTTCAAATGGTGTGCCTTTAAAGTTTATACCCATTAATGGAAGAAAAGAATAGCCGATCTGCTGCTCCATCCTCCGCAGCAACCACCGGTCCGACTTCTGACAAATGGGACCTACCCTTTTCTGATGACTCCTCCAGTTATTCAGTTTTACAATATTCTCAGTTTTACAGTATTCAGTTTTACAATATTCTCGTTTTTCAGTATTCAGTTTTAACGTATTCTTGGTTTTACGGTATAGAGTTTTACTGTATTCTTAATTTTACCGTATTCTGTTTTACTGTAAGAGTTTTACTCTCAGTTTTACAGTATTTCTCAGTTTTACGGTATTCAATTTTACCGTATTCTCGGTTTATGGTATTGAGTTTTACCGTATTTTTTATTTTACCGTATTCAGTTTTACCGTATTCTCAGTTTTACCGTATTCAGTTTTACAGTATTTTCGATTTTACGGTATTGAGTTTACCGTATTCTCAGCTTATGGTATTTAGTTTTTCCGTATTCTCGGTTTACGGTATTCAGTTTTAAAGTATTTGGAGTTTACCGTATTCTCGATTTTACCGTATTCAATTTTACAGTATTATAGCTTTTACGGTATTCAATTTTACCGTATTCTCAGTTTTACGGTATTGAGTTCTACCGTATTTTCGATTTTACGGTATTGAGTTTTACCGTATTCTCGATTTTACAGTATTCAGTTTTACAGTATTGAGAGTTTACCGTATTCTCGGTTTTACCGTATTCAGTTGAACAGTATAATTGGTTTCACGGTATTCAGTTTTACAGTATTCTCGGTTTTACGATCTGGTTCCTGAAAACTAATATAAAAAATCAATTCTCAACATCCAAAGGACATCGGACCTGCTCCCAACCCTTCGTGAATTAATCTTCAAATGGTGTGCATTTAAAGTTTAAACCCATTAATGGAAGAAAAGATGGGCCGATCTGCTGCACTATTCTCCGCCGCAACCTCCGGTCCGACTTCTGACAGATGGGAGCTACTATTTTTTTATGACTCCTCGAACGAGTTGCTCTCTACTCTCCTCGCATCTGAGCCAGACTTCATGCCCGTTCTGACTATCACTCTCACCTCTCGGACTGAATTGCCAATTTTGTCTGGCCCATTTTTTTATTTTCTGTGGCCTTCTTTCTACAACCTGGTGAAAAGCAACTGGACCGAATTGCCAATTCGGTCTGAAAAAAAATCCATCAGACCGAATTGGCAGTTCGGTTTTTATCGTTTTTGTAAAAAAAATAGTAATCATGTTGTTTTTTTAAATTTAATTATTTTAATTACATTTTAAAAAAAAATCCGATGTGATAGGCACAAATAGACGTCCAACTGGAATAATGATGATACCGATATCTCAACTTGAGTCATAAATAATCTGCTCTCTTTGAATTAATGAATGCAGGCGGCGCGGCGCGGGAAAAATAACTTACTTTTTTTGGAGCGATTTTAGGATTCCATCTCCTTTTATAATTACCTAAATGAACTCTTGCTTCAATTGTAAATAACAGACTTTTAAAAGAAACATATACAACTGTCAATTGTAAAGAAGAAAAATTACAATCTGGCTCCTGAAAACTAATATAAGAAATCAATTCTCAAATTCCAAAGGACTTCGGACCTGCTCCTAACCCTTCGTGAATTAGTCTTCAAATGATGTGTCTTTAAAGTTTAAACCCATTAATGGAAGAAAATTCTAGACTTTACATTATTCAATTTTACCGTATTCTCAGTTTTACGGTATTGAGTTTTACCGTATTTTGTTTTACTGTAAGAGTTTTACTCTCAATTTTACAGTATTTCTCGATTTTACGGTATTCAGTTTTACCGTAATCCTAGTTTTACGATATTGAGTTTTATTGTATTCTCAGTTTACCGTATTTTGTTTCACAGTATTCTCAGTTTAACGGTATTCAGTTTTAAAGTATTCTCGATTTTACGGTATTGAGTTTTACCGTATTAGGAGTTTTATCGTATTCTCGGTTTTACCGTATTAAGTTTTATAGTATTCTCAATATTATGGTATTTAGTTTACCGTATTCTCGATTTTACAGTTTTGACTTTTACCGTATTCTCGGTTTTACGGTATTGAGTTTTACTGTATTACTTTTATAGCATTAAGAGTTCTACCATATTATCGATTTTGTCGTATTCAGTTTTACAGTATTATCAGTTTTACGGTACTCAGTTTTACAGTATTCTCAGTTTTACGATATGGCTCATGATAATATAAGAAATTAATTTTCAACTTCCAAAGGACATCGGACCTGGTCCCAACCCTTCGCGAATTAGTCTTCAAATGTTATGCCTTTAAAGTTTAAAGTCATTAAAGGAAGAAAAGAAAGGCCGATCTGCTGCTCCATCCTCCGCCTCAACCTCCAGTCTGACTTCTGACAGATGGGACCTACCCTTTTCTGTTGACTCCTCGAACAAGTTGCTCTGTACTCTCCTCGAATATGAGCCTGACTTCATGGCTCGTTCTAACTATCACTCTCATCTCTCGGACCGAATTGCCAATTCGGTCGGGCCCATTTTTTGATTTTCTGTGGCGTTCTTTCTACAACCTGGTGAAAAACAGCTAGATCGAATTACCAATTTGGTCTGGAAAAAAAATCCATCAGACCGAATTGGCAGTTCAGTTTTTGTGGTTTTTAAAAATAAAAAATCATGTTGTTTTTTTAAATTTAATTATTTCAATTACGTTTTTAAAAAAAATCCGATGTGATAGGGACAAATAGACGTGCAACTGGAATAATGATAATACTGATATCTCAACTTCGAGTCATAAATGATCTGCTCCCTTTGAAGTAATGAATGCAGGCGGCGCGGTGCGGAAAAAATAACTTACTTTTTTAAAAAAAACAGATACAACTGTCAATTGTAAAGAAGAAAAATTACAATCTGGCTCCTGAAAACTAATATAAGAAATCAATTCTCAACTTCCAAAGGACATCGGACCTGCTCCCAACCCTTCGTGAATTAGTCTTCAAATGGTGTGCCTTTAAAGTTTAAACCCATTTATGAAAAAAAAAAGAATGGCTGATCTGCTGCTCCATCCTCCGCCGCAACCTCCGGTACGACTTCTGACAGATGGGACCTACTCTTTTCTGATGACTGCTCGAGTTATTCAGTTTTATAGTATTCTTAATTTTACGGTATTCAGTTTTATAGTATTCTCAGTTTTACGGTATTTAGTTTTACGGTATTCAGTTTTACCGTATTCTCAGTTTTACGTTATTCAGTTTTTCTGTATTCTCAATTTTTCGGTATTGAGTTTTACCGTATTCTCAGTTTTACCGTATTCAGTTTTACAATATTCTCAGTTTTACGATATTCAGTTTTTTAGTATTTTCGATTTTTCGGTACTGAGTTTTACCGTATTATTCAGTTTTACCGTATTTTATTTAGACCCTAGTCAATTTAGGCATTGCTCTAGGTAAGTTCATGTTTTTTCTTAACTTGTTCCTAATCAAGGTTTTGTAAGAAAAAGAAATATAAAACAAACAGAAATAATCTATCTATCTAACATTCTTTTATTGTAGGTCTACAAACAGAAGGTTCTGTGATTTATCTGCACCCCAATGACAAGAGAGTAAGGCTATCAAACTGTTATACTCGGTTCCATAAGGATTACTTTGGGACGAAAAATGAGGTTACGCGCAAATTCTTGCAAGAAATATTGAAGAGATTGGCTTGTGCAGAAGGATGCAAAGAGAGTGATGACTTTGTAGCTCTGATGGTTTTGTATATTTTTTCGACGGTGCTGTTTCCACGGTCAAATAACTTGGTAACAACAAGCTTGATACCATACTTGACGGAAATAAAGCACTTGAAAGACCTTTGAAATTTTAATTGGGCCAGACTCGTCCATCAAGAAATGATGGTACTGTTGGTTTCCGCGCATCAGGACTCCACACAAAACATTGGTGGATGCACTCTAGCTGTTCTCGTAAGATTTTTATTTTATTATTTTGCCATTATAATCTGATAAACGTGTAGTTGCATATATCTAGGGTCTAAATTGACTAGAGTCTAAATTCCAATATTGTTAGCTACATACCAATAGTTTTCACCATAATGTTTCTGGTCCACTGCATTAAAAATAAAAACAGTGGTCCGAGTTAGAGAGCTTGATGAGATTGTGAGTTCCATTTGATGAATGGTCATACCCTCTTTATATTTTGTTTAATACTTAAAAGTTCTTCATGAACTTTTAAGTATTGAAATTGTAAAATTTTATGATCGCCATGAGCATTCTATGAGATAGAGAGTTA
This sequence comes from Carex littledalei, assembly GCA_011114355.1. Classification (NCBI taxonomy): domain Eukaryota; kingdom Viridiplantae; phylum Streptophyta; class Magnoliopsida; order Poales; family Cyperaceae; genus Carex; species Carex littledalei. Next base: position 3,233,147 of record CM022105.1, read on the forward strand.
TGATTTACTTCATAACAAAACTGTGACTCTATGCTATCAAACTGAATAATGTTAAAAGTACATTCTTGCTTTTTGGAGTAATTATTAGTGTTTGGTGGCATTGTTTGTAAATTAAGTTGTTTGTGACAGCTGCACAATTGAATGTTATAGGAGTGAACATTGTGTTAACCTTTCAGTTTCAGTTTTAATTGTGGTTTTATTGTGAATGATGTGCTACCAGTGCCGTGTGGTTTCTGGATAGGCTATGCTGTGAATTGATATGTGACATGGAATGGATATGCGTCTATGCTGCCATCCTTTTAATAAAGTACCATGATATGTGCTACCAGTGCCATGTGGTTTCTGGAGTATCAACTTAGCTACTGATTCACCTTATATGTAGCCTTTTTTTCTGGCACAATTGCTGTTTAATCTGGGCTATTTAAAGGGTATGAACCTGATGTCGTGACCTTTAACATCCTTATAGATGGATTATGCAGGAAAAGGCATTGTTGCTGATGTAAGAACTGGTACGGCTCAATGATGAATTCTGTAACCAGATATTGCTCAGCTACCTTGAGGTATTGCTCTATGTGAGAGAAAATTAGGGCTCAAGGATAATTGAGTAACCAATTCCTTGTCGGATATTGTCAAATGCTTGAGGAAGGAAGTAGTCTGGTGTCCAATTTCACTACAGAACATCACGATTCCAAATAAGAGAGATAAGAACTTAAGCACCACAGAATAAAATAAGATGCCTTGATCTTTTTTTTTTTTTAAAGCTTCATCGCCATGCAAAAGCAACAAATCATCTGGTTACAGCAGGACGTGCTAGTATAATTCTAAAAAACAACATACTGCCCCTCAAAAAAAAAGAAAAAGAAAAGAAAAGAACTGCATCACCCAAAACAAGCATGAACCCGTGTCAGTAAAAACTGTCACATGTACCAGTAATACCATAATTTCTGCTAATTTTCACCATAATTTCTGCTAGATTTCATTTTTGGAGCGGTGCCGAGTTGACAAGTACCACATTGCTGATGGCAGCTGGCCCAGGTACCACAACTGGAACCTTTGTCACATGTCCTTAACAAAAGAGAAAGCAGAAAAAGAAATTTTTGACAAAATTATTAAGGGTCAGATCAGAAAGGACGAACTCCCCCTTAACATTCTATGAGTGCAAACATCTGGAAAAGGGTTGCCGGCCAGAATTGGTAAGTGTAAATCCTCCTGACCCTGTTATGGAAAAGATTAGGGGAAAGGGGAAAAGGAAAAGGAGAAGTGCCAATGAAGAGGAACGAGTAGAGGACGGTATTTCATATTTTCAGTAAGAGTGCATGTGAATAGAATTGTGAATAGAATTGCAGGTCAGTACAATAGGTACCGCACTAAGTACTGTTAGGTACTTAAGAATCAGATTATAGTACTGTTAAGTACAATAGGTACCACACTAAGTACTGTTAGGTACCACACAAATTAACAAGCCTTTAGTCTGTATGAAACAAACTTCAACATTGAGAATCAGATTCTAGTAGTTAATTGGGACTGTTTTTGACTGTCAAAAGCAAAAACAAAATCCATTCCAAAGAAACAAACACGAAAACCTTCGTTATTTGGCAATTATAATTGGAAAAACCCCTCATAGAGGTGCCTGCATGTGCGTTTGCTGCAAGTGCTAATTTAGTGACTAATAAACTTAAATGTGTGCAGCAGAGGAGCAAATACATGGAGAGAACATGTCATTGACTATCGCCACTCGACCATGGTCCTGTAAGTTACCTCCTCGTTCAGCTTGTTAATCTTTTCTTTCAGAGCACCATTTTCAGCGTCAAGTTTCCCTTTCTGTGTGCTTTCTTCTATAAACAAGCCCTTCAGGTTATCTCTTTCTTCAGTTAGATCATGTAGTTTGGCCTCCAAAATTCGAATTTGAACTGCTAGATCATCACACTTTGATACATATTTTGCTTCAGTCCCTTTCGAACTTTTGTTTGATTCATGCAAATCCATTTCCAATTCAAGTGTTCTTTTCTTTGCTCTAATCACCCCATCATTTGCACCGTTCACAGCTCCAATCAGTAGCTCCGAGAAAAAGTCCAACTGGACCATAGCCACATACATGGCTAGTATCTCATCTTCTGTGTGCGTACTTGTCCCAATGCATCTTGAAATTTCTTTGCTCCTCTCTTCTTCTAACTCCCCATTCATATGGATCTGATTATTCGAGTGGGACCTGCCCAAAGACACCTTTTCCAGGTTTGGATCCGAATTCAAATTTAAGCTGGGATCAGAATGCTCAACGGTTGCTTAGCTAGGGTTTCATTGGACTCATATATAGACAAGATCTGAAGATGTAACATATATATTGACATTTTGCAGTTACAGATACAGGATATCAAGAGGAAGAGGAGGATGAAGAGGGAGCGCCACCTATAGGGGAAGATCCAGAAGATGAAGAGGAAGAGGAGGAAGATGAAAGGGAGGATGAAGAGGGAGGTGTAAGTTTACAGGAATAGGACATGCGTGCGGACCTCCCAATAGCTGTACGAAGGGAGCGGCGTGCCAGGAAGGAACGGGAAAGGTTTTCCTTCAGCGGGAAGAAGCCAAGAAAGCCAAAAAAGAAGAAGGCACGAGAAGAACAGAAGAAGCGCACAAGGAGGGTATCAGCTTGCATCACACCTACCCGGTCGTGAAGACAGATTTGAGATAATTCTGTTTTTGAACCAATTACATGACATTTGGGATTTTGTATGTCACGTGATAGTTCTCTTTTTATGCATTTAAGGTTCATGTTCTTCTTCCCTTTTTTTTTCTTTTTCTTTTTTAACTCAGGCATTTTGGGACTTGACTTTGGTGGATATGGTGGAGCTGGTAAAAAGCCTCCACGTGGTGGAGGCGGCGGCGGCGAGGCCAGTGAAGGTAGTAGTTCAAGGTTTAACAATTTTAAGGAGTGGTTGGATGAAGCATTGCAAGTGTTCCTAGCCACATTTGCACTCATGTTTCTGGTATTTATTTGTATTCACTGCTCTATTTAGTTTATGCTGCACAGAGTATGTACCAGTGATTACTTTCCACCATGCTTATTTCAGTTCTCTGACACATGGTATCAGCCATATTAAACTATGGTTTTGGCACAGTGGGACCTTTGTTTTCTAGGTTTTTTTACTATTTCTTTTGATGTTCATAAACATAGTTGTTAATAGACAAGAAAGAAGACAAAAAATTTAACAAGGAAAGCTGCCTTTGCATTCAAGTTATGTAAATGCATTTTCATTATATCTTAACCCCATCAACACAGATTAGAAAAGTGAAAAATAATACATAACAAACAAACTTGACACTGTTTAATTTGGGCTGTTTAAAGGGTATGAACCTGATGTCGTGACCTTTTTGTTGCAGATGTAAGAACTGGTACGGCTCAATGATGAATTCTGTAACCAGATATTGCTCAGCTACCTTGAGGTATTGCTCTATGTGAGAGGGAATTAGGGCTCAAGGATAATTGAGTAACCAATTCCCTGTCGGATATTGTCAAATGCTTGAGGAAGGAAGAGGTAGTCTGGTCAGAAGAAACTGAGAGCAAGTGAGAAGTTTTCGTTGGTAAAGAGCACCAGATTGGCTTAAGCTGTTCAATAATTTGTGACAGCTGCACAATTGAATGTTATAGGAGTGAACATTGTGTTAACCTTTCAGTTTCAGTTTTAATTGTGGTTTTATTGTGAATGATGTGCTACCAGTGCCGTGTGGTTTCTGGATAGGCTATGCTGTGAATTGATATGTGACATGGAATGGATATGCGTCTATGCTGCCATCCTTTTAATAAAGTACCATGATATGTTCTACCAGTGCCGTGTGGTTTCTGGATAGGCTATGCTGTGAATTAACATGTTGGATAACGGGTTCAGACCCGATTTGAACACATTCAATATAAGAGCTCTTGCCTTCTCAAAAATGTGCATGTTTTGGGATTTGCATGTTTTGGGACCGGATCTAGTGATGTATGGTTGTTTTGTTGATGCTTACTTGGAGAGAAGACTTGGAAGAAATCTTCCTTTTGCACTAGAGAAAATGGGTACAGCCCGTGTACCTGTGGTACGTACCGACCCGTTAGTGTTTGAGGCATTGGGCAAAGGTTTTCAGTTTTCCCGTATTCTGTTTCAGTTTTACGGTTTTCAGTTTTACCGTATTCTCGATTTTACCGATTCAGTTTTATCGTATTCAGTTATACAGTATTCCCGGTTTTATAGTATTTAATTTTACCGTATTCTCAATTTTACGGTATTGAGTTTTACCGTATTCTCAGTTTTTCGGTATTTAGTTTTACTATATTCTCGATTATTCCGTATTCAATTTTACAGTATTGGGAGTTTTACCATATTCTCAATTTTACCGTATTCAGTTTTACAGTATTCTTGATTTTACAGTATTCAGTATTACCGTATTTTCGATTTTACGGTATTAAATTTTTACCATATTCTCGAATTTACGATATTGAGTTTTACCATAATCTCAGTTTTACCGTATTCAGTTTTATAGTATTGAGAGTTTTACTGTATTCCTGGTTTTACTGTATTCAGTTTTACCGTATTATCAGTTTTATGGTATTCAGTTTTACAGTGTTCTCGATTTTACAATCTGACTCCTGAAAATAATATAAGAAATCAATTCTTAGCTTCCAAAGAACATCGGACCTGCTTCAAAATATTCGTGAATTAGTCTTCAAATGGTGTGCGTTTAAAGTTTAAACTCATTAATGGAAGAAAATAATGGTCGATCTGCTGCTCCATCCACCGCCTCAACCTCCGGTCCGACTTCTGACAGATGGGACCTCCTCTTTTCTGATGACTCCTAGAACGAGTTGCTTACTCCTCTACTCGCATCTGAGCCTGACTTCATGGCCAGTTCTGACTATCACTCTCACCTCTCGGACCAATTGTCAATTCAGTCTGGCCCGTTTTTTGATTTCTGTGGCGTTCTTTCTACAACCTGGTGAAAAACAACTGGACCGAATTGCTAATTCGGTTTGGAAAAAAAATCCATCAGACCGAATTGGCAGTTCGGTTTTTATAATTTTTTATAAAAATAAAAGTAATCATGTTGTTTTTTCAAAATTAATTATTTTAATTACATTTTTAAAAAAATCCGATGTGATAGGGACAAGTAGACGTGCAACTGGAATAATGATGACACTTATATTTCAACTTGAGTCATAAATGATCTGCTATCTTTGAAGTATTGAAAGCAGGCGGCGCGGCGCGAAAAAATTAACTTACTTTTTTAAAATTAACAGATACAACTGTCAATTGTAAAGAAGAAAGAAAACTAATATAAGAAATCAATTCTCAAGTTTCAAAGGACATCGGACCTGCTCCCAACTTTCTGTGAATTAGTCTTCAACTGGTGTGCCTTTAAAGTTTAAACCCATTAATGGAAGAAAAGAAGGGCCAATCTGCTGCATTATTCTCCGCCGCAACCTCCGGTCCGACTTCTGACAGATGGAACCTACCCTTTTCTGATGACTCCTCGAACAAGTTGCTCTCTACTCTCCTCGCATATGAGCCTGACTTCATGCCCAGTTCTGACTATCACTCTCACCTCTCGGACCGAATTCTCAATTCCGTCTGGCCCATTTTTTGATTTTCTATGTAGTACTTTCTACAACCCGGTGAAAAACAGCTGGACCAAATTGCCATTTCGGTCTGGAAAAAAAATCCATCAGACCGAATTGGCAGTTCGGTTTTTATCGTTTTTGTAAAAAAAATAGTAATCATGTTGTTTTTTTAAATTTAATTATTTTAATTATGTTTTTAAAAAAAAAATCCGATGTGATAGGCACAAATAGACGTCCAACTGGAATAATGATGATACTGATATCTCAACTATGAGTCATAAATGATCTACCCTCTTTGAAGTAATGAATGCAGGCGGCGCGGCGCGGGAAAAATAACTTACTTTTTTTAAAGAAACAGATACAATTGTCAATTGTAAAGAAGAAAAATTACAATCTGGCTCCTGAAAACTAATATAAGAAATCAATTCTCAACTTTCAAAGGACATCGGACCTGCTCCCAACCCTTCGTGAATTAGTCTTCAAATGGTGTGCCTTTAAAGTTTAAACCCATTAATGGAAGAAAAGAATAGCCGATCTGCTGCTCCATCCTCCGCCGCAACCTCCGGTCCGACTTCTGACAGATGGGACCTACCCTTTTCTGATGACTCCTCGAGTTATTCAGTTTTACGATATTCTCAGTTTTACAGTATTCAGTTTTACAATATTCTCGTTTTTCAGTATTCAGTTTTGCAATATTCAGTTTTACCGTATTCTCAGTTTAACGATATTCAGTTTTTCCGTATTCTCAATTTTAGATATTGAGTTTTACCGTATTCTCAGTTTTACCGTATTCAGTATTACAGTATCTCGGTTTTACGATATTTAGTTTTTTCGAATTCTCGGTTTTTCGGTATTGAGTTTTACCGTAATCTCAGTTTTACCGTATTCTGTTTTAGTGTAAGACTTATACTCTCACTTTTACAATATTTTACGGTTTTCAGTTTTCCCGTATTCTCGATTTTACTGTATTTAGTTTACTGTATTCAGTTATACAGTATTCCCAGTTTTATAGTATTCAATTTTACAGTATTTTCAGTTTTACGGTATTGAGTTTTACCGTATTCTCGGTTTTACGGTATTGAGTTTTACCTTATTCTCAATTATACCGTATTCAGTTTAACAGTATTGGAAGTTTACCGTATTCTCGGTTTTACCATATTAAGTTTTAAGTATTGTTCATTTTACGTTATTCAGTTTTACAGTATTCTCGATTTTACGGTATTGAGTTTTTACCGTATTATCGAATTTGCGGTATTTAGTTTTACCGTATTCTCAGTTTTACCGTATTCAGTTTTACAGTATTGAGAGTTTTATTGTATTCTCGGTTTTACAGTATTCAGTTTTACAGTATTATCGGTTTTACGGTATTCAGTTTTACAGTATCTCGGTTTTACGATCTGGCTCCTGAAAACTAATATAAGAAATCAATTCTCAACTTCCAAAGGACATTGGACCTGCTCCAAACCATTCGTGAATTAGCCTTCAAATGGTGTGCGTTTAAAGTTTAAATTTATTAATGGAAGAAAAAAAATAATCGATCTGCTGCTCCATCCTCCGCCGCAACCCCGGTCTGACTTCTGACAGTGGGACCTTCCCTTTTCTGAGGACTCCTCGAACGAGTTACTCTCTACTCTCCTCGCATCTGAGCCTAACTCCATGTCCCGTTCTGACTATCACTCTCACCTCTCGGACCGATTTGCCAATTCGGTCGGACCCATTTTTTTATTTTCTATGAAGTTCTTTCTTCAACCTGGTGAAAAACAGCTGGACCGAATTGCCAATTCGGTCTGGAAAAGAAAATCCATCAGATCGAATTGGCGGTTCGGTTTTTAAGGTTTTTGTAAAAAAAATAGTAATCATGTTGTTTTTTTAAATTTAATTATTTTAATTATATTTTTCAAAAAAAATCCGATGTGATAGGGACAAATAGACGTGCAACTGGAATAATGATGATACTGATATCTCAACTTGAGTCATAAATGATCTGCTCTCTTTGAAGTAATGAATGCAGGCGGCGCGGCGCGGGAAAAATAACTTACTTTTTTAAAAGAAACAGATACAACTGTCAATTGTAAAGAAGAAAAATTACAATCTGGCTCCTGAAAACTAATATAAGAAATCAATTCTCAACTTCCAAAGGACATCGGACCTGCTCCCAACCCTTCGTGAATTAGTCTTCAAATGGTGTGCCTTTAAAGTTTAAACCCATTAATGGAAGAAAAGAATGGCCGATCTGCTGCTCCATCCTCCGCCGCAACCTCCGGTCCGACTTCTGACAGATGGGACCTACCCTTTTCTGATGACTCCTCGAACGAGTTGCTCTCTACTCTCCTCGCATCTGAGCCTGACTTCATGGCCCGTTCTGACTATCACTCTCACCTCTCGGACTGAATTGCCAATTCCGTCGGGCCTATTTTTTTATTTTATGTGGCCTTTTTTCTACAACCTAGTGAAAAACAGCTGGACCGAATTGTCAATTCAGCGTGGAAAAAAAAAATCCATCAGACCGAATTAGCAGTTCAGTTTTATGGTTTTTGTAAAAAAAAAATAATCACATTGTTTTTTTAAAATTAATTATTTTAATTACGTTTTAAAAAAAAATCCTGAATTGGAGGATAAAAGGGCAGGGATACACCTGTATCGTACCAATTAACACTACAGTTCCAAAATGAACAGAACTTTTATGATCTCCTTGTCTCATTGTTAATCATCCGAAAGCATCAATGGCTTCCCATTATTTGAAAACGTTCTTCAATTTCTTGGTTGCACAAAACACCAAGCACCTCTCAGTCCAAAATTGTCCCACACTTTTCCTTTTACGCGGCTCGATAGCTATCTGTTCTCCCACTATGCATTCTTGTTAGTTATCAGTAAAATTTATTTTGTATGACCATTGTTCGTAGCCTAGTAACCATTAGAGACTAGCAGGTTATTCTCTGTATCTGTGAGTGAGGTTGTTGGTGTCATATTCTGAGAACAGATCCTTTGCATCTTAGGTTTCCTTCTCTGTATCTTTGATGCAGGATGCACCATTTATACAAAAACTTGCCTCTTGTTTCAACATGGAAATCTTTTGTAATTTGAAGTCAGTGATTTATATTTGTCATATTAGTGAATGATTCAGATCTAAAATTGGAACAGGTTATAAATTTAAATATATAAAATGCTTAAAGCGTATACTGTACTGCAAATATTGCTTGCAATACTTTCAAATATGAACCACTGTACAACAAATTCACAACTTCAGTTTCTGAAAGTGTGGTTTCGCATTCATTGGCTGCGAGAATGTAGGCTTTTATTTTATCTCACGCTAGTGGTTGCTTTGAACCAGAAAAATGGCTTAAATTATTTCATTATCCTGTTAGTTTTGTGAAGGGATATCTGAGACACTATAATATTTCTTCCTGGACATATTTGATGTGCTTAGATTTTTCTTTCGTTTTTATCCAGTTGCATCTTATAGAGAAAACAATTTCTTCAATACAGAGATTCAATAGGACTGTAAATTTATTTTATTCATTAGATGTTCTTGTTTGATGTCAAACCCAAAGTTATAGCAGTTTTATTTTCAATTTTGCTGTTTTTATGGAAGGGGGCTCAAAGGGTTCAATTAAGTTACCCTACTTTAATAAACCAGAACAAATTCTTAGGAGGAAAAGGATGGTTAATTATGGAAATAAAGTAATGACAACGCCGTTATAATTAGCAACAAATGGTTTTACAGTTGATAGTAGATATAAATTTTTAGGTGTTGCGGGGACTTATCTTCCTCTTTTCTTGTAAAGTAATCAACTAGTCATTTTGTTGTAATGTTTCATTACAGAAGGAAAACATTGTTAACTACAACACCCCTTAAATCAAAATCCAAACCAAATGCTCATTGGATTAGGTTATATGAGTCAGCAGCAAATATATAACTTTAACACTTGTTCATTATTCCTGCATAGGCAACTTGAAATGAAGCATCAACAGAACCATGTCAGTAAAAAAGCGTACTTCCAATTCAGCATGAGTGGATTAGGAAATTTTAGGATCACCCGAGCTTTTTCCAAGGGGATATCTCTTACCAGACCGAGAACAAACACAGAGATCAAAACGGGACATGCGACCTCTGCAAACAAGGTTCTAGGCACGGGTAGAGATTTGCTCAGTACAGGCTTGCTCTAGTGGTAGCCAGTCGAGCTTGGAGTCTTCTTGTGACATTCTTGGAAGCTTTGGGGATCAGAATGGGCCCCGCCTGTCAAGAGCATGAAGAAACACCTTCCTGTGTGTCAAGGTTCCTCTGCACATGTTGGAATCTGCGATGCCGGGAGAAAAAGCGGCGGTAAAAGGAGCAAGTTGGCTAAGGGCGTGCTCTAGAAAAAAGTACGTGAGGGAAAGGGAGGGGACCGGAGAGAAATTGAGCCCTGATTGGATCTGATCAGGGTCATTTACTTTCTCCAGAACCATAAATTTTGGAGGTGAGCGGACGGAGAAGAAGATGAGAGGAGGTGAAATTGCTGCCTGCTCTCCTCCCCTTCCGTTCCCTTAGGCTGTGCTCCACAAATACAGGGTGAAACCTCATTAATGGAAGGGGAACGGAGGAGACGGGGTGGAAGCTTCCCTCTGCACAGTAATCTTACCTCCCAATTTGAGGTGAAGGTTTTTGTCAAAAATCAACACAACACTAACTTTGTCTCTCCTCCGTACAGTGTTTGTTCACCTCCGCTCCCTCTCTGTATTTTCTCATCTGGAGCAGGTGAAACCGTCAGTCAGCTTCGGTCTGAGATGAGGCTCACCTCCGCACAGTATTTTTCTCTTCTCCTCCCTCGGTGTACCCCCAATTGGAGAAGAGTCTTAATGAATTATTTGCAGAGCACGCCCTAAGAAGAAAGGATAACTAGATTTAGATTATTATTCTATTGTTGGTTACAAAATTGTAAGGACTTGTAAAAATTGTGAACTAGTATGTTTTTTGTGAGTTCAAGTTATGTAATAAAGTGGATCTATATTTTTGTAGTGTACGTTTATGTGTTGGATGTATTACTTAATTGAGTAATTTTTCTTGTAATACTATTCCTAGTGTTTGATGATGTGATGGCGCTAATCTTTGTTGTTAACTTGCTTAATTACTTATCTTTGTACTATACTGAACAGGAAATTCCTGAAAATGCCTTAAAATACCTACTTATTCATCCATTTTGCTTTTTAATTATTATCTCGATGTAAGAGTAGGGGGCGGTCTGATTGGCACCTGTACATTTGATCTGCACGAATTTATTGTTGTATGTGCAAATATTAATGTGGATTGGATGGTTCTAGCTGGACATTTGATCAAATTTGGTCTGATGTTCATCAGACCGTCTCCAATTCTTTGAATGTGTGATGAAAAAGTACGAATTCAGAGTAGGTCCGGTGTCCATCGGACCTACTTTGATTCGATTGGTTTAATCACCTTCCGCTATGTATCAAGAAGCGTGCTCTCTCCATTAAAATCCGTACAGATATGCTTTAATTTCTGTGCACACAGATCTTAATGCTGATCGGAGAGTGTTGGAGCTAATTGGACTCAAAAGTAGGTCTGATGCCAATCGGACCTACTCCCATCTCCAGCAGTACATTTTTTTTTTTTTCTTTTTTATCATTCAGGCATAATAGCCCATTAACGCATTTGGAGCAGGCCTATTTTATCCATCCATCAGAATCAGCCCCATTTTATTTTCAGATTTGCGGGCCTTTGTGAAGTTGAACTGTGTTTTATGTTTTATTCCATTTTCTGTAGACTCCAATTGACCGAATGCTCTGTTTTTTTTCTTATTTTTTAGGAGCAATTATCTTCCTCTTGCAGTTGCCCACGCCGACTAACTCCCTCTGCCCTCTCTATTTTATCAGAATTTCTTCGGAATTTTGCCGAATTAAGTTTTAGGATTCTGTAAAAACGACTTTGCTAATGTGTAGTGGGTAAAAAAGAAATGTACTTGCTGGTTAGATCGACCAAACAGACACAGAGAGACAGTGTTGGACTGTTGGTATTGGCAAGAAGGAAAGATTTGAAGACCAAATTTGGTTGACGAAAAGATATCTAGCGAGACAGAAGTGACAAGAGACAACAGACCGATGCAACTATGCAAGTCATTGATAAAAGAATAATGGAACAAATTATTGGAGGTTGAATTAGTTGTCTAAATAGTGAAAACAACTAGTAAGATAAGGCACCACCAAAGCTATATTGATTGTATTGTTAGGCCGTTTGGGGGGCCGATTTAACAAAAGAATTATCGAAGAGTAGCACCACTGTAGCTCAAAGAAGAGGAGCACAAATGTAGCCGAACATCAACCGCCACCATTAAATTGGTATTTAATGGTGCGCCTCAAAGAAGAGGAAAAAAATAACTCACAGCCGTTTGATTAGATAATTAACGGCGGTGATGTCTTGCAGTGAGAATTTATTGAAGGTGCTTTATTATTATTAAAAGAGAATTTTAAATGAAGAACTGACTGAGGGGACCAGTTCAATTAATGACTGATAAATTTGACCCAATAATAACCATGAAATGAAACATAAAATGTGTCAGTTGGAAAGAAAAGAACAAGAGATGCTTCTCCAATGAAAGCCTGGGTTATCTACGTTGCTACTTCAACCATATTTTAGTACATTGTTGAAGAATTTAACTCGACTTGTAAAAATTATTTTAGCTTGTATCAATATCTTCAGAATTCTATGAAAATATATAATATTTTTCTGGTTTGTTAGAAGAATTGTGACTTGTGATAAGCAATGTTTGGACTTGTCCGGTACTTTTTAAGGCATCCTTGTTAATAGAGGCCATGTGTTTAATTTACATGTCGATTTTTAAGTCATTTGATTATCTAGCTGAATTTAAAATATTTAGATTAAGACGACCTAAGTATACACTTATTTTATATGTTAATTGGAACTATATATATATATATTCTTTTAAGCTTTATTTTGTAGAACCGATACTATAAATGCTTAAATCAACACTTTAACATAACTTTGTTGACACAACTATATCTTGACAAACACCTTACTTAAACTAACACAATTTATAGTAAGAAATACAGAATTGAAATTCAAATTTAATACGTTCACACATTACCTATCCGGCTAAACCCTTTACATTAACACAATTTAAAGTATGCGTCACATAAATTTTTTATTAATAATTATTGAATTTCCTAATTTATACCTAGTAAGTGATTGTACGAAAATTATGTTGAATATTACTATGGTAATAATTTAGTAAAAAGAAATTACTGTAGTATATTTTTTAATCCTGCAATAGTTTATTAGAAAATTTACGTGGAGACCAAATGCTCACAAATAATCTGACCATAACAAGCAGCACGATATGTATACGAACCATTGCTATAGAAGAACTAGACCACTTAAAGCATCCTCCAAATTTTGGTTTATCTGTAGTAAATACAGATACTGAACAAAGTGTGGCTGGTCACCGCTTTCCGAAAAATTACCCCAATACTTAAAAAAAGTTAAAATCAATAATTATGTCAATGAAATTATGATAAGTTTATTTTTTAAGAAAAGAAATACAACATCTAGTTAGAGCTTTAGACAATTAATTTCCATTTATGATCATTGGTCGAATAAGCAAAGCAATTCAATTATGAACATTTGATGACTTTTAATGAAGTCCAGAGTAGTATTATTAATACTTTTTATAATGTTCGATTCTGAGTGACTCGCTACATCAAAAACCACACGATGTGGCGATACTGGCTTCCATGATATTGGATTCCTCTATCCTAGACAAAAAACAAAAGACAAGCTCTGACATTTGACTAAGATAGAGGTCAAACACAAAATTAGGGATAAAGCGGGAGAGTATAAGAAACGAACAGCTGACCCGTAAGGGGATGGCAACCTCAATTAAATCTTTCCTTGGGGAATTCTTATAAATTAATCCTCTCAAAAAGTTGTGGGGGAAATTAAGCAAAGAAATAGTTGTGCTATTCAGAATCTGATGGTCTCTCTGGCTAAAAAAAAATGAACAAAATTATTGCTATAATTTGGGGGAAAAAGAACAAGAAGAGATGTCTTATGTGTTATGTGTGCTGCTATTCAATGGTTGAATTGCTGCGAAGGATAAAATTTATTTTCTTATGAAAAAACATGTGTCAATTTTAGCAAATTTACGAGCCTACTATTCTATCTTTGTCTAAACCAACAACATACTTAAAGATTAATTAATTATCAAAAAATGATTTGTCTCGGTAAAATTGTAGACAACGTGATTTCAGAAGCGGGACATGTCCGATGGGAACCGGATTCAAATTGGTCTAATGTCTGTTCCTAATTCGCTTCATAATACTTGTACACTTGATTCGTACGAATATTGAAGGGTGTGCATGTATTAACAGGGGCGGACCCATACACAGCCAGAAGGGGGCAGCTGCCTCTCCCTAGATTTTGAAATTCAGTGAAAAAATACAGGTCCGGTCACTTTGCTCCTCCCTGGATATTGTTTTGCCCCTCCTTGGAACTAAAAAGCCTGCCAGGCCAGTCCAAAATGATTGTTAATGAGAAACTTTGTTGTTTTTATAGAAAATTTATAGAAAATTTACGAGTCCGGACCAACTTTGTTGTTTTTTAATATGTAAAATGATATTATTTTATTATTTTTTATTATATAAGAGTATACTATTTTTATTATTTCTTATGATGTTGATTGTTTTTTATCTAGTATCCGATTAGTTAATGGGTTTGAACCCAATAAGCTATTTTAATCCGATTATTGCCCCTCTCTGACAGAAATCATGTGTCTGCCCCTGTGTATTAAAGCGGTATGCACGAACCTTTAAGCGAGTCAGATGATTCCGATCGGACATCAAACAGATTTGAGTCTGATGCATCGGACGTATCCCGCTCCCTCATTTATTTTGGGTCATGCGTATTGATATTGCGTAATATATTTGGAAAATTGTCGGTATATTACCATTCTCACTGCAAGATGGAATCCACCATTGTAAATATGGAAAATATTGGGGTATCTGCGAAAAATGTTGCAAAATTTTGTCAATTTTGAGAGGGAGGGAAGCCACCCGCCCAAGAAAACATAGAGATAGATTCTAGTACACGTCAATCCGCAGTGACCTAATAAGTTTTGTCGGGCTTCGTGCAAGTAGCTCAAATTATTTTTTACCGGTAGGAAAAAAAACAGGAAAGAGGAAATATTAATTTCTCAAGTTCAAAATAACTGGATGTATCCTTTTATTCCTTTACCTACAAAATGTTGCTTCAGCTTCACAGTTTTTCAATTCATTTCTGGAAGCAGAGTTGACGCCATGTTCATCAGATAACAATTTAGTCTAATGAATATAATGAATATAGAATCAAAAAGTTTGAGGAGGATTATTTGACAGTGATTATTTTGACAATTTTATTAATAAATCTTTTTATGAAAATTCAAATAAAATTAAAAAGCTGAAAAGTAAACTTATTTGCATGTTATTGGATATATATAGATAGTCTGATTATAATTTTTTTATACAATTTTAATGTTGTATGACGATGCATCAAAGATTAAGTTTGTATTGTCAAAATTTATAAATTATAATAACTTAATATAAGCGTAAACATACATCAATTTTTTTTATTGTCACTTTATGTAGAAATATTGAAATAATATATGTAGATGATATAGATTATTCCTATAATGTTGAATTTAAAATTTAAGTTCTATTTTCTTAAGATTGTCAATTTATCATAGATAATTGTCAAATAATTCCCTCAATACATTTATTAAGATTATCACATTTGATTCATGCAATTCAGTTAATCAGATGCTTAAATCTATGAATGAACGGCTCTAGCTCTATTTTAATCAGGGTTATGAATAACGCGCTATAGCGTTTTCGGACCATAAAAGCTATGGCGTTATAGCACGCTATAGTGCGCTATAATGGCGCAATATGATACTAGCGTTGTTTTTTTTAGCCGTTCCGCTATGACGCGATAAACGCTATTTAATCAAACATCAATCTAAAAAAATTCAAATCAACTACTAGCTGGTCAAACTGGTGTGTCAAACAGTTTAACTGCTGATTTTTTAAAATAATTAAATTTATCAAATATCAGTATCATTTGGAGGGTTCCAATACCTCATTTTTTTTTTAGAACATGCATTATCATAAATGCCCGGTGACAACTTAAGCAAGCACTAGTTCGGGTTTTCCTTCGTGTATGAAATAAAAAATTAATTAAAGGTTGCTTTAGCAATTAGGAATTATATTTTGGTTTGAGCATCAGACATTTTAGATAAAATCTTCAATGCACTGATCTATTCAGCAAAATCAACTTAAATATTAGGGTAAATTTCACTGTAGGTTATTGAAGTTTGCTCTTTGTCACAAATTGATTACTCAAATTTAATTTAATTTTGTCATTCAGTATTTATACTAAAGCAAACACATTAGTCTAAGGTATAAAAGAAAATGCATCAAAGATCACTTTTCTAAAGGAGCCTAGTTAGTAGAAGACAAGCTAAAGGGTGCATAGTTAATTAAAATGATGCATCCAATTGTTGGCTTGTGTTCGTTGGGTGTCTCTGGACCTACGGAAAAACATTTAAAGATTCTCTTTTCCTTCTCACTTTTAAATTAATCAAAAGTTGGGCTGATTTGTAATTTAAAAATTTACCTTAAAAAATAATAGAATGCTAATATAAAGATAATAGTGTAAAAATGAAAATTGAAACTTAATTTACTGGTAATTTATCTATTCTTGTTGTTGGAGCTTGTGATTATTGTGCCCGTTGAGTTTATGTTGGCATAGTGGGTTCGACACCATCTGTCCCCAGATGAGAGGAAAAAAAACGATTACTGAAAGATTGAAGCTTATAGAAGGAAAAAAAAAAAAAAAAACTTGAAAGAAGAGTACATAGCTGGAAGTAATGTTTTTAAATGCGGTTTCTATGCGGTATGCGGAAGGCCACTGCATACTGCATATGCGGATTTTTATACGGACTTATATATACGGATTTTAAAATGAGAATTCATATATATATAAATAAGTATGTGGTAATATGCGGTATGCGGTCATATGCGGTAATATGCAGGTAGTAATATGTGGCCAAATATGCAGTAGTAATATGCGACCGAATATGCAGTCGAATATGCGGTAGTAATATGCGGCCGAATATGCGGAACTGCATATATTGACCGCATACAGACTATGATGATTACAACGAATACACATATGCGACCGCATAGACTGCATTTTATTACACTAGCTGGAAGAGAGGAAAGAGAAAAAAAAAAAGACAAAGAGTATGGTGTTGGAGAGAAAAAAAAGAGGGAGACTAGAAGAGTCACTATTAATTATAAATAATTGATGTCTTCAAAATATTTCTAAAAAAAATTGAGGATTTGATAATTTATCAAAATTGGTGAGTTGAACTACCACGTCATGTTTTGTTAGTATTTTGGATGAAAAAAGTAACGGAGGGACTTGATTGAAACAAATAAAAAGTTTAATAGCTACTAAGGGACAAATTAAACTTGAGTGACTAATTTGTGACAAATAGCAAACTTCAGTTACTTATTACCCTAAATATTAACTTTTTAAGTATTCCACAAATATGATTTCAGTCATTACATAAGATTACTTATGATAGCTAGAAATTTGTATAATGTTACTCTGTTTTATAGATAGCGAGAGAAGACATTATGCTTTTAGAACTTTGTAAATAATTTTTTTTATCAATATATCTGTCGGTGACAATTGCCACCAACTATAAAAAAAAATTACTTATGATTATGAAGTTGAGCCACCATTTGATAATCATGCGAAGGGGAATATAAGTATCGAGAAAAATGTAAGAAATCAAATCAATTATGTTATATAATCCAGCAGCTTGTAAACTCGCGTTGCTTTTTATCTGAAAAAAAAAAGGAGAAATATAAGTGAATCTAAATCTTAAATATATTTTGAATCGGATTTTTTGTCGATATAATTTGACAGTTTTTTATTAAAATCCAGTTAATTAAATCAGTTTTGTCCGGTTAAATAACATAAATAATTTTATAAAAGAACTAAATCGAACAAATAACCCAACCTGTTTTTCTTTTTTCAATCTAACCGACCGATCCGATCCGGTCCTGAAAATTCGGACAACAACATTTTTTTTTCTTTGCATACAAGCATACTATTGAGTGTACTTGTATACATAGTAACAATATACGCGATTAATTCGCGTTTTATTCAATTTTTTTACGTTTCCGAACCGAACTCCGAATAAAACGCAAATCACGAATTATTCACGATAAAAACACAAAAAAGCGAAATTTTAAAAAAAAAATTGGGTATTTTTTTGTTTTTTTTCTTTCTTGATGTACTAAATCATTACCGAATTATACCCGAATCACGAATTTTTGACTTCACCGAACCGTACCTGAACTATTCATTTGTCACTGTACTTGTATATACTCTTCAGCTGGGGCTCCGGCGGAGGGATGTAAGGGCCCATCTTGGTCCAAAGAAAACCTTTTATAAAGAAAGGCTAGATGAGATGGGCCCCACGTGCATGTCACGTGACAATCACCTCAAGGGAGGAAGGGAATGAGCGGCAGCACGCAAAAACATTTTAGGTTTATTACATATATTTTTTCTTTTTTTTTTTAACTTTGACATATGCTGGGAAGTCACGAGGGAGGGAAAATCGAACTCTCGATCTTTGGGTACAACGGTCTTAGAGTTTTTTTCTAGCCAACTGTGCTACCTCTCGTTTCTTTTTCTCTACTAAAGACTTTCGGTTATTCTCTAAAATTAAATTTGAGTCACTTTGTGAATTATATCTTTATTATAGAATAAATTTTCTTTGTATTTTCAAATAATATAGCTCGTGTTAGTGTACTAAGTCCGTTGTTTGGTTGAGACCTAAAGATTTGAAAGTCTAAATTGGTATTCTAACTTAGACCGAACTAAATTATTCATGTTTGATTAAAGTTAAATTATAATTTAATTTATTTCTTATTTGGTTAGAGTTAGCGACTTAATTCATGTTTTATTACGATTTATAATTTAATTAGAATTTTGCTTTTGTTTGTAAAACGATGATAATTTAATTTAAGAGTTAGAACCAACAAGATAAAATTTTATAAACACTTGCAAACTAAAAAGAAAAATAAGCAATTCAACATATATAAAGAAATTAAGTTAAAATTTGAATTTCTACATATTAGTCTCTCTCTAATTAATGTTATACACCAACGATCAAAATTGATTTTTTTATTAATTTAAGATAGAACATAAATTTACAATTGTTTTATAGATTAAATATATTTTTATAATATGTTATTTTTGTACACTATAGAGATATATTTAAGAAACCAAAAAAATATATATTTAATGAGTTAAATTCTCTTAATTAGTTATGTTTGAACCAACCTTAGATTAAGCCACAAGTGTGGACTAAACGTTAAACTACCTTGATAGGTGGCTTAACTTTTTACATATTAGGTCGGTCTAAAGATCAGCTTATGCCATCTTAGTCCGGCTCAATTAAATAACGTTTGGCGGCTTAAGTGAGACCTAAATCCTTTTTTGTAAAAAATGTATATATTAAAAAAAAACTTTTAAAATAGTAAAATTGGCAACAGATGATTAAAATTCAATAACAAAATATAAAAAATACAAGTAATGCAAAATATTGTTACTAATTATGTCTGTTGCTTCAATTACATAAAATTATTAAGTTAAAAGGATCAAGTATAGTATTATTTCTAAAAAAACTAAGATATAGTCTGAGGTGCCACTGGCCAGGGACTCGGAAGCGGACAGTGGCCGAACCAAGGGGATCTTTATGTCTTATACAGTTATACTATTTAAAAGGACAGAGCCCCTGTCCTTTTAATACTTTTGTTTCCAAAGGTTTACATATGAGTCCTACATTTTATATATATTTCAAAGCCATTGATTATTATTTTTTTATTAAATATTTGGGAGTCAATACTCTCATATTCCAGGTAGGGGTGTTCAACCGGTCGGTTCGGGTCAAACCGAACTTTTTTTTCCGAACCGCAGTTTGAACCGAATTTTGAAAATCCAACCGAATCAACCAAATTAAAATTTCAAACCGATCTAAAACCGAACCGATTAAACCGATTTAAACTTCGGTTTGTTCGGTTGAACCAAATACAAACATTTCAAGTTACAAATAAACATTTCAAAACCGGTTGGTTTGGTTCAAACCGATTTGGATAACATTTTTGATAACCACACGGGCCGGTTTTTGATAAACCGATCCATTTTTTATTAAACCGGTTGGTTCGGTTCAAATCGATTTGGAGATCCCAAAACCAAACCGAACCATTTAATCTGAACTTCTTCAAAAACTAAACCGAACCGAACCATCTAAACCGAACAACCGATCTAATTAAACCAAAATTTGCCGGTTCGGTTTAAAACCAAATAAACCGATCCATTTGAACACCCCTAATTCCATGTATGGAACACTAGAAGTGTCAAAAAATATTACCAAGTGAAAGAAACAAAGGAAAATAAAATTACAGACAATGGTCACTCTTTCCTCTTTTTTTTCTAGTGTACCTGATACCAAATTATAAATTCTAAGTTAGTTTGAAAATTTATAACTAAGTTAGTTTGACTTCATACTAAGTTAGTTTGAAAAATTTATAAAATTAACATGTAAACAAATTATCTATGAATTAGATTGGTTTCAACAGTTTAATTTCGTCAATAGAATTTAGCAATAGGTTTTGAAATAAAGCTCACAAAGGATTTAGTTGAGCTAATTAACGGTTTGTATCATAATTTTTTGTCATGTTCGAACAGCTGCTTTAAGATGTTTAATTTAACCTATATATTAAAAATTTGTAATAATCTACTTACCTGAACTTTTATTTACATGTCCGAAAAAAATAATATATATGTGCATTTTTTCTTGTAATATTGATCAGTTGTCAAAGAAAATATAAACAGAAAATTATATATGGTATTTACACTTACATTCAACCTCCAATTCTCTAATGATCAAAATGCGGTTGTAGACTTGTAGTAACAACTTCGTAAGTTTGTATGCAATATATTATTAGACCATGATTTTTTAATATGGCATTTCTCAAAATGGATGCGTTTATTAATTTACATTTTTTTTTATACAAATTAACAAATTCTGTAATTTTACAGTTACCAAGAAAATTTCGAAAAAGAAACTACTCGGTTAATGTTCATTTGGTCCGAGATTGTTATGAACCCACCAAAAAAAGAAATAATTTTGTGGAAATAAATTAACTTGGGGGAATTTTCTGTTTTGGAGATACAACAGACGCTCAACTGCCTTTTGAAAAAACTTTATCTTTGGAATTTGTTCCTACTTAAAACCATATTATAGAGCATTCTCAGTTCAAAATTTCTGTGTTGCGATTAGCAATTAATTTATTCTTCATTTGAGTTCCTTTTTAAGAAGAGGGAAGAGGCTCTGGACACGGAAATTGCCGTGTCCAATTGCCGTGTCTATTAATTTTTACGTTCCTGTAAAAGTTGAAGGTATGCTATATTTTTCTTTCCCAATTAATTTATATTTTTGATGATCTCATGACTATACATTATGCTTGAAAAAATAATTATCCTTGAAGTATTCCTATTCTGAAATGGCTCATCTAGGATCCGTTAGTATCCTTATTTATTTATTTATTTTTCTTGAGAAAGAGGGTTGGAGTCAGGTTATTCAACATCTCTAATATTGAAATTGGATTATGTATAGATATATACACAATATGCCAACTATTACACAACTTCTTAGAAACATCAGACAGCCAAAAAAAAATGGTAAGAAATCTCCCGCTCTTAAAGGATGTCCTCAGCGTCGAGGAACATGTGCTAGGGTGTATGTGCGACTCGTTCAGATCATGAATTCGAACAGATAAGAGAATTTTTCCAGTATCAACGAGCAGTACTGATGAATAGGATAGTAACATAAAGGTATATTATATACCTAATTATTCTATCAAATTGATGGTTTCCATTGGTCAAAATCCAATTATTTTCGAGAGGAAAAGCAAGACAGTTTAATAAAAAAAATTGATACTTTTTTTTTTCAAAAAGATTTTTCTATGCTATTTTTTAGAAAGACGTATGAATTTTTCAATTTATTTGAAACTTGAAAACATATAATATAATTTTTTGAATTTATATCAGGAATAATTACTTTATTAATTACTTTGAAGTAACCATTCCTGACATATCTACATCAAAATACTTCATGAATCAATTTAAAAAAGATCTAAAGTTAAGACTTATCAATAGACAGTGTGGCTCCAATATCTAACAAGAGATTTTTCAGCCGAATTTCAAACATACGATCTTTCACACTAATGTTTTTTTCTTTTAGAAAGAAGGTTGGGATCATGTCAGGTCACTCAACATCTCTAATATTCGTAAGAGATTTTTTATTAGTATTCTTAATTAAATTTCATTTTCAGAATTATTTTCAGAATTTTCATAAATATTTACAAAAAAAAAAAATTCCATATGAGGTGCAACTAGCATAAAAATGTATTTTTTTATTGAGATTAAAGGAATCATGTATTCATGTTCCTTCCATCCACTTCTCACGTGACTGGCGACCAAGGAAATAACCCGCTTTGGGAAAATATAAATTAATAAATAATTCTTTGTAATTGAGTAATTGTTAATCATTAGCCACTTCAATTAGCAGCTGGAGGAGAAATTGGCTTGAGCTTGAAATTAGCGAAATTTAATGTTTTCCTACTGCAGTCCAACCCAATTATTAATTACCATTTATTGCTCCATCCATGCAATGTTTTTGCCATTGAGCCCTCATAAATAATGTACTATCATTCTACGGCTTCCCTTGAAATTAAATCAATTAATCACCCACCATTACCTTACAAGATTGCTTAGTAATACTTGCAAAATCTATGTAAAAATCTTTATCACTGATATTATTACAGAGTTTTTTTTTTCAAATAATACATTTTAAACGCCTTGCATAAAAACAGAATGAACTTCAGAATTCCAGGGATATAAAATGAATTTTCATTTTTTGAGGGGCACTTTGGAAAAAACACGTGGCAATTTTCTTTTGCTGTGCTTTAACAAAAGCAAAGCGGGAGAGATTAGTAGCGTCTCTCGATGCGGCCGAGTTAGCATCTCCTCTCTCTCTCTCTCTCTCTCCTCCTCCTCTCATTTCCACTGCTTTTACTGCCTCTCTGTCTCTCACACAGCCTGAGCAGAGAGAAACAAGAACACTTCATTTTCCAGTCTCCATTGGTAGTATTACGCTGCTCTCTCCATTTTACTTTCTCCAGTTTCTGGGGTATCTTCTTCTTTGAGAGAGATTCATTTTTCCCAAGGTACTGTGCTTGTCTTTCTCTTTCTCTTTCGATTCAGTTTTCTTTTCTTTTTCTCTCGTTAGTTCTCGTTGTTCTTCTTCGATAAATTAGTTTTATCTGATCTGTTTCTGAGCTGTGGAACCTCTCCTAGTGTTCTTGGTGTTTTTCCAAAAACTGGGTTCCAACTATGATGATATCGTGTCGATGGAAAGTTAATTTGGGGGACAAAATGATGATTTTTGTCGAACAGTAAAAAAAGACCGGGACTTTTTTTATTTCTGGGTTTTGTGTTATTTGCAAAAGAAAAATTGTTGAGATCTAGCTGGGACTAATTAATTGGTTGATTTTCGCGGTAATTGTAATTTCAGGGAAATGTAAAATGTATTTTCCGTGTACATTTTGGGTTTATTTGTGAAACTTGCTTTCATTTAGACATTCCAATCTCGAATCATAGGTTATTTTCACCATGTGATGTGTATGTAGTTGTTCTATTTAACATTTCGACATTTGGTTTGGTTTGCGTCAGCATTGTTTATTTTTATTTTTCCAATCAAAACGGTTTATTGAAGCAAGTAGCTTAAAAGTTTCCAGTATTATTGTGATATTCTTTTCACCTTGTATTGGGTAGTACTGAACATTTCCCCTTTCACCACAGTAAATATTTTTCCTTTTTATTTTTCTTTGATTATCAACACAATTATATCTTAGTACCAGAAAGTAAATGGCCCAACTGCAAAAGTAGCTGCCTTTCATACATTTTGCACAAGAATTGCTTGACTTTGATCTCCATTGCATGTTTTAGATTTCTCCTAATTGGTAGATATAGATATAAAACTCAAGTCTCCCAATTTCCTTTTTTTCAACAGAGTGTGTTTCTCAATGGGGCAAGATGTAATTTTGGAGATACCAAAGAGCAAGAGCAGAAAGAAAGAAAAAGCAGATAAGAGATATGGTTACCAATTGAAATCGTCAGATGGTGAAATTTCTGATTTGCGCCTGGATAGGATCCCCAATTTTCATTGCAGGAGCATGCCTTCACGGGTTCGTAATCCAGAATCCGAATTAGATAACCCGGTTTTCAAACGGGGTTCAGTTTACCAATGCTCGAATGAGGTTTTTCGGATGAGAAAAGTCGCAGAAGGAAGGAGAAAGGTTGATTTCAATCTCGACAGAAAAGACAGCTTTGTTTCCTTCGACATAGTGGATACTTCATGTCAGCCTAGCACTAGTGAGGGTTCAGGCAGGAAATCTGTTTTGGCACCGAAACCTGGCATGGATTCACGGGAGTTTCTGGACCTTACTTTTCAGGATCAACCCGATAACCAATCCAGGCCTGATAGCTCGAGGAGAGATGCTTGTTTGTTGAAATGTGATGAGGATTTAATTGAGATTTCTATTGATGAAGAACCTCAGCAAAATGGATCCGATGTTGGGTTTGAAAGAGACCCAGAACCAGATATGGTTTCTATTCTTGCCAGATCTTTCTCTACAAAGATTAGATCAGTTGATAATAGTAATATGAAACCACCCCGATCAAGCACGTTAAAAAGAATGTTGGATCCGATGAAAAGATCAAAATCCATGAAGCACCCGCCACTTCCCGAAAGTGAAACCGTGAGGAGAACAGGACATTCATGGAAATCATTGTTGCATGATTTATCGAAGGTCAATATGGATAGCCAAAATCAAATCTCAGCCCCGGGTCTTCTTTCGCCAGCTCACCTACGTGCAACTCTTAAATTGGATCTGAAATGTGGTTCTCCGGGCTTCACGTTTGTGGTCTCGGACCCAGTTGAATTTTTATCAGCTAAGAATTGGAAAACCGATAATGCATTAAATTGGGTTTATACATTCCATGAAAACAGCACCAAAAGGGTTAGTATGAAAGAAAAACCCGTAGGTGGTAATGCTACTCCAATAGTTGGCCAAATGCATGTGTCTTCTTATCTCTGCTCAGAGAAGGGCGAAAATGGAAATTCATGCAACTCAGCTGTCACCGAGTTTCTTCTATACGACATAGCTCAAGCTAGACGGAACAGCAGCACGACTGTTGAAGATGGGCTTTCGTTCAATTTGGACTCGTCGGCTTGTTACCCGCATTCGCAAGCCAAGTTGCACACCCAACTTGAGACGGCTGCGATTGTGGTGCAAATCCCGTTTGGACAAAGTGAAAGAGAACATGAAAAGGGCGATTTGCCTCGAGTAAGAGTGGTGACACCAATTGGAACACATGGATTGCCAGGCCCAGATGAGGCAGGCCCTACTGGGTTGCTTGATAGGTGGAGGTACGGGGGCAGGTGCGAGTGTGGCGGGTGGGATATGGGGTGCCCCATTACAGTTCTTGATAATAATTTTGATGAACATTGGGTTGAACTTGGCACAAGCGAGAATAAACAACCATTTGTGTTACATCTTCAGGTACACTTTTCTACTCCATCATTGGTATTTAGCAGTTATTTTAAAATTAGCATAAACCAAGGATCTGTTGAGTGCTCTTGGCTTCAGACTTGGTAAGATTGGGCTTAATCAGTCGTACTTTTTAAGCGAGTTGAATTGGTTCACACTGTATGATTAGGAATAAGTAAGGCTTTATAATGTCTTAATTTTATGCTACATTGGTACAATATACCAGTTGAAATTGGATAGCTTCAAATTGAAGCTATCTCCTATGTTATTGCAATTGCCCATATTCACATGCTAGAGTTAATTAGGTAGTTGGCTGGACTTTGTACTGATTACTGAATAAATGGAAATTAAAAAAAACGTACTGCAGTAACATAAAGTCTGAATTAATTTCTGGTTTTGGAAAAAACTTCATACTATCTTTTGGGGATATTACATTACTCCATACAATTAATGGCATATCTTTTTATAATCTTGGAAGTTGGAACAATCAATTTTTGTACTGCCTTTTTGCCATTTCTTTTGATTATGGTAAATTAAAAGAGAGTGAGAGAAAGAGGTAGGGGAACATGTAAATGTTAAAAGTAGGAAGTTTGTAGACAATGAATGCAAACCACCTTGTCTGTGAACCTAACTATGCTATATTATGTACAATACATTGACAGACGTATACAACAAATTCGTAGACTTTGCATGCAAACCAAAAGTAGGTTTGTATACAATGACTGCGAATTTCTGTAATTTTGAAAATCTCAGTTTCTATGTCTGTTCTTTACTTGTAAGTTTTGAATTATGAAATATTTTCCCATTTATAACCAGTTTTCTCCTTTAATTGCTTAATTGAGGTTTATCTTCGGTAGTTCTATTTCTATATATGACCAAAAGAATAGAACAAAATTTATATTCAGAAGACCAGTTCAATTCCGAAATCAATACCTGTCAATTTAATCTACCCACTTTTTTTTAACAGGGAAGCAAAGACAAGGTACCGTCAATTTCTATTTTACCTGACGGGATTGGTCAATTTGTGGTAGATTTTCATGCTCAACTGTCAACCCTACAAGCTTTCTCTATCTGTGTGGCACTGTTGCATTGCTCTGAAGCGGTATCTCCAGGTAGCCATGAAAAGAGCAAGCACAAGTTGTACTCAAAGTCTCTAAGGCTTCTTCTTGAAGAGGAGGTGAGGCATTTAATCGAGGCAGTTTCTGGTGAAGACAAAAAGAAATTAAAAAACAGTAATACGACAGTAGAACAAATCGCACAATCTTTTACCCCTGATCCGCCAAATTCTCCGATGGGAAGAGTATAAGATAATCTGATGGCCGGTAAATATTAATAAATTCAATTTTTGGAGTTGGAGGGGTATTTTGTAAATTCTTTTTATTGTTCTAATTTTATGCTTAATTATTAGCGATGTTAATATGTGGTTTGGTTAGAATATGCAAAAAGGGAAAAGGTTTCTACTTTCTAGTGAGAAAGGCTGTTGGAAATTTTATTGCAGCTGGTTTGATGCTTAGAAATGGATAATAAATGGCATTCAAATTTTGTTTCTCTATTTCCAAACTGGTGTTTCTTCTTTTTACTTTCACTGGGCTTAGAATCTCAATAACTTTTCAGTTTAATCAAACTTAGAAATAAATAATAAATGACATTCAAATTCATTTTGAGTCGGAATTCGGTAGCCACTAGCTATAAGTCATAAGAAATGCCAGGCAAGCTAATGACTTGTTCGAATATCTTTTGATGTATTTGCATTTTTTAAAAGAAAATGCAATACTATACCTAAATCAGAGAAAAATATACCACAAAATTTCCCACAATTGTGTATAAGTCAACTATAAATGGCCGTAGGCATAATTGTACTGGGCATATTCATATTCAGTGCTGAGCCGCTTGCTAGGTTGAACGGTTCAGATTTTTACCTGTATGAACTCAAAAGTTAAATTATCTCAGGGATGCAGATTCCCTCGGCAATTGACTTTTGCGATAAATTAAGATGTGTGTTAACTTTTAATTTGATTTTTAAATCTTCAAAAATATTAATTTGAATCTTAAAATTTTTCTTTAAACTAAATTAGTCCTACATAGAAACAGTTTTAACTAATGCAGTCTCATTTTAACAACACAACTATTACAAATGTAGCCACACACAAGTTTTACCAATTCCCACGGAGATCAGTGGATCAGCGTCTGGTTAGGAAATAAATAAAATAAATCAGCGGGAGGTTATAATTATGAGCAATTATTTGCTCGCCGTTGGCGAGTAGAGGAGTATGGCTTTTAGGTGAAAATGTTGTCGTCTTGGTACCGTAAAATCCGAACATATTGATTAAAAGGCACGTGGAAGGAAAGGAATAGCCGGTGCTTTTTTTC
Source organism: Carex littledalei (assembly GCA_011114355.1). Classification (NCBI taxonomy): domain Eukaryota; kingdom Viridiplantae; phylum Streptophyta; class Magnoliopsida; order Poales; family Cyperaceae; genus Carex; species Carex littledalei. The sequence goes on from CM022105.1 coordinate 3,260,847, forward strand.
CACTCTAGCCCTTGGTCAAAAGTTGGTAAATATTCCCTTTTCTATGCCCGGTTACAAAAGAAATTAAATACGATGGAATGTCATTGTCGAAGAGCATCCCAAATTCCAAAAGCCAAAATATATTTACAGATCAGAGCTTCCATTCCTCCATTTGCCATAGCTCCGGAGCTCTCATATTTCTCTCCATTTTGTCTACAAGGTCCCTACTTCTCAAACCTTCTTCTCTCGTTTTTCTTCCTTATTATTTCTAAGATGTTCCTATTGAGAAGCCGTGCAACTCTGTTGGTACCAGATTCAAACAGCACAAGGGGAAACTTCCTCAAGGTGATGCCGCTAAAAGCTTCTCCAGTTCAGCTACAGTAGACAATAAACATAGCCAATTAAATGTATATTTTGTTGCCTGTGTTGTTTTATGTTTTGTGGTTCAGTTCAGCTAGCACCGCAGATTGGTACAAAGCCGGTACCAGTTCTGATTTCGAATTATATGAACCCTGAACTGAAATGTATAACTTTTCCGTTAGTATTTTGGACGGAATGAGCATATTCCGTTAAATTTTTGGACGGAATGAGCATATTCCGTTATAATTTGGATGGAAAAGTTATAGGGTGACTTGATTGGGACAAAATAAAAGTTCAGTGGCTATGAAGGAACAAATCAAAGTTGAGTGACCAATTCGTGACAAATGACAAAGTTTAGTGACCTCCAGCGAAATTTACCCTTCTTTCGATGTGGAACATCTTTGGACTTGCTACAAAATCACTCTCGTTTCCAAAAAATCATGGGTCCAATAGGGATTTCCAAAAAATCATGGGCCCACGGACTATAGAATTAAAAACAGGACTGTGCATTGCTGTGCGCTGCATGAAGCCAAAACTGCTCTGTTAAGATGCATAGCCGTTTCAAATCCTCTGCAGTGCTCAAATACCGCGCTGAAAATTTTCAGATCCCAGGAGAGAAAACAGTATGGATAATATCTAATTCGTATTCGATTTGTATTTAAAAAGTTAGATGTAGATATATTATTCTGTATATCCGTGTAGATATGAATACTGATATGGTTTTATGTTTAAATTATTCGTATTCAAATAGTAGATATATATTATATATTATATATCTTAATATATATTATTAGAAAATATATTATTTTAATAAATATCAGTATCCGTATTGCGATTCGTATCCTTATTCGGATATAGACAGCTGTTACTCCATCAGGATTAGATGCTGTCAAACATCTATTGCTCTTTTGACTGTCCTCTTGCTAACCGCTAGGCGCTGGTTGAATTCAAATATATTTTTGACCCAAGATTGTCCTTTGTAAAATATAATCTGGTGGTATTTAAGTGGTGCATAAAGATATAGGTGGTAGTTTTGAGTATGCAATTGAATCATGAATGGAATTCCAACTTTTTTATTTTTTATTTTCTTTTACACAATTTTGTTACAAATCATGACTAACATAGATGGATGTAATAAGCTCTAAAAACGAGTCCCCTAATAATATATATAAGGAAGCTGATAACAGTACTCGCGCTACAATACTCGCACTGTATTCACACCATAACTATTTGGGGAACCACAAAAACTCCAGCACAATTTTTTTTTTCTAAAGTATTAATACATATGCAATGAAGTATTTATATCTATGCATAGAAGTATTTATACCTATAAGGTGAACAATTTTTACGTAAATAATTGTCTCCTCAATCAAATCTTCCAAACGTATCCGCACCATAAATATCTGTGGGGGGACCATACACATTTTTAGAGTTGGATTTTTTTTTTCTCCGTTCAATCTCGTCCATATTTCTGACGATTTGTGAGGAATTTTGCGAATCTAAAACCACGAATGTCTTCTACGCAATTTTCTCTTTCAAATGAGATCCATTATGACGTACTTTCGGACTCATCATCACACAAGTATTTATACCTCGCGTGTAAGTATTTATTCCTATACTTGCAAGTATTTTTTTATATATGACACTAGATAACGTCTGCAAGCATTTATACCTCTGCATTGAAGTATTTATATCTATGTGATCAACTATTTTTGTTAGAGAAAGGTTGACACGGGAACGATTGGGTAAGGTTGATGCGGTGATACGGGTTCCCACTACTTCATTAGAGGAAAGTTGACGCGGGGACGATTGGGGGACTGGAAAAGGGATGAGCATAACAAGTTACGCATCAAAGTATTAATATCTTATTTTTCAAGTGTTAATATATTATTTTCCAAGTATTTATATCTATGAAAGTTGACGCGGGGACTGAGAAAAGGGGACCATATAATTAGTGGAGATCATAGAGGAAGAGTGTTGCAGGAATTTTAAAATAATAATTAGTGAGGATCATATAATATCTTTTTAGAATAATAATTAGTGGGGACCATATAATTAATGAAGACTATAGTACATAATTTCTCTAAATGAGATGCGGAGATTTTGAAAGTACAGAAGTGAGGGTACTCAAATAATTATTCTATATATAATATATACACCTTTTGTTTCCTTTCGTAATTTTAATGAATGCTACGTATTATAATTATAAAAAGTATGATAAGACTATACTTAGTTTTTAAATACATGAATTCGATTTTTTAATTGAAATTAGTGATTCAGAGAGTTGAAAAATGATGATTTTTTTTTTGTTTAATACGCCATGAAGTATCAAAGTGAACTGGAAGTAGGGGTGCAAACGGGTCGGATATTATCCGACATATTCCCATCCGTATCCGAAAATTAGATACGGATATTCAATATCTAAATATTCGTGCGGATACGGATACAGATATGATTTGGAATTTTAATTATCCTTATCCAAATAGTAGATAAATACTATATAGTTTACTATATATTATGGAAATATTTATGTGTGTATATATATATACGGATATCTGATATCCGATCTGTATCCATATGTATCTGTTAAGTATCCGATCCATATCCGTATGTATCTGTCTAGTATCCGTATTCAAAAATTAAAAGCGAATACGGATATGGTTTTACCACTACCCGATCCGCATCTGATCCGTTTGCATCCCTAACTGGAAGTGGTAACCGGACGAGTCTGGTTGGGATCAGTTTGACTACGGACCACAGTTAGGTCCGTCTCACGTTGGGTTTAGGATCGTCCGATATTAAATTCTCTCGGATTTCAGGTCGGGTCCATATCACCAATGCAGTCCATATTGAAAATAGCAATGAACGACGGAACTAATACAATCACTGATACATGGCCCTATCAATTACGGTTCAATCTGAATGTATGTGTTTAGTTGACTCATTTGTTCTTTTTTATGGGAAGTCCGGAAGTATAAATTTAGTCAAAATTATTGAAATTATACATTTAAAAATTTAATATAATTTTATCGTACCTGTAAGTAGTGAATTTATAAAAACAAGAAGTACGACATAAGCAAGGCAATTAATCTTGCATGTATTGTGTTGACGATTTTACATGACGTGTCATCAGACATGTATGTCAACAGGGACGGACCATATTTTCGTCATATGGAAATAAAACAATAGCAATTTGAGTTCAAACTCATTAACTAATTAAATATTAGATAGAAAAAATAAAGTTTTAACTTATGATTTCTAATTCTCCGATCTCTAATTTTCAATGCTTTAATTTTTAATTATAATTACCAATGATAATTCAAAAAAATTATTTTAATTTTAACTCTATATTAACTCAAATTACAAATTAGAATTTCAAAATAAGACAAATTGGTCCGAACCTATATATCTACATAAAAATTCTAAATCCAAAGAGGGAAAAAGGCAACAGCCTCCCCTCAGTTATCCTCCTCCATCGGTTCTATGTGGGTCCACTTTCCAAAAAGAATGAATCAGGAAGCACGACACGACCATATGTCAAGAATGACACGTGACACGTGGAAATACAGATGACAACACTTCCAGATTGGCACGCTCTCGCATCTGCTATGTTTAACCTTTTATAAAAAAATAAAAAAGTTTCTAGATTTTTATTTTCAAGTTTCTTCGACAAAAGAAGAGAGTCACTTTTTTCTAGATTTTATAAATAAATAAATAAACATTTCTGGATACATATACGTACTGTGAACTAACAAGTGCGTTGTCTGTATTTTCGCAACTTCTATCACAACACAATACAATACTTGTGATATATATCTAGACAACATAACATATTTGACAAATAAGAAACTTGTTAGTTTATCTCGTCGGATAACTGGAGCTCGTTATCAACATTTCTTTCAATTTATAAGAAAAAAGACATTTGAATACATGATAGCAAACAAATAATTATTATTTTATCTTTAATTAAAACCGCAAACCCAATTTGACTGTTTAACCAAAAGCCTTGACCAGTCGCCGGTCGGCTTTATTAGCCCAAAGCAAGAAACGCCTCGGCCCAATTTGTATTTTCTTCCAAATCTTTAAGGCAAGCTCTTCTGTATCAATGTTAAGTAGCGAAATTATGCCGAGTCATAGAACAGAGCCAGCGGGTAATAAATTTTACTGCTTATAAGAATCACCAAAATGCTGCCACATTTGATCAGAAGGGAGGAGACGAATACTCGCCTCCTTTTTTTGATAATTCTCTTACCAATTTGGTCTTTAAAATATATATAATTGTATTGGATGATTTAATTAAGAGTGAGGCTATGGTGCTATGCATAGCAAGGATGGCTAGTGTACTACGGCTCAATATGGTACTTTTTAAAATCCTAACGGTCGATCCAACCGTTCAATGTGATAACCATATGAATATGTACTTGCAAACTAAATTTTATATTTTTTCGAATTTTTTTACTATTTTTTTAGATAGGTAGAAAAATCAGTGTTTTCTGAAAATTCTGGACCATCAAAATTCTACCTATCTAAAAAAATAGTAAAAAAATTCGAAAAAAATATAAAATTTAGTTTGCAAGTACATATTCATATAGTTATCACATTGAACGGTTGGATCGACCGTTAGGATTTTAAAAAGTACCATATTGAGCCTTAGTACACTAGCCATCCTTGCTATGCATAGCACCATAGGCTCACTCTTTAATTAATACTGAGATGATATGTATTGGTTGTGTTTTAAATATGATTGTATGATTATGCAAATAATTACGTATTAATGTTAATAGTACCTTGAGATTTATTATCGCAATTAAAATATATATAATTATGTCAGATTGAATATAGAGATGATATATGTTGTTTGTGTTTTAAATATGATTGAATGATATGTAAATAATTACAAATTAATGCTAATTGTACCTGAAAAATATGTATATATATAATAATTAGATAGTAATAAAGTCTATACGTACATAGCTTATTTGATATTACTTGTAAAGGAAAAATAATTATTAAAGCTATCATTTGTTTTGTTCGCAGATCTTCGACTTAATTTCATATATACCATTAAAAAATTATGAAATTACGTATTTCTTCTTTTAAATTATCTTTGCCAGTGAAATTTCAAACTTGCGACCTCTTACACGGAGGAAATTGTCTTTGACAGTAAGAAGATTATAATATTTTCAATATGTTATTAAATGATTAATCAATCACAGAACGAAAACCAAATAATCTGAACATTATTCTAGGCATTCTTGTCAATTTAAAAAAAAAATTAGAATTATGTAGGATCAATCGACTTTATGAAACCTCATATGATACATCACTAGCAAGCATCACTATGGATTAATTTAAAGAACCCAAAATAGTGATATTAATAGTCTTTAATTATCAGTTGTCTAAAGTTGGCGTGGATGAATTGGGGGTCCATATCTGCCTTTTCGTTTTGAAACAATTTCCATAACTTGCATTCAAGACATAAAAGCACAAAAAGCAACACCTCCACTTTTCATCAAATATTATATTTCCCAAGTTTACCAAGGTTTCTTGTGAACTCAATTCTAAAACTCATCTGATTGATTTTAAATGATGAATCCGAACCGTTAAAATTCGTCTATCTTACGAGTGATGCATCTACATGCAAACGTTTGAATTAAAGTATAAAATCAAGTGGTCAAAATTAAAAGTTCTATAAATTAATTTTAATACATTCATTTTTTGAACGTTTTTTTACCACTTGATTCTATACAAAATTAATTCAAAAATTTTAATTTTTTGTATGTAGACGCATTACTTGTAAGATTTTCAACAGTTCGGATTCGTCATTTGAAGTCAATCTGATAGATTTTAGAGTTGAGTTCACAAATAAATTTGGTGAACTTATGAACACCCTAGTTCTACTTTATCTGACTGAGTACAATTAGATATTAGAGTTGTCAGTTTTAACTCGGTACGAATCTCATAACAGAGCCCTATATTACATATATATGCACCAAATTCCAATCGCTCAGTTGAGAGCCCATGGAAGCTCATTGTATTCAGTCAGGTGCCCGAGAGGATACAATTCTGAAAAGCCTCGTGGCTGGAGAGAAATTTGGGTGAAATTTTGAAGTAAAACTTGGATGTTCTTGGCAAATTTAATTACAAAATTTATCGAATTGGTTTCTAACTTCTTAGCTCTTAGTGGAGTCCGGCTAATATGACATTGGTGTTATTCCAAATTCAATAACACCACATCGTATACCGTTGGATGTGCTTTAATATCCGTGCAAAATACTAGTGTCTTTAATATTCGTGCAAAACACGGATATTAAAGCAGATCCAACGGTATACGATGTGGTGTTATTGAATTTGGAATGACACCAATGTCATATTAGCCGGACTCCTCTTAGTGATGTCTTTGGATGCAATTTTTTATAATTTTTTGAATTAATTTAGTATAAAAACAAGCGGTAAAAAAAATAATGAATAAGGAATGTATTAAAATTAAATTATAAATCTTCTTTTTTGACAAATTGACTTCATACTTGATTAATTCGAAAAATTATAAAAAAAAATGTGTAAATATATCACTGGTGAAATAGATCGATTTTATGCGTTTGAATTTGTCGATTAAAATTAATTTGATAATTTTTGAAATCAAACTCACCTAAATTATAGCTCTTGGCTGATAATAATTTGGGTGAAATTTTGATCTAAATCGTTGATTTCATCAAAAGTCATGGGCGGATCGGGTCCAGACAGGTCGGATTCTCTACAACCTACAACTGTGCAGTGGATGATTTTATAAAGACTTTCGTTACGGGTTCAAAAATAACCCGCTTCATATTTTTTTTCGTAAAGGCGCCGTAGTTTATTTATAATAATAAACTATGCCAAATCAAGCTGCACCACATACGTCGCCTGCCGCCCTGACAAAACCACACGTCCCGCGGAATTCAGATCCAGCGAAATAAGATCTGAGTCTCAGATTTAATTTGGCACGAATCTTAGAACGGATCTCTCCGCTGGGAACTCATTGTACAAATTACTACGGATTCGCTGATCAAAGGAAATAAATATATAATTGATTTTCACAGGTCCGGTATCTCATATTTTGCGTGATCGACGTGCCGGATAGCGTAGGAGCCAGTATTATTTGAGCGTTGAGATTCGTGCAGAACGTACTTGAACAGTTGAGATTTTTCAAAAAATCATGCAAAATATGAGATATCTCAGCGGATGTGAATTGCTCCATTAGTCGAGCTCCACTCAATTATGCAATTGTCAATTCTATCACAATACGTGACGTTACGTGTGTCGATCAGGTAACGGAATTCTCATGTCACATAACATGTTTATTTGTGCGACGTATCTCTCATCAATCGAGAATAATATGTCACAACACGTCACAAGCACGTCACATAAACTGATCATCATGTTACATCTTAATTTTTCTAACATTATTTCTAAAATTTATTTCGGCTTTTTTTCACATAATAAAGCACAATTATAGATTTTTTTTGTTTGCATAAATACTTAAATATGGGAAAGCACTAGTATAAGCGTCAAACTAATGCACATTAAAATATTTTTTAAGTAAAAAACAATTCGAGAATGAGACATTAGCATAGTTGGTTAGAAAAAAATTCTAAGACCTTTGGATACTCAAATGTCGAGAGTTCGAGTCTCTCTGACCACTTTGCAGCTTCCGTAAAGATTTTAAAAAAAAAGTAAAACTATTCGAGCTTTTTTAAATTTCATTATTTATGCATCGTTTATAAAAAAACAAAATTCATTAACTATAAGTATTGATAGACCGATAGCTTATAATGACTACAAATTACTAAATTTGTAGCATTCATCTCTTGAAGTCAATCTGATAAATTTAAAATTAAGTTCGAGAACACCCAGATTCTAATCCATACACACATACTGCATATGGGAGGATATCCAAAGTTTAATACAAATTATTATTTATGCCCAGAATCCCATCTGATTTCGAAAAATGTCCAAGCCGGCCAGAAATGGCCGGCTTACTCGTTTTCTGGCCGACCCCCCCTAAGCCGGCCATTTGCTGGCTGGCTTACTGTTTTTTTTTTTAGAGATACTATGAAGAGCAATAATGAAATCTAACACTAAAAATTTAATTTTTTGTTTAAATTATTTGTTAGATTACTTCTTTTGATTTATAATTAGCATATTTATACTAAAATACACTAGATTACTTGAAATTATGTTGAATTACACTATATTACAATAAATTATGTTGAATTACACTAAATTACGTTAAATTACGCTAAATTACAATAACTTCGCTAATTATGCTGAAATACAGTAAATTACGCTAAAATAGACCGATTATGTGCCATCTTTCATGAATCATAAAAAATAGTAAAAAAATTCTGAAAATAGTAAAAATTGGTATTCTACAAGTTCATTATGTAACTAATTTACTGAGCTACTTGGATTGAATAATAGAAATGAAAATCTTAATCGGAAACTTCAACTCAAGTTTTGAGGCTCTTTCCTTTGTTTTTTGGCGATTCTGAATTTTGAAATCCGGACGCATGCGTATTTTCACTAGCTTTCCGAAAAGTGGTCATTTGCTGAAATCGGACACTCGAGCGCCGTTTTATGACCGTTTGAAGTTTCGCCGTCGTTTTTCGCCTTTTCAGTGAAGATATCGTCCCTATTCATATGTAATTTAGCGTAATTTACCGTATTTTAGCATAATGTAATGTAATTTAGTGTAATTTAACTTAATATAGTGTAATTCAACATAATTTTCAGTAATCTAGTGTATTTTAGTATAAATATGCTAATTATATATCAAAAAAGAAATAATCTATCAAAAAATTAAACAAAAAATTCAAATTTTCAGTATTAGATTTTATCATTTTGTCCTTCATAGTCTCCACACAAAAAAAAAAAAAGAGTAAGCCGGCTAGAAAATGGCCGTCTTACTCCTACCCCTAAGCCGGTCATTTTCTGGCCGGCTTGGCAATTTTTCGAAATCAGATGGGATTCTGGTAGGGGTGTAAATGGAGCCGATTCGGAGCGGATAATGCTGATACCAAATCCGTATCCGCCTTTCAATGAGCGGATACGGATACGGATAGTAAACGGATATCAAAATTTAAAACCATATCCGCCTTAAACGGATACGGATACGGATACGGAGCGGATAATTTACGGATACGGATTCGAATACGAATATAGAACAAAATAAACAAAATAAAGAAGTAGTAACAAAAGATAGTGTGGTGTAGTGGTTTGTATCTTGGTTGCTTAGACTTTCACCTCACATGACATGGGTTCAAATTCCCTTGAAGGCAAAATAATTTAAAACCTCACATGATACGGATACGGATACGGATAGTAAACGGATATCAAAATTTAAAACCATATCCGTATCCGTATCCGTATCCGCATCTTCTGTGGGTAATTGATAATTATCCGTATCCGTATCCGCGATATCCGTATCCGTTTAAATCCGGATACGGATTATATGCGGATTCGGAGCGGATATCCGCCCGGATATCCATATCCGTTTACACCCCTAGATTCTGGGCATGAATAATAATTTGTATTAAACTTTGGATATTAATAAAAATGTCGGGTCATTCGATATACTCTTTAAGTGCTGAAGAAAGTAACAGGTACACAATGCTGTCAGATTGTAAGGTTTTGGTGGAAGCAATACATGAGAACCAAAAGCTGGAATTACCTTCATGGAGAGCAGCTGAGACAGTTGGCCTATATATGTGGGGAAAATTATAGGGATAACAAGCATAGAATCAAGATATTACATATTGGAAGAGAGGCCCTGCAGACACCACATCTGATTGCGAACACAGGTGGCACACTTAAAATTAGATGCAGTTTTAAATCCATAGTTCTTTAAGATAATTTAGCCAATGTATTGCTCAAAGTTGTGAGAATTGTAATAGGCTAAGTGTAGATTTCACAATGGAGTAGGCTAGTTTAGGTACCAGTGCTTTGTGCCAGTAAAATGGTAGCAGCAACTTTGTTATTTAGCTTTTAGTTTAATTTTATTTAGCAGTGAACAATCTTATGTAATGATGTACTACTTTTCATAATTTAAATGCAAGCCTAAGAGCTTTTTATCAAAAAAAAAATTCTTAGTTTTATTGGTTTCCTTTATTGCGTTAGAAAAAGGAAGGTGGAAGGACAATCAGGCCCGCTTATTTTATTAGCTGTCTTCTCTGTTTTTTTTATCTAAGTCGGAAAGATATAGTAAGGATAAAACGGGAATTTAAGAAGTTCAGCGGTAAAAAGTTCAATTTGTGCGTGTAGAATAGCACTCCCCTTTATTTAAAGGGACGCAATCAATGCTGATGTGTACAAAAAAATTTGTGATAAATTATCATTAATTGGAAAATGTTATCATTTAAAAATAGTTTGAATTGACCGCAGGTCGCTGGACCACCCGGAGTCATTAAAAACGGGAATGGGACAAGACATTCTTCGATATTACTAGAGTGCCACTACTCACTAGGCACTAGAAAGAATACATGACCGGTTCTTGCATCAGGTTAATCAAAATACTAGAAATTCATTTATATATTCGTGCAAACTTAAATTAAACGGTCCCAATCTAACTTAATCCTTTCAGCAGGGGTGCAACTAAAAGTTTTAAATTGAGAATGTTGAATAAGATATTACTTGTAGTGTAATTTTATTTTAAAAAGAGACTAAAATATATAAGAGTAGAGTTAAAATGTTCTATTGGTTTTGTTCTCTATTATGCCTCAACATCATTATTTCTATTTTCAAAGTCTAAATAATCGATCCGGACCGTTCAGCATGATCTTCGTATTAAAATGTGCTTGGATAAAAATTTGATAATTTTTAGAATTTGTTTACTTATTGTTTAGATATGGATAAAATCACTATTTTTGAATGGTCCAGAATCTTCTAAAAATAGCGATTTTGTATCTATCTTAAAAGGTAGCAAAAAAGTTTTAAAAAATATAAAATTTTGTATCCAAAAGTTATTGTAAAAGATATAAATATAAAGCGATTCTCTTTTGTTCAGAAACTGATAAAAAGTGTTCCGCTAGAATCCATGGATACAATCTATCTCTCCAGACTCCAGTTGTACAATGCTGGACTGATTTCTTATGCGAGGAACGACAATACGAAGCACATGGATCTAATCGGCTTGAATCAGGAATAAATATTACCTGTGGTAACTCAAATTTTGAGTTTAGATCCTCACCGTCCGATATGCTTTAGACGAAATATAAAAGGATCCTGAATCGGTTCGGATTCTGATCGGACGGTCAGGATTAAATTTAAAATTTGTGTTACTACGGAGTTTCGACTCCTTGAATCAGACGGGTTTGATTTCTTTCCAGGGTTTTCCAACAACTAACCCAGTGCGTCGTGATTCGCGCTGAGAAAGACTGCCAAGACCCTACTACCCTTTTCCCATCTCCAGCTGTCTTCCAAAATCTGCTGTATAGCTACGTCTTTGGGCCATTGTCAGTTGTAACTGAAAAAAAAGAAAAACAATTCAGTTTTAAAACTTTGCATGGATACCCCTTCAATCTTTTATTTTGTAACTAACTACCCTTGATGACCTCGCATCCCCTGAGATATCTCAAACTTTGAGTTTATCTATGAAACATTCGGACCGTTCAAATTCTGTTTGTATGAATCTCAAAGCACAATAATACCGGCCTCCTGCATTCCAAATAGTCACAAAATATTTGATCCGAGTTTAGATAAACTGAAAATTTAAGATATCTCAGAGGATACGAACTCGTATTGCAACTAATGTGTCATGTAAAACTTGACACTTCTGATGTTTTATTAATGGAATCTGAGAGCACGACTCCGCATTTCTTCTTCAGAAAAAAAAAAAACTAATGTGTCGGTCAGAATATAAACAGGTGTAGAATTCCTGTGAATGTTTTATTGTATATAACGGAAAACAATTGAGTGAATATGTTCTTGCATTTATTTTGCTCGTTATAGGCTTATAGCTACAATATATAGAATTTATGTGAATGAACATTTTTTTAGTCTGGTCGTATTAAATTACGGCATGTCTATTAAGTGTATAAGTCTAATCCAATCAAACGCACCAACGGACTCGAACAATTATAAATTTATATGTTGTTAGGTATGAATTGAACTTTGATTAAAGTGAAAAATAATTTTGTAATAAAGGTTGAATAAATCTGACCAGGTTGAAAAATAATTTTGTAATAAAGATTGAACAAAAATTTCTAGAGGAGGAGGAAACGATAAGACATAAAAAAGAAGCAAGCAATTGCTCTTCTGGAGATAGCGACGCAAGTAAGAAAAAAAACTGCATGGGTGGGGTGGGGATTTGACGTCCCACTTAATATTTTTTTTTTGTTTTTCTGATTTGTTGTCTAATTTGGAGTCCCACTTTTAAAAAAAAAAAAATTTTTTTTTTCCAATTTTTTGTCTAATTTGACGTCCCACATTTATATATATATACTTTTTTTTAAAGTGGTTGCGGTATGATTTGGCGTCCCGCAGGAACGCCAAAACATGATCTTGCCTTTCTATTTTTAAAATTCCACTGTGTCATTTTCTATTTTTCTTTTTTGTATTTCCTATAAATAAAATTTTCTGTAGAGTGATAGTGGAGAATCTGGAGAAAATTCTGCCATATAGACGGAGGGAGGAAATGGTGATTCATGAAAATCCTAACCGTCACCTCATCCTAGCCCCTCCTCTCCACTACCCCTCGCCAGTAACCCACCCTCTGTCCCCGCCCCCTTTCGAAGGAGCGGGGTCACCCTGCAGAGAGGAGGAGACCGACAACAAGCCACTCCTCCATCAACAGGCCACCTCCATCCCGATGAGCCACCGCAACCTCTGTGCCTCTCCGTTGTCCTCCACGCCTATTAGAAGAAGAGAGCGTCAGTGAAAATAGCCTTAGCCGCTAGCTATTTCGTCTTCTGGCACCTTCCCGTCCTCCTCCACCCTCGGCGGAAGTTCCAAAAAAAAATTAACAACAATAACTCTAGTTGCCAGCCCTCTTCATTAAAAGGTTGTGGCCTGATATTATCACACTCCAACAAAAGTTGAGCAAGTTTAACGCTTAAATATAAAAAAAATATTGAGTAAAAAATGTGTGCCTGTGCGCCTGTGCTTAAGGAAAAAAAATTCATATATTGTTGGCACTCATGAGTATATGCATCAGAATAAAAAGGGCATGATACTAGCGGTGAAAACAGTATGGATAATATCCAATCTGTATTCGAAAAATTAGATGTGGATATCCGATATCCGAATATCTGTATCTGTATCTGTATCCGACTGATATTCGATTCGTATCCGTATTTAAAAAATTAAAAAGGATATGGATATGATTTTACCACTATCGGCTCGGTATTCGCTCCGTTTTCACCCCTACATGATACAATTGTCCAGCTTAAATAACGATAGCATTTATTTATGAGTAAGACTACGTAACATGCAGAGCACACATTAGCCGGTATTATAAATATACATCTTATTTTTCAAAGTCTAAATGATCGAATCGAATCGTTTAACATGATCTTAATATCAAAATGTACTTGGAAATAAAATTTAGATTTTTTTATAAAATTTTACTATTTTTTTCGGATAGATAAAAAATCAGTACTTTTGAATGGTGCAAAATCTTTAAATCAAATAATTTTCTATCTATTTAAAAATAAATTGTAAAAAATATATAAAAATGTAAAATTGTTCTCGAAATACATTTTCATATAGAGATAATATTGGACGGTTCGGATCAATCCAGCCCGTTGCATGACTTTTAATACATGTCCTGTACATTTTGCACGCCAATATTAATTCGACGCAAAAAATGAAATATATATAAATTTATATTTGTAAAGGATCTACACTTGATCTCATTAGTTAATTTGTATAGAATTCACACTTAATCTTGATCGAAGGAAAACCATTAATCGTCGTAATCTGTATATGATTGTCTTATCAGAACAATGACAGAGCTATGTTAAAGAAACATGGTCAAGTGATCTTTATTTTTAATTTTTTTTTATACTTGAATCTTACTTTTGATATAATTTAAAGTAAAATATTATAAGTAGTGTAAAATTGACATTCATTTGCAACATAAAAATTTTATATTATTGACTCCATTTAAATTTGACATCCATAATTTAATTATCTGGCTCTGTCTATGTTAGTGACACATTAAATTTCGTGCTAGCTGATGATACAACTATACATCAATTCGTGAACGATTGTTGAACAATTTTATCCCAATAAGAAATTTCATTTTACTTGTTTTGTTGCATCGCCAACTCCTAAAATATTAGAAGTAATATTTTTTGGAATGTTTTTGTGTATCTCTTATAATTTCATTGACAATTAATAACCAATAAAACTTTGAACCCTTTCCTAGCCGAAATTTTTATTTATACCATTAAAAAAAAAAAACCAAAACACCTCAAAATATGGGGAATTCCAAGGAAATTGAAATTGAAATTGCAGTAATGTAAACACTCTGCATTTTTTTTAGAAAGAAAAACATTCCAAATTAATGTGGAGAGCATTATTAAATTACAGATCCGGTAAATAAATTAAAAAGTTGAAATTGCACGAATATAAATGTTGTAATAAACATAATACAGAGCTTTTTTACATTTGCTGCAACAAAAGCAATTACACCCCGGCCATATTTTGTTTAAGGCCGCTACTCAATTGATCAAAATTAAGTCCTATCTAAAACCTGAATTTTTAGAACGATTTTCTAATCCGGTTTGAACCGATAGATTTTGATCAAATGATTTATATAAAATGCAGCTACGGTCCCAAGAAGTTTTTATTTTATGAAATATATTATACAAATTATTTGGAAGGAGATAGATGATAATTTTTTTCAATAATGCACTAGAAGCCGACATTTTTATTAATATCCAAAGTTTAATAGAAATTAATTAATATATCCAGATCCGCTGGAAAGTTATAAAAATATCTATACTGGCCATTTTCTGGCCGGTACTCAATTTAATTCAGTACCGGCCAAAAAATGGCCAGCACCTAATTTTTTTTTTTAATATAGTACCGGCCATTTTCTGGCCGGTACTTAATTTTTTTTTTTTTTAGGATGGGCATAGCATAGTTGGCTAGAAGAAAAAGTCGTAGGAAACTCGGATTGAAGTACTGATGATTTTTTTTACAGTGTCGTATGACACTAAAGTTTAGTGTTCGCATGCGGCTAGTGAATTTAATTTGACAATAACCAGCATTCTAAAATTGAGTACCGATGCTTTATGCACGGCCTAACGACGGCAGAAGTGCATCGATGTTTCATTGCAAAAATATCAGCGACGCACCGATATTTTTTTAGCACTACCCTGCTTAATTGCCAATGCTAAGTCTAATAAAACATCAGCGACGCACCGATGTTTTTTTAGCACTACCTGGCTAATAGAACATCGATGTTTCATTGCAAAAACATCGATGATGCACCGATACATGCAACCGATGTAATACACGCATCCAACCAAATGCATTTGTTTGATCTTAGCCAAACCGAGTACAAACTTCAATCCGAGTTTCTTACGACTTTTTCTTCTAGCCAACTATGCTATGCCCATCCTAAAAAAAAAAAAAAATTAAGTACCAGCCAGAAAATAGCCGGTATTGTATTAAAAAAAATTTGGGTACCGACTATTTTTCGGCCGGTACTGAATTAAATTGAGTACCGGTTAGAAAATAGCCGGTACGGATATGGATCTAGATATATTAATTAATTTCTATTAAACTTTGGATATTAATAAAAATGTCGGCACTAGAAGAAACCAAATCAATCATTCAATTACTTTAAGCATTTTTAATGGAGCTGAATCAATGTTTTAATTTCTTTAAGCATTCATGCAAGTGTCGAATCATCGTCATAGAAAATTCTGAAATTTAAAGATACCGTAGAATTGATTGGAGAGTGGCCTGTTGATGTGAGATATCACAAAAAGATACCGTCACAAAAGGATATCACAAAAAGATACCGTACATTTGATTTGAGAACATTTAATGCTAGTGTCGAATTATCACACTAATTTCTAACTTGGGTACTCTCCGTATTCCAAATTTCCAATGCATGTTGTATTACGAATTAATTTGAAGTATAGGTAATTGAGAATTGTGGAATAAAGAGGGGTTAATGTGTAAAATCCCGTGAGGAAATAAGAGAGTACAAGTTGGGATTGTATACTCCAATCAGCGTATACGCACCGTACTGCCTTTGGTCCTCGTGCTCTCTGCGCTTTTGACTTCGCTTCACTCACACCAGACACGGCTTGAGAGTTGAGCCGAACCATCCCTATTCGTCCCCCCTTTCTTTATTTCTCTCTTTAATTTTTCTCTTTTCACACAACATTTCTCTTTCAATCCAGGATCACTCCACCAAAGAGTAAAAGACTGTGGCTTCCCTACTCTGAGTCTGATCCCTCGACACTTGTGCCATCCATCATCTTCTCTCCCCTCCTCTACCCCTCTTCACTGTTTTTAATTTTGCCCCAATTTTTTAGAGAGAAAAGTTGTTGTTAACTTGCAATGCCAGACTACTCCCAATGGCTTTTCCACCGAACAATTAATGATCTCTGTTCGTTTCCACTGACACGTCTCTAGAAACCATTTTCTATCCAACAACACTGATCTAGGGTTTTGAGATTTTAGAGCGGAGAGAAGAGGGGTTCTGGAGAATGTCGGGTCCCACCCCGTACTTCCACCAGAGAGCCATGGGGGGACCGGGCCCCACCCCTCAGACTGGTTTACGAACTCCCCAGCAGGCGATCCGTTCCATGGTACCCGATACGGGTATTGGTATCGGAAGCCACCCTTTCGGGTCGAGTTTCCACATGGAACCTACACCTCGACCTGTTATGGTGTCTCATGGAGATGGTTCTACTGATGGTGGGTCCAGAGAGTCAGAGAAGAAGAAGAGGGGAAGGCCGAGGAAGTATGGGCCTGATGGTTCCGGCGGGTCGGCTTCTTCACCACAGCCTAGGACTGTCACACCTGGATCCGGGTCCGGGTCGGCTTCTGGCTCTGGATGGAGCCTCACAGATAACAGTCAGAAAAGGGGGAGAGGAAGGCCACCTGGTTCAGGCAAAATACAGCGATTAGCTGTGCTTGGTGAGCTGTTGTGCAATCCTTGAAGAACTCTTTTTTGTTTTTGTTTAGTTGGATGTTAAATATGGTTATATCTGTAGTTATGACTTGGGGAAATTTTTAAGAAAAAAAGGGTACTTTTGGATAGCATATATTTACTGGAAGAAGTAAAATGAAACTAGTTTAAACTGCATGAATATTTACTGGTGTCAGGGTAGGGTTTTGGATCAGGAGAAGGTGCAGAGAGAAGAGCTAGGGTTTAGAACCACTCATGCTTTGTTCTTAATACCACACTTTATGGCCTACATGAAGTTTCTGTTCCTGTTAGTATATCTGCTCTGCATTAATTTTTGCAATTATTTCTCCAAGTACTAACTTACTGTTTGTTCAATTATTAGGGGAATGGGCAGTGTCTACTGCTGGAAGAGGGTTTACTCCACATGTTCTCAAGATTTTAGAAGGAGAGGTGTGAATTTCATATAACTTTTCATTCAATCTTTCTTAAACTAAGGATGAATTCATTGAGCGACATTTTGATAAGTCGCGTGGTTCGTCCAAAAAATAAGTTTTTAAATTTTCTTTCTTTGTTTACACGCATGCTTGTAGCTGTGAAATAGCTTGTTTATTACCTCTTACATGAAACAAAAAGGTGACAGTGACCAAATTTGGCATAAAGACAGTGTTAATGATATCCTTTTCTTTTCAAAGAATGCCCTATTCACGAGTTTATGCAAAGAGAGTAGCTAGTATTTCTCGATTGTAACCTCCACTAGTTTCTGATAGTTTGGAATAATATGACAAAATTGAGCATGTATTTTCAAATACAATCAAAGTAAGAGTAATTTGAAGAACAATGTGTGTACTCTACAAAAAGCTTTTTTGAAAGTCACTGAATTCGGATAGGTGGTTATCTAATAATAACGGAAATTATTTTTACACTCTTTCTGGGAGACATACATTGTGAAACCATAAATCATCTTTTTGCATGCTACTTTTTGACAATTGCTAAACAATAAGGTTATATGGTTTCAAATATGTCTAAAAATTCTGCAATTTGTATGTTTTCAGATAATTTTCATATCTTGAGCTTCATAGATGATATTTGACTTTTTTGTGGGGTGTAAAATTTATAGTTTTACAAGCTGTGCATTAAAGGTAAAAGGGTAAGGTTCCAGTGGGAATTCATGTATTATAAATAAGATATTGAAATGTTGGATAATCTATTCCAAGCATAATGTGGTTACTTTTGTATAAAAATCAACACCGGTGCTTTCATTTCAGATTTGCATGTATTGGTTTTAAGTTTTACCATAGTAGCTATACATGTTTCCTAACACCTTCATATTTTCTTTTCTTCTTTTTGCATTGTTTTTCACAATATGCCTTCACATGCTCCAGTTATCTGAGTTAGATCATAACCATAGAAACAGTCAATTTGCTGTTGTTGGGGAAGATTTCACTCAAAACAGTATGGGTACCCTTTTTAGCTATTTTGCCTAATCACAAATTTTAAGCATGATTAAGCTCAAAAAGTTTGTTTGAATTGTTGCAGGATATTGCTGCAAAGATAGCATCATTCTCGCAACAAGCTACAAGAGCAGTGTGTGTGATGTCAGCAAGTGGGGCTGTCTCTCGGCTTACTCTTTCCCAGCCTTCAAGCTCCCGTGGCAATGTCACCTATGAGGCAAGTGCTTTTCTCCATTACCCGAGTTTGTAGCCATTAAACTAGCCATCAGTCTTCACAAAATTAAAGTGGTTAAGCTTTCTTTATTGGACTGTGATTTCGAATCTAAGAGTCGTGCATTTGTACAATTTCTTTCTTAAATTTGTCAGACTAAAATTTGGACATGAATATGTTTGTTCTACTCATAAATATGTTTCTGTCATTACTTTTATGTTTGCCCATATTCTATCCAGTGTCAATGTCTTAAGATTTCCGAACTCGGGGGGCTCTTGATAAAGAATTTTTTTATGAGATGGAAAACCATTCTAAATGAGTTTGGAAAACTCATTTACAGATGGTTTTTAATTTAGAGATCGACAAACTCGGATTATATTCACTGGTTGGTTTTTGTTTTTGTGCATCATCCTTTTTCCAAATTGTAATACTTGATTTATCTGTAGTAATGAGATACTAGGAAAATTAATTTGAGAAAGCAATTTGTAAAATGGTGTATTAATTTGCAGATGTCAGTTATTTGACAAAAAATAATCACATGATTTTTTTTCCTTAAAGTGATAGAAGTTTCTATCATGACCAAAGGGGTGCAAAGAATTAATTTTATAGATAATTAATTTTTTTTTTCTAACTTGAGGGTTTCAATGGGACTATGCTTGTAAATTAAGAGGAACATATGAGTTCTGCTGAAAAGAAGATTGCAATTTTTTGTTAAACCTTCTGAAATGTTCTTTTGATGAAAGTGGTGACATAGAACCATTACATTCATTACAAAATCATTAAATAATTCATCCAAAACAGTTGGTTCAAGTTAAAGCAAGCCGAAATCTGGTAATTGTGTTGAACCTCCTAATAGTTTGCAGTTTGGGCATATAGCATTCTGTACCGGGCTGTGTTGTCTCTATTATCTACCTGGTTATATTTTTTGTCATTTATAGTACAGATTGGTATCTTTTGGTAATAAAAAATGTAGGTTTAAAGCTAGTTACTGGCTATGGACTGAAAAACCATGCTACGTCACATTAAATTAAACCACATTGCTGCTATTTAAATGACTTGATAGTGAAATTGGTTCTTTTGCAGGGTCATTTCCAGATAATTTACATGTCAGGATCGTACATGACAACTGATGAAGGTGGCACACGTACACGCACTGGGGATTTAAGCATTGCTGTGTCAAGTCCTGAAGGCCATGTGTTTGGTGGTCCCGTTGGTGGGGTCCTTGTTGCCGCAACCACCGTCCAGGTACTTCTTTTCGAAGTGCTCACTACACTCGTACCTCGTGCTTATTTAAGCAGGGCCCACCTTGACCACCATTAGATTTTAATTCTGGGAGCATATGATTTCGCCCCTGCTTGCATATATTTTGCATCACTAATATCCCGTTATTTTGTTTGGTGACCTATTTCAGGTAATTATAGGAAGCTTTGTGTACCTTGGCCCAAAAGCAAAAACCAAAGAAGAGGAAAGTCAAGAAATGGAAGCCGGTACAGAGACCGAGTTTGCTTCCACTGACCGGTCAAACACACCGGTTTCCAACCAAAATGCCAACCCTGCAAATGTGGTTGTCGGTTGGCCTGGTCCCAGACAAATGGAAAACAGGCCAGGTCGCATTGACATAGACCTGGCCCGAGGTTAGGTATATGGGTTGTAGGTGTTTTATATTGGGTGGTAGTCATAGGAAAAGCGGCACCTCTTCGACTAACGAATTGGCTTTAATTTAAAGATTGTATTGGCCGTGAGAATGTGTTGTTGGTTTAATCTGTGTAGGCCTTGTTTATCCGACCCTAATAGTTAGTTATTCTTGGGCTGAGCTAGGTGTCGTCGAGCTATGTTTCAGTTTTAGCAATTTATACTTGTGATAGTTTGTAATCTCTGTTGTTAAGATAATTGTCTGTCGATTTCTATGGAACTAGATGAGTTAATTAGCGATGGGAATTAGTATGATGGATAATTTGGGTTTTTCCAAGTGCTTAAATTAATTGAAAGTGATCACCACATGTCCATATCTGCATCATAAAATTATTATATTTGTTTTGAAAAGTGTTAAATTAGATGATAATAATATTTATATTTTTTGAAAAATAGGTATTAACACTTGAATGCGGTCTATTTAACTGTTTGTTTATATTTAATATATATATAAAAGATATAAACACCTTTTAAACTGAGTATAAGCATATTTTTTAAATGTAGATAAGATGTATACAAGAGTGCATATTATGCTGTATGAATAGTGTCTCTAAATTAAATTATCTTATAACATGACAAATGGCATAGGGGATTCTCTGTCCTGGCTGATGGATACAGGGGGTGGTATTAAAAAATAAAATAGCATTAACGAAGGTATCTTGATGTCTGACAGGAGGCCAACATACCATATCTGTACAGCACAGAATTACAAATGGATCTACTTGCCACCACATAATGTCTTTTACTCTTTTGATTATTGTTATATAATTTCACACCATCGTAAGAGGAGCTATAGCCTCAGATTCTGGCCTTTTTTTTTTAATGTTGTGTATGGAGCCTTTCGTTTTTTGAAAGGAAGATGAGGGTTTGCCGGTTGGGCTCAAAATGTTGCCTTTTTTTTGTCTTTGAAAGTAGATGTAGATGCAATAGGAGCTCATTTTCTAGATCCAAGGGTTTATTTTTTGTTTGGGGTATGATCGTAAAGGGACCAATGATGTCTTTACACTTTTGTTATTTTTGTTTTGTTTATTGATCAAAGCAATTTTTTTATTTTTTTTGGTTTCTGATCAAAGCAATTCATTGTTGCATTTAATAAAGAAAAAGAAACTAGTCACATGCGATTAACGTGTTATTGTCGTTAGAGAAATTGCCTCACCTTCTCTAGAAAACGATGCATTGATACAGACATGAATTTATAAACTTCAATTTTGTATCGAGTTTGGATAGTATAACATCGGTGTCATTTCAGTCTATATAATATCAACTCCAAAATCTATCGAATCGATTTTAAACGGTGAATCCAAACCGTTCAAACCGATCTACTTCATTAGTTGTGCGTTTACATGCAAAATTTATAATTTTTTGAATTTATTTAGTATCAAGTCAAACGGTCAAACGTGTGAGTTTTTAAGTTTATTTTAATACATTCATTTTTCAATATTTTTTACCGCTTGATTTGATACTAAAATAACTCGAAAATATAATAAAATTGCATGTAAACACATCACTCATAAAGTAAATCGGTTTGAACGGTTTGGATTAGTCGTTTGAAATTTATTCAATCAATTTTGAAGTTAGTGTCATATGACACCGATGTCATACTAGCCGGACTCTTTTGTATCTTACAGCACGCTATGTATAAGATAATTTATCCATGTATAAGATAATATATTTATCAGTAAGGTCTTAACCTATTCTTTGGAAGTATATTCGACAGATGATACATTGTAGTATCATTTTAGGGTGATGATATTAACACAATTAATTCTTTATTAACGAGTCCGGCTACTATAACACTAGTGTCATTTCAAACTAAATAACACCACATCTTAAACCATTGGATCTACTTTAATATTCGTGCAAGACACTAGTGTCATTCCAGTCCTATCTTGTGCACGAATATTAAAGTAGATCCAATGGTTTAAGATGTGGTGTTACTTAGTTTGGAATGACATTAGTGTTATAGTAGCCGGACTCTTTATTAACTCAACAACTTTAAATAATTCAAATGTATTGTTAATTATATATGGCGTGAGTTAAATGCTACTCCAGAATGCAACCACATCTATTTGATAATTTATTTTCTTTATATAAATGGTAAGTCATTATTCATTTTTATTTCCATAACTAAGACGTCTTTCTAAAACCATGTTCTTTCCTAAAAAATACAAACAAAAAGAAAATACAGTTTAACAGATGAAAAAATGGTTGTTTTAATTGAACACACTAAAGGAGCATATTTATTTTAGGGTACTTGATTTATAGATAAAATAGTTTAAGTTTAATATAATATTTCTCTTGATAATTTAGTTTAGTCGTGCCTCAATATTACTACCTTATCTGCATATTATTTTCAATGAATTACAGTTTGCAAACTTCATATGTTTTTTACAATTTTTTGTTTGATTTTTTTTTTTCTTTACGTTAGTTTGAATCAGGTATAATGTTCTGATTGTCAAAATGAAAAAAAAAAAAATCATTTTTATGCCTGGGTCATTTTTTTTGCTCTCACCCATAATTGAAATTGTTTTGCTTATAAGTGATATTTGAAAAATCCATAAAAAATAGTAAAAAAATTAAAAAAAATGTAAATTTTGGTCTCCAAGCACATTTTAATATGGAGAACACGTTGAGCACTTCAGATCAACTATTTGAACTTTAAAATTGCAAAAACTAATTGGTAGCATCAAGGCCTTGGTCATACCACTTTGATCTTGGCCAACCTCTATATATATATATCAACATCGTGTCAAAGTATAAATTTTTTGAAAATGAATTGGGGTCAATCGACCCCATTTCATTGAGGATGGATCTACCTCTGATTGAGAGTTCGAGTTCCGCTCACCACTTTACAGCTTCTGCGAAACTTTTCAAACAAAGAAAATATTAAATTTTGAAGTAGAAGAAAAAAATGACAAAAATAAACTTGAATCAATATATTCTAAATATATTTTAATTATCATATTTCTATGTATAATTAAATTATTAAATCAATAAGTGAAATCTAGTTTACGAAAAATATACTACAAGAATCTCTGAGTATCCGTGAAAAGAAAAGTGCTTAACTTCGTCAACGTCAATATCCTCGGTTATACTTCTATCAATAATAACAATTTCTGTTGACTTACTCTCAGCAGTAGTCATTTTTTACTTTCACGGATACCTCTAGATTCTTGTAGTAAAATATCAATATCTAATTTATAATACTTTAATAAGATCTAATATCAACCAAAAAATCTTCCAAGATCTTAACTGGATATAATATTGAATGAACAAAATCGTCATATTAATAAAAAAAAATGTGTTATTTAAGAAATAACTTAGTAGGTACAAAATCTGCATATTAATAAAGAGAAATAACTAAGTAGGAGTATAATAGTTTATCACTTAAAAAAATTGATTATTGTTAGATTAATAACATAAAATGTTCATTTTATGTGAATATTATTGCCCATACCTTTATTCGTCACTTTCAAATATTAAAATTGACATGCTATGCAGAGGAAGTTCTGCCTTGCCAAGCGTGATAAACGTGTCTCTGTCGGAAATAAATCTGCTGTTATTCTTGAGGAATAACAGGAACCTGTTATTCCGATTCCAACCGTTCACGTTTTCCTAAGCGCGAATCTCTATAAAAGCTTTTTCATCCGCGAATCTTTACCAGTATTAACGGCTGAGATCAGAATAACAGGTTGCTGTTATTCCTCGTGAATAACAGCAGACTTTTTTCCGTCTCTGGAAGGGATCTTCTCTCCGTAGAACACTCTTCCCATTATTATACAACTCCCAACAACATATAGAAGAATAGAAGAATTATCTTCAGAAAAAAAAAAAACAGAGAGAAGAATCATGTGTATGATTTGTTTAATATATGGAGAGAAGAATTCTCCCTTCCAGGTACAATCGATAACAAACGTCGGTGTAAGACACCAAAATGAATTAGCTAAAGGGATGGGGTACCCGCGTGGCCCACCGAGTCAGGAATGACTCAGCAGACAAGATGATACACGCGATCGCACCGAGCAAATCTCATCTCATTAATTTCCCATCGTCCCTCTTCTTCCTCTTTAAATTCCCAAGCGCTATAAAACACTCGGCCGAGCCTGTGATCAACGAAACGAAATTCCCCCCTTTTTCAAAATTTTATCTCCTTGCCATTGATTCTTCCATTACATGGCGATCGCCACCTCTAAATTACCCTCTCGGCTTACCTCATGCAATAGCAACCTCGAGCTCCTTTATGTTAGATCCCTCTCCTCTCTCACCTCTTCGCCACTGAACCTTACTGCACCGTTTTCGGATCCGCCTACCAGCCCCGAACAACCTCCGCCAGAGGCGCTCAACCTTGACAACACTGAGAAGCTCTTTTCCTCGGTGAAAACAGGGGCTCTGGTAACCTCTTTACTCAACCTTTATGCCATGGCGGTTGACCCCCTGGTCGAGTTCGGGACCAAGGTGATGCAGTCGCCGGTTGTGATGGAGAGCCGGATCAGCAAAGCGGCCGTGGTCGGGGCAGTGAAAGCGACGGTTTATAAGCATTTTTGCGCGGGAGAGACAACTGAGGAGGCGAGCGAGACAGTGAGGAGGATTTGGAAACGGGTCGGGTTGAGATCGATATTGGATTATGCGGTAGAGGATGCAGAGGATGATCATGCGGCTAGACGGAACCTGGATGGGTTCCATCGGACGGTGGATTTGGTGGCTGCTCTCCCGCCTACGTCGGTAAGTGCTGTTGTTAATTAACCAGGTGCAGATCAGTCATTTTAAAATTTTAATTCAGTATTTAAAAATAAAATCTAATTAAGATTCGGTTTAACTGTTCCGAATTAATGGGAGAAATATTCTTGCAAATTTTGTCTATTAAAAAGTGGCAGGTTAAACACGATCGAGTCTTTAATTATTTCCATTTTTGTATTTTTTTTACATTATTAAAAAAATTATGAATATGCAAAATCTTATTAATCTGGACATCCAGAACTTTTTGCTAGGTAATGTTTAATAACTTCAATTAATATAAATTCCAATAGCGTCAGATATTTGTCTATTTTGAAATATATATTAAACAAATATTACCAAAGTTGAATCCCGAGGTTCTTGGTGAATATAAATATATTGACCGACCATGCAATTATGCTGGAAGCCTGGAACAATAGCTGTAGATTGTTTAGGTTTTAATGGTCCAGTATTTTTCAAACTGAATTAAAAGAAGAAGATACATACGACTCTATGCTCGGTGCACAGGACCGGTTCCTGCTATATTACGTTCCAAGGTCATGTTTGATACTACTTAAAATTAAAATTTTAAAATTTAAGTTACTTAATTTCAAGTTAAGTGTCTTTAATTATTCTTATTTTATTGAAAATTGTTAATTAAGTAGTGATTTTAAAATTTAATTAAAGAAGAGAAGGAAACTTGGAAATTTTGGTTATGATCGGAACAAATTAGAGTAAGAAATTCAGTTCATTTTATTAGAAAAGAAAAGAAAAGATATGATTGTGAATTGAATTTTTCTGATCGAAACAAAGAAGGAAGAGAATTTAATTTGTATCAAACAATGAAGAAAAAGACTTAAAGTTAACTTAATTTAGAAGAGATGCCATTTATCTAATAGTTGGGTTTGACTGTAAATAACAAAGGAGAAGTTCTCTGCAACAACAGAAATAAAGCAAATCATAAAAAAAGAAACAAAAATAAAGCACGAAGAAGAGCGATGAAGCAAGAAAGAACGACGAAAGCACGAAGAAACACTCTTTATTTGAGAGAGCACGGAGAACGCAGAAGACGGGGTTATTTTTGTTTTTTTTGTTTCCGTAAACCAATTCTCATCAAATAATATAAATTCCAATAACTTCAATTAATATAAATTCGGACTGTTCAAATTGCATTGAATCGAATCGTTTCTTCTTCGTACTTGTCTTTATCACGGTAATTCGTGAAAACGAGAATTCTTCTCTCGTTTTGGAGAGGTAGGGTTGATTCCGATCACAGGGTTTGTTTTTACCACGAATTCCACATATGGAATAAATTAAACATAGACTAAAGCTGATGCAAGCGGGAAAAGAATCGTCGTTATCACCCTTTTTCCAAGGTTCAACGTGAAACGTGTTTTCGAAGGAATCTTCTTAATTTCGTGGCTCAAATGCTTGGCCCAGGAATCTTTTATTCTATCGAATGGAATCTTCACCGGGGTCGTGAGGATTACAAAATTTAGAAATTTCTACCGAGGGTGACCTGACCTTTCTATACAATTCCACCAAGTTTGTGCTGGTTAATTTGACGCGTTGATATATATATATTTGATGTGGCGTCCTGCTTAGTCGGTGGACGAGTTCTAAATACAAGATGTATTGACATAAAGAATTTGTCATAATTGGAATCTTATTATCTTGAGGAATTTAAATTTGAAATCTAATTCTCCAAATTTGGAACAATTTGATAATTATCTGGCCACATGCAGGATTAATCACATATTTAATGTCTAAATTATATCATTTTTATGGATGGCAAATAATTTCTAAATCATGCAACATTTGGTTACAAAAATCATCTAATATTGAGAACAATCTATAATTTTTTTTTCATTTTAATATTTTTTATTAAACTTTGTAAAAAAACTTATTCTTAAAGCAATCTTCACATAAATAAGAAAAATCGAGTCTTTTATATTAAGTTAAAATAAATAATAATCATATTCTCTTATCCGCATTCTTTACTTACAAAATGTATTTCTTTTTTTGTAAAAATTTTGATGATAAATTTTTTTATATATCTCGTGATGCAAAAAATATATTTATATTTTACGTTATTAATAATAAATTTCTTTCATTTTATAGTTAATGTCTTTGTTCATTTTATATTTCATTATTATCATTTGAAAACCTAATACACACTTTTCATACTAAAAATAAATATTTTTAAATTTGAATATTAACAATTTAAGGCACAAATAACGGATGCAAAATATTGTATGTAGAAATATTTTCTCTAAAAGACTATATAACATGTTATTATCAAACCATAACAACAAATTGATCTATTAAAAAGAGAAATTTTATAGAATGTCCTTTTTCTAAAAAATATAGAACAAAACACCCCTAAAAAATTATTAACAAAATTTCTCTGCGGGACTTGACGGCCCAATTTTTAATATTTATAAAAAAAAGTAGTTAATTATAAAACTACGATCATTATAAAGAATTTATTATAACGAATTCTCTCCAGATACATTTATGCAGTGGCAGAGCCATGCTATTTCAAAAGAAGACACTTGCTTATTTCTGGCCCAATTTTATTTAAAAAAAAAGCTTCTTTTGTCATATTTCTATAAAAAAAATTACAAAAATATACTTTCTTTTTATGAAAAATTTGGGAGTCAAGCTCCCTATTCCATATATGTGATGCTAGAAGTGTCAAAGAGTTACAAAGTTAAAATGTACAAAAAGAAAAAAGAAAAAGAGAAAGAAAGATAAATTCTAGTGGACTTGGTACCAACTTCTAAAATCCGTTACAAATATATACTTGTATTTCAAAATTATACAACTATGTCCTGCTCTGAAAATTTTGTCTTATCATATTCTATTTCCGGACTCTGTCTCTGCATCTATGCACACTAATGTTGCATTCTGTTGCAACATTTTTTGTTTTGCATCAATCCGTTAACTTAAAGCAGTACTTCTTGTGCGATATAACGGATTGCACACCAAATTTATATTTTGCATACTAGCCCCAATTTTTAATCCAAGCTCCAAAAATAATTTATATATTTTCAAAAAAATTATCCCACAAACGCTAGCGAATAAACTGGGAATAGCATTTCTTTTTTAAATAAAAAATAAATAAAAAATAATGCATTACATTATGTCCTCAAACCTTTTCAAAAGAACCAAATTAGTCCTTGAACTTTCATTTGCATATTGATTTATTTTAAGCTTTTATAAAAAAAACAAATTAATTCCTTTACTTTTCAAAAATGACTTGGTCGTACTTTTTACTGATGTATATTAATTTAGTTGACATCAGGCACTTAAACAATAATCAAGTACAAAAAAATGGTAATTTTAATTCATAATGAAGCTTTTTTGTGCTCGAAGGAAGCTTGTGGAGCTTTACTTTTATTATATTATGAATAATTGTAGTGAGAGTTTCACATATAAGTTTAATCTATAATATTTCTCAATAAAACATAAAATAATTATGCAATGTTGTTGTAATCAATTTGTGCCAAGAAAATGAAATGACCCAAAACTGTAATAAGCATATGAAATCTTACGGCAAAATTGAATTGATTTTAAAAACATACTTTAATTTAAAATTTGTTTGTTTGTTTGCACTTGGTTCATATTCAAGTGGCAGACCAAAGTCTACATGTTAGATAAATTAGTTCCATTAGTAAAATAAATTTAGTAAAAAGACTAACTTAGTCCATTTTGGCAGGTTTGAAATCTGAATAGGTTCCTTTTGAATATTTAAAGGTGATAGCTTGTCTTCCATCTTTATCTTAACAAATAATTGGATGGTGATGCACCAATCTTTATCTCAAAGATGGAGGCATAACTCCCAACTTTCTTCTTCAAAAAAAAAAAAAAAAGATAGTCCTTTTGAAAAATTAAGAAACTGATTTGATTTTCTTTTAATGGTTAAAGAACAAGTGGACGAATTTTTTATCAAATCGCCATTATCAGAAATGAAGACAACTTTGTTCTTTTGAAAAAAAAAATAAAGATTGAGAACTAAAGCTAAATTTTCCCTGATGAAAAAGGAACAGAACCAACCTAAATTTTTTGTTTTGGCAGGCCAGTATGTGCGTAAAGATCACAGCAATCTGTCCGATCCGTTTACTTGAGCGAATCAGCGATCAATTAAGATGGAATTACAAAAATCCAGCATTTGAACTTCCATGGAGAACTCATTGTTTCCCAATTCTATCTGATTCAAGCCCTCTATATCTCACTTCATCAATGCCTGAACCACTAACTGATCAAGAATTACATGATTTCGAGTTAGCTCAAGAAAGATTGAACGACCTATGCAAGCAATGCGCAAAATCAAACCTTATGATACTCATAGATGCAGAATATGCTTCGGTTCAACCAGCAATAGATTACTTCACTTATTTGGTTGCCTTAAAATTCAATAAGGAGCAACCCATTGTGTACGGTACAGTTCAAGCGTACTTGAGAGGTGCAAAGGAGAGACTTGAGATGATGATGAAAAGTGGAGAGAATGAAGGGATTTGTACTGGAATAAAATTAGTTAGAGGTGCTTACATTACAAGAGAAACCAGATTGGCCTCCTCTTTAGGGGTGCCTTCACCCATCCATGGAAGTATACTAGAGACACATAGGTGCTACAACGAGTGTGCTGCTTTCTTACTCGAGAAAGTTAGAGATGGATCTGGTGCCGTTGTTCTGGCCACTCACAATACGAAATCCGGTAAGATAGATGTGTATTATTATTTTTCTTAGTAAAGATAGGTATTTAGTTAATGAGAGGATTGATACTCTGATAAAACATTTCTACATGTATAACTGGTACCCTCAGTGCTATGTGCTGACATACTGGCTGAAAATGAAATCCTTAAAAAATCGAGGAAATTCGAGGAAATTAATTTTAATAAACCAAAATTAACTAGCATTCTTTCCCTTGACTCGGAAAAAATATTGAGACCGTCTTTCCCCTTTTCATTAGTCCATTCAAAACTATTTTGTCAATGGAATTACTCAAAACCGTGTACGATTGTACATATTGTATCCTTCTTTGCGTAATCTTACATTGTTCTTTAAATTACAGGGAAATTAGCAGCAGCAAAAGCAGAGGAGCTGGGACTCAGAAAAGGCGACGACAAGCTACAATTTGCTCAGTTGATGGGAATGGCAGATGGGCTCTCTTTGGGGCTTAGAAATGCTGGTTTCCAAGTTAACAAATACCTCCCATTTGGTCCAGTAGATCATGTAATACCTTATCTTGTCAGAAGGGCTGAAGAAAACAAAGGATTTCTTTCGTCATCGTCACAGGACCGACATCTTATCAGGTTTGTCGAATCAGATTGAAGGTTACAGATTATGATTTTAACAATTATATGCATTAATAAATTTATAGGATTTTAACGTACAAAGGAAAAATATGTTAAATTATAATATGCAATTCAATTAATAATATGTGCCCTTTTTGTTACCAGGAAAGAACTTACAAGGAGGCTAAAGGCAGCTGTACTCAAGTGATTCAAACAACCAAGGAATTGGAAACTGTATATTTGGTGTTTGATTCAAAGAAATCACACCTTGCATAGTGGAATTGTATCATCAGTAGCTTTGGTTTAAAGAGGAAAAAGGTTTCCTCAAACAAAAATAAAAAAGGAAAAGGTTAATGAAATATGCAGAATAGAATGTATTTAAAACATAATTTATTGTATATGATATTATAAGACAAATAAAAATAGCTGGGATACATATCTCGAATATCCCTTAAAACTCATGTCTGATATAACTTGGGATGTGGTGCCACAATTTTTTTAAAAAAATTGGGTCAGGGAGATTAAATTAATAGACTGTTAGGAGAATTTTACATTTGTCAACATGATTATCTTTGCAGACTTATGCATACGGCATACCTAATTATATTTTATTTTATTATACATAGGTTCGTTTCGAAAACATATGCATCTCCAAAAATTGTTAAATGTGAATTTTTTTAATATGAATTGTCTCATTTTGTAATTTAACCTTTTGCAATATATATTTTTCCTTGGAGGAAGACGAAGTATAGGAAACAACCTGACTATATCAAAATAAACCGAATTTATTTTTAGTTGCCATTTTTCAAAAAATAATAAACTAGAATTAAAATGGGTTCTCAAAAATTTTGTTTTTACCATGGACTCAGCTAATAGCTACACACCACTCAGGACATAGAAGCAGTCATTAGTTGCGCATCCAATTTTTTCATCAAATGAAATGAGTGGCCGGGCCCAGTTGGATGCGTAGCTAATAGTTACGTGTTTGTCCTGGGTGGTGCGCATCTGTTAGCTGCGTCTGAAGTTCTAAATAGCAATTATCACGTCATTGCTTTTAAGATCCGAAAAAGTTATAGCGCAGCTATAGCTAGCTATTTAGAACTCTAATAAAAGAAAAGTGGTTAATAGCATTATAGACAGCGCAACTATTTAGAACTTTGAGCCTGCATCCATGATAAAATTGAAAATTTTCAAGAACCCAGCCTCCACTTTTTATGTTGTTGTCATGTGGATTTTTTAAAAAACATCTTAATAACAAAAATTCTAAAGCTCAAATTATAAAATAAAACTGTTGCTATTTTTCATACACACATATATAAAATAAGTACAGGGTTTAAGGCCACCATTTTTATGTAAAGTTCATAGTAACATAAATGCAAAGCTCAAATAATGAGAAAAAAAATGTTGGATGTGTTTATATTATTTTCTCTACATACATAAAGATTTGGGTTTAAAAGTTCATTTTTTATGTCTTTGTAATGTTCATATTTTTTTTATTCTCAACATCAGAAATTCTAAAGCTCGAATTGTTAATAACATAAATTTCACAATATTATTCCTTAGACAAAATAACTAAACCTCAATCCCAACCTTAAGAGCCCAAAGTAACTAGAATCTGCTAAACTTGTCTGGGCCTTTTCTGATAAACTTGTCTCAGAACAAAAACTAGAATCTCCTCGGATGTCTTTGTTTTAATGGACCTAGAATTGCCTAAGCGATTTAAAAGAAAAAGAAAAAAAAAACATAGAAATTAGATGCAGAAAAGATTCTTAGAACAAGAATAGATCTAATAAAATTTGTTTCTTCCATCCAAAAGACGCTTTTTTCAGAAATTGATAAGAATTTCTATTCAAAAGGTATGAAAAATATTATATTTTAAAAATCTTATATATTGAAAGATGAACTAAAACTAAATTTTGTTTAAAAAGATGCCCGCCAGCGTCTCAAACCCAACTTTGAAAGTAACAGGCACTAATGGCCTGTGAAGAGAAGGAATAACACACGTTAACACCAACGAAAATATCACAAGACAAAAAAGAAATATCGACCGACAAAACAGCAATATGAAATTAACCATCACTACATATCCTTCTTGACACCCCAACTACCATAACCCACAAGTTACTAAAATCAATTATACAATCACATCCCTCTAATAAAGCATTGGTTGCCTGTGAAGAGAAGTAATAACACACGTTAAACACCAACGCAAAATATCACCAATCTGAAAAAGAAATATCAACCGACAAAACAGCAATAGGAAATTGACCATCATGACAAAACTTCTTGATACCCCAACACCTCACCATAAACGAGAAATCACTAAAATTTAGAATACAAGCAACTCCGAAATATAGAAAAGCAACTAAAGATTGCCGGTGAAGATTAGTAATAACACACGTTAAACACCGATGCACAAAATATCACCATAGTAGAGAAAGAAATATCAACCAACAAAACAGTAATAGAAAATTAACCAATCATTACATATACCCAACTCCCTTAAACCAGAAATCACTAAAATCTAGGACACAGCAAACCCGGAAATATAGCAAAGCAACTAGAGATTGCAGTAAAGCACATCCCTCAAAAGCTCAAAAGACTAGATCCTAAACAAGCCAAGAAACCCTAACACCGGGATTATAAATCAAGCCTCTTCCTCTTGGTAATCCCCTTCCTCATCCTCGTACTCTTCCTCGTCAGCTGTAGCATCTTGGTATTGCTGATACTCCGACACAAGATCATTCATGTTACTTTCAGCCTCAGTAAATTCCATCTCATCCATCCCCTCACCAGTATACCAATGCAAGAAAGCCTTGCGCCTGAACATAGCAGTGAATTGCTCACTGACCCTCCTAAACATCTCCTGAATCGAGGTTGAGTTGCCAATGAAAGTTGATGCCATCTTCAGTCCGACTGGAGGGATGTCACAAACAGTTGACTTGACATTGTGTGGTATCCACTCAACAAAGTATGAGGAGTTCTTGTTTTGTACATTCAGCATCTGCTCATCAACTTCTTTTGTGCTCATTTTACCACGGAACATGGCTGATGCAGTGAGGTAGCGGCCGTGACGTGGGTCTGCAGCACACATCATGTTCTTGGAGTCCCACATCTGTTGGGTGAGCTCAGGAACGGTCAAGGCACGGTACTGCTGGGACCCACGGGAAGTGAGAGGGGCAAAACCAACCATGAAAAAGTGGAGACGAGGGAAAGGGATGAGATTCACAGCAAGTTTGCGTAGGTCAGAATTGAGCTGGCCTGGGAAGCGGAGGCAACATGTAACACCACTCATTGTGGCTGAGATCAGATGGTTCAAGTCGCCAACTGAAACAGGAACATTGAAGTTGTATTAATAGTTATGTTAAATTAATAATAAGCAAAAACAATCAAAACCCACAGAAAAATATTGTTTCACTAATTTACCACCAAGTTTTCTACAGTTCGACCAATAGTTCAACTACACATAATTAAGTTAGCAGAATTGGGTAATTACTTTCAAACATGCTACTGCTGAACATTGTTGAAGGATCAGGTAACTAACTCAATCTAAAAGCTATTATGAACTTAAATTCAGTTGGCATCATTATCAACTCAGATTCAATATAAGCCAGTATCCATGAAATATAGCACAAGGGCACGAAACAAAGAATAAATCTATAAATTTGCAGAGTGAGAAAAAAAGCCAAGTACTCACAGCTGGGGGTGGTGAGCTTGAGAGTTCGAAAACATATATCATATAGAGCCTCATTGTCAAGGACCATGCACTCATCAGCATTCTCTACAAGCTGGTGCACTGAGAGTGTGGCATTGTACGGCTCAACAACTGTGTCAGAGACTTTGGGGGATGGGAAGACAGAGAAGGTCATCATCATGCGGTCTGGGTACTCCTCACGGATTTTGGAAATGAGGAGGGTTCCCATGCCTGACCCGGTACCTCCACCCAAAGAGTGGCAAACCTGGAACCCTGATACAAACACAGACAAATTGCATTAATACTGAGCTATAGTTGTCAAAGTGCAGTGGTAAAAGCATAATGATCAAAGAGAATAATTGAATTACAATATTTTTAAGTAAAATAAGATAAATCAGGCTGCAAGGCTGTTTAAGTCTGTCAATCTGATACCAAAACATGAGGCATCATTATAACAGACCTACTACTTCCTAACAGGATTTAGGAAATCATGGAGGCATTAATTCATCTATCTCAGTGATTTGGTACACTTATTATTACAGTAACCCACATCAGAAATTTACAAAAACTGTTGTACTTAGTTCATAAAATAAGAATCCCAACCTAATAAGGCCTTTGCTATGTAATATTGTAATTTAATTTATATATTTCATGTATTTCATTGGAACAAACATCCTACATCTGTTTACTAGCAGACAAAGAATAGATATTATAAATACTTGTATATTCACAAACGTCAAAAATCAACTAAACAAAGACCGACATTTGAAAACAATAAATAAAAATATCTACTCGATTACTTTTGGCCGATAAACCTAACAGATCTAGCGTAATAGCGCCAAAAAAACCACAAAATATCATAGAAATGGATGACAATTAAATGAGAAATCTCACCTTGGAGGCAGTCACAGTTCTCCGCCTCCTTTCTCACCACGTCTAGTACTGAATCGATCAACTCAGCCCCCTCGGTGTAGTGCCCCTTTGCCCAGTTATTCCCCGCGCCAGATTGTCCGAACACAAAGTTGTCCGGTCTGAAGATCTGGCCATACGGACCAGATCGGACAGAGTCCATGGTGCCCGGTTCGAGATCCATCAGTACGGCGCGTGGAACGAAGCGGCCGCAACTCGCCTCATTGTAGTACACATTAACTCGTTCGAGTTGCAACTCAGAGTCGCCACAGTATCGGCCAGTCGAGTCGATGCCATGCTCAGCGCAAACCACCTCCCAAAACTTGGCGCCGATCTGGTTCCCGCACTGGCCACCTTGAATGTGAAGAATTTCACGCATTTTCGATGGAGATCTGAAGGTGCGAGAGAGAGATCTACTGACTGGGGCTAGGGTTTGTGAGAGCAGATCTGAGAGTGAGAAGGATGAGAGAGAAGGTAAGTGACCTGGGGCTCTTTTATAGGTAGATGTGACGGCGTCTGTCTGGGTGGATGTTTTTGTATTAAGAATTCTGTTTACACACTGGTGTAGCGGGTTATTTTCATTTATATAACGGTGATAACGAGTCTATATGGGTCGTGATATGGTTGAATGAGCAAGCAATTCAGTTGTTAAAAAAAGATCAGGGTCCGATACCCTAAAGTGGACCAGATTTTGAATTTGCATTCGCACCGTATGATGAGAATCCGGACCAATCCGGTCCGAGAAGGAATGCATGGGGCACCTTTAATATTTGTCCCCCAATTGATCGGACGGTCTGAGTTTAAACTCAAAACTTGAGTTACTTTAGGGAATCCGTATTCAAAAAATGAGGTGTCCCGTTACAGGTTTTTGTTAACGGCGTTATATTACAGGAGGGATTCGAATTTTGAAATATTCGTGAAATCTCGGAAGGAGGGAAATTAAGTTTATTAATTTGGTTGATCCTGGTTCACGGATTATTCTCAAATCTGTGCGATATTATGCCCCTCGATCTTAAGGCTTTCAGCCTGTCGGGACATTAATAAACGAAACGGTGTTTCCTGTGTCGGTGATCGAGGAGCGCGCTTTATTTTCTAGAGGAATGGGAGGGTCCAGGGGGGCGTGACTGGGCGGTCACGGTCCTCAGTCTGTTTTGACTGTTTGCCTCGACTTTCAATCTCCGGCGCAGCACCACGCAGTTCCGGCCAGGTTTGATGACCGTGTCCAGTCGAGGGATATTTGTGTGGTGGAATTGGGTACACACGAATAAAACATTAAAAATTAATAAATTTATTTGGACAAATTTATATTTATCAATTAATTTTAAATAATGAATTCAAGTCGTTAAAAGTTAAAACGATCTCATTTATTAATGACTATTTGCATTGTCAAATTTATTTAGTTGAAAATTAGATAGATAATAAAATGAGTGTTAATACCTATGTTGCATGCATTAGGATAAGGGTATTAGATCGAATACGATACGGATACGGCGATACGGTAATTTTCAAAAATCAAGAATACGATACGCCTATTGTATTATATTATTTTTATTATATTTTAATTCAACACTTGTATTATATATATCAAATATAAAAAATTATAGGTATACATTAAATACACTAGCTATTAGAATCTAACATTAAATGCAGGGGCGGAACTAGAAAATTTCTTATGTGACAAAGTCAAAGGTTATAATGAGTGACCAAGACCAATCAGCTTTTGATTGACATGATCAAAGTGCTACCAGTTCAGATTTAATGCAATTATCAAAGAATAATTATACAATTGTAGTTTATAAGACTCGAATACAAATACTGACCTTCTTTAAGTTTTTGCATGGCAGAGAGAAGTGCCTCTTGACCCTTGTGCTTGACAAACTGCAATCAATTGTTAAGGAAACACATTTAGAAATACCGGATTTAACTAAACTAAAAAAAGACAACTAATATAAACATGATAAATAAACATCCTCGTAGTGAAAAAAATAAGTGAAAACTAATTTTCTTGACAAAGAATGACCCAATTTGAACTGTAAACATTATACTAAGTCACATTGGGGATATTCGATAGTCCTCTAAGGACAAGGAAGAATTTAAAATTTAATCATCTCTAAAAAGCCATGTCTGGCAAGTACAAAAGATTAAGCATATAGGATAAAGTGAATTAAAAGTCTATTAACTCCAAAGAGAAAATTTACAAAATTAAAAAGAAACAAAAGTAAAATGAGTAAATGAATGAGAAACCAATTGTCAATTAACTCCAGTACTCAAAAGATACAAAACTTGCAAAAATCCTTAAGTTAATTCCATCATTTCAAAAGAAAAACCTTTCGTTCATTGCAAAAATGCTGAAGTTGATTACTAAAACTTTCTAATTACATCATTTCAAAAGAAAAACCCTTTCGTTCAATTTAATTAAGGCAGAAACAATTTAAAAGAAAAAAGAAACAATACTAACCTTAATAGGGGAGAGATTATTTCGGTAGAAAACATCGGTGTGCTCCTGCATGAGCATATCGGTATTATGGTCTTTGACATAGCCATGCTTGCCCTTGCATACTTTCCCATCTCTCATAATATTAAAATCCTATGTAAGAAGAAAAACCATCAAAATTTTAGAAAGAAAAAATAAATCAAACATTTTATTCAATTTCTGACACATTGAGAACTTTCAAATTGAGCTCCCTCTTTTTGAGTTTTGGAAATTGGATTGAGCAAGGCTATGAGATGAAGCTGGGTGGGGAGTAGAGGCGAAGAGGTGAAGTTGGGTGCTAGGGAGGTGAGGGGATGGTTTAGGGTTTAGGATTTAGGGGAGGAGAAGGTGTGCACATGTGGAAGGAGGTGTCACGACCCCGCCGCCGAGCCGGGGCACGCGACAAGAGAGGCACCCTCGCATCCATCATTCGTCCCGTCAACCTACGTCGCAACAGAAAGAAACAGAAACAACACAGAGTCAGCTACAAAGCCGAGTAACCAGTTATTTAACGACGCAGCTTCTCTATAATTGGCTTAATTAAACAACCATTCAAACAGACTGAATTAATCCACACAAATTCAAATCAAATTATGCCTGCATATTTAACGACGATAGCACCTGGGTCTAAGTTATCAATAAAACAAGTCACACAGTATTTGAAATATCTCTCACAGACCATTCCCACATTCACAGTGCACACAATCTCATCAGTTCACAATCAAATTCGTACCTCAGACCCGCTATCCCGTTAAATATGCCTCATAATCCAATATCCAATTCAACCAAACAAAACGAAAACACAGATTATAGAGAAGTCCGGTTACCTGTTAGCGACCAATCCAGAAAATTCAAATTGAACTGCAACGACTATCAGAATTAATGCGACGTAGCCGGAATTCCAATCGGATATGCAATCAATGATATCGTTATCAGAATTTTT
This sequence comes from Carex littledalei, assembly GCA_011114355.1. Taxonomy (NCBI): domain Eukaryota; kingdom Viridiplantae; phylum Streptophyta; class Magnoliopsida; order Poales; family Cyperaceae; genus Carex; species Carex littledalei. The sequence continues at coordinate 3,299,703 of CM022105.1, forward strand.
TTTTTCAAAATATTTCTTCTCATTTTCTTCGGTTTTACACTTTGATTTTCAGTCATAATTTTGTTTTCTAATCAAATAAAGAGAGATAATGATCCTTTATAAAGAGAAATTTAACGGTGGTAAATATTCAAGATGTCAAAACATACATAGGCCGCGTGGCCTTAGTGCCACGTTGGCATCTTATCTTTCTTCTTTTCTTTTTTTTTTAGTTTTGTCATTTTACATAATAAACCTTCAAATATATAAATATTCTATTTAAATTCAAAGTTAAGTAAAAAATAATATAAAAATTTACCGGGTGTTACAGGAGGCCACCGGAGGAGGAGAGAAAGAAGAAGGGGAGGACAAGGCGTCGGAGAGAGGAGAAGAAGAAGGGGAGCGGCTAATAGGACGAGGAAGGAGACAATAAGCGGAAACAAAGAGGATAAAGGACAATTAGAGGAGCCAACAGCTGTCGACTCGACAGAGAGAGCAAAGAGACACGTAGCCAGGAAAGGGGAGGCGTAAGTGCTATAATTTCTACTGTGAAATAAGAATCGGACGGAGCAGACAATAGATGTTTCTGTAGGTGAACAGTAAATTAACATCCAAAATTAAATACTATAAGATAGATGAAATTTTATAGTTAAATATTTTACATCACAAGTCTAACTGATCAATGTAGTACTCCTAAGAAGCAGAAAAAAATAAAGGGCGAAAACATAAACATATAGTGGTTTAGATACATGTGTTTAGAGGTTAAATTAAACATTCTATGCTAGCCTGTACCAATTTCAGAAAAGAAATGAAAAAAAAAAAACAAGCCAGTTGGCATCCTGTCCTGCACAATAAAAATTTCAATAGATCAAATCCGTCTGTTTAAAATAATTGCAAACTAGTTTCTTACAAATTACAGCGAAGATCGGCACATGACCCCAGTACCTACTATGTACTTGGAATATAGAAACGTTAATGAAAAAAAATCAATTAAGTTTCAATATTAATGATTAAAATTTATAAAATTACGAGGGTGACTAATTAAACACTCCTTATTTGACCGTAGATCTGCCCTTGAGTATAAAAATGACACCTGAAATTGAGAAAAACACCAGCTTAGAATAATTGAAAGAGATCCTTCTATTATTAGGTGTCTAAGCTGGAGAGATATTTCAGTTGCATTATGCATTGGTGGCGGTGAGCATGTTGTTATAAATAGACAACTGATTTGTGTTTTAAATAGAGGACAAGGTCAAATATACCTTCCATAACTTTTCTTAATTTTTTTTACCTTGTCTTCTTTGTCTACCTTCTGGTAAAAAATCATGGTAAGCTTCTTCCCTACAAATGGTACGAATAAAGTTGTTATTGATTAACCTTTTGCGGTTGCTTTTAAATTTCTTAACTGTAATTGATTACCATTATCACTTTGGTAACTTAAAAGCAAAAGCAATAATAATATTTTGCTTAATGAATATTGATCTATATAATATTTTTTTTATTTTTCAGAATTGTGCTGATTTCTTATCATCCTTGGATGGTAATGAATAAATCATATGATCAAGTCACTCAAAAGTTATTTAAATAATTTCCTCAAGGAAGAAGGATCATTTAAAAAAAATATACAGATTTAGCTCAAAGACCTTCAATCCATATAAAAAATTGATAATTTTTATTTGCAATTCATGTTGAAGGCAAACGCTTCGTCGGGAATGGCTGTTGACGACGAGTGTAAGATCAAGTTTCACGAGTTAAAGGCAAAGCGTAACTTCCGCTTCATCATCTATAAGATTGAAGAGAAGGTGCAACAGGTAACTGTCGAGAAGCTTGGCCAGCCTGATGAGAGCTACGACGACTTTGCCGCCAGCCTCCCTCCCGATGAATGCCGCTATGCCGTCTTTGATTTCGATTTTGTGACGAATGAGAACGTCCAAAAGAGCAAGATCTTCTTCATCGCTTGGTAAGTTATATTGATTTTCTTCAAAACAACATAATTGAAAAGGAATATCACTTCTCAATTTTTTTTTCAATAAATGCAACGGGTTTATTTATTAGTTGTCTTTCAACATAATAATTAAACGAGGCAATACAATGAGGAAAAAAGGGAGGTTTTAACAAAAAACAAGGACAAATAAGTTGAGATCTTTATGGAAATTTTCTTATTCATGATAGCATAATGATGAAATTAACTTGAGATAATTTATCTCCTATGCCTAATAAACACAATTTTTTGTTTAGGTCTCCGGATACATCAAGGATCAGGAGCAAAATGTTGTACGCTAGTTCAAAAGATAGGTTTAGAAGGGAGCTCGATGGGGTGCAAGTCGAGTTACAAGCAACTGACCCGAGCGAAATGAGCATCGACATTGTCAAGAATCGGGCTCTTTAGTGTCGTGATTGTCGATGAATCGCGAAATTTTGGAAAAGGGATATTTTATCCCTACAAGACTTCAAAAAATTAAATTAAATGATAATGATCGTTTTTTTATGGTTATCTTCTATATATGTAATTGGATTGTTGATAAATGTCGCACTTTAGTTTATCTTATTTTAAATATGTTTGTTTTCCACAATTACCTTTTGCTGCGTATATAGATTCATTAGTGTCTGGATTAAAAGCTTCGATCGTATATCTATCCTTACATTACGTGTTTATTTTGATTGATTTTATAAAATTACATGTGAATTTATCCATACAAATTAGTATCCAATCATTAAATTCTGAATAAGAAGCATTACCTAAATTTATCTATTCCCAAATTTATGCTTATTGCCAGGGCTTGCCGATCTCCCCTCACCTGTGAGCCAGTCATCATAGCATTGGATCTCTGATTATTGTTTAAAAATAGAATCAGAAAAAGAAATTATCATTTTCACACAAATGAATATTGTTTGGTAAATTGCTAGCCAGAATAGTAAACTAGTATTTTTATGTGCAGATCAGGGGTGAAATAAGAAAATTAAGATTGAGAGGCTGGAAAATTATGAGTGTGGCTAATGATAATAATTTGTGAAAATAAAATTTTAAAAGGGCAAATATGAAAATTTGAAAGGGCAAATTTTATCACTCCTCTATAAAACATATATTAAAATTGAATAAGTTGAGACTCATTTTTCCATGAAGATTTTTATTTCTAATTCATTTTTTATCAAATAATACAGAACTTAAAAAATCATACATAAATACTATAAACTTTTGTGTACTCAATGTCGAGATGATTGTTGACTATCATGAACTGAAAACCAAATATATGCTACAGAAACATGTATTTTCTGTGCATTTTTTTTTTCCTTTTACTTAAAAAAGTAGAACAATTTTTAGATCAATTTCTTTCACATGAATCATATAACTTTTGCTAGGTTGTTATGTTAATTTAACACCATTTTCTTTTATTAAAGAATCCCGGTACATTCAGCATCTTTTAGATGCTATTTTTGAAAATTAAATGTGTGTTTCTCTCTGAAAAGAGACGAGAACTTGTGTCATTGCATTCTTAACACCACTTAATTAATTTAAATTGCTATCTCAAAACTATAAGAGTGTTATTGTATCTTTTCTGTTTATATTTGGTCAGAGGACTAAACTAAGGTTTTAATTTTTTAAATCTTTATCAAACAAAATAACTTACAAACTTAATTTAAAATAACCGACACAAATCTCCATAAATTTAAAAAGCATTCGGTCAAACTGTTTTTTTTTTTTTTTTTTTTTTGCGGAGAAAAGCCCGTAGGCATATATTAATACCAGAATTCAGATTACAGTGTAACCAAGCTAGAGAAAATGCTCGTCCCTGTAATACAAATTCCCCAGACCTCCTATTCCCTGAAAAAAGGGTATGTATACCCTGTGTAATCCCAATTCCCGATTCTACCTCTTCTAGCTAGATTGTCAGCCAAAACATTTTGGCATCTCGGAATAAAGTAGCAGATGAACCCAGAATTTTCCCTGAATCTTGTCCAGAGTTTGAAGACCTCATGAAATGCCGTCCACTCAATTTCCATTGGTGGAGTTGCTGTCTGACACACCCTCGCTAAACCAAATTGTCTATTAGAAAAACACATTCACTACATCCCTGAGCCGACACATATGAGACAGCATTGAGCAAAGCCAGCGCCTCCGATTGAAGAGGGCAGCAAGAAACAACCCCCACCGAATGGTATGCACACAGCTCATCTCCCCTGAGAAGGACCCAACCGGCTCCCCCCTGCCAGCCATGTGACCACGAGCCATCCGTGAAACATCTGAAACCACTAGTGCTTATCCCTTGGCCGTCATATGTAAGGTCGGTTCGATCCAGAACAGTCGATGTATTCAATGTCACTGTTTTCGCAAGAGTGGTTTCTGTATGAATCAAAGAGAGATACCTGTTAAATTTTTGGATCGAAGGCATCTTTGCCCCATAGACAAGGTCATTTCGGCATCTCCACAGGCTCCATAAAATGCAAACGAACCGTTCCCATTGATCATCATCAAGCCTGTTGGATACTTCCATGCACAAATCAAAGAAGGTGTTGGGGAGGCTATGGGACCTAATATTTAAATCCGAGCCAAACCAGCATCCCCTCTCAAAAGGGCAATTGAAGAAGACGTGTGATATGTCCTCCTCTCCATTCTTGCATATCTGACAGACATTGTCCATTCGGATCCCCCTTCTTACCAGAACAGCCGCCAGTGGAATAGCAAAATGGGCTAGACGCCATAGAAACATCCTAAGCTTGGGCGGAACCAACCCCTTTTTCCAAATTATCCCCCATATTGGAGAGTGGGGCCGGCTATGCTGACCCTACTGCTGCACGAGGGTTTGGTACATACCCTTGACAGTAAAATTCCCGGTCGATGCCGGCAGGAATACAAGGGAGTCCCGAGCACCAGTCTCTGTGGGTGGTGGGATGGAGTCAAGAATGAGCATGCAGGTTGAGTAGCCGAAAGAATCAATCAGTTTCTGGACATCCCACCCATTGGATATTCCACACCTGAAATTGCGAACCTTCCACTGCCTATGCTGAGGTGATGAGGGCCTAACTAGATGTCCATTTGGGAACCAAGGCTCCCCGAAAGCCCCACAAAGAGAGCCATCCCCAATTTTCCAGCGCAGGAGCGGTTGCAAGGAGTCCCTCAACGCCATTAATGATCTCCAAAAAGAAGTGCATCTGTAATTCCGACCCGATTGCCAAAGCAGGCTTCTAGGTAGATATTTGGCCCTCACTAGCTCCACCCACACTACATTCCTGTTAGAGGCAACCGCCCAGAGAGACTTAGCCAGCAACGCATCATTTACCTTTTCTAGGTCCCGGTTTGGTCAAACTGTTGTGATGCTATCCGAATATATTTAGGTGTTGGTTTGAAGACAATTAATGGGCCCAGCCCATTTTGCTTTTACCATCGGCTAGAAGCCAAACCGATGGCTTTTTGATGTTTTTGCCATCGGTAGAAAAGTCAAACCGTTGGCATTTGATGGCCTTTGCTGTCGGTATGAAAATCACACCGATGGTGATTTTGGCACTTTCCCATCGGTTTGGGGTGAAGCCGTTGGCGTTGTTGGCGTTGATTTTTTGGTTAAAAGGTGCAGCCGTAATTTTTCTGAGTGAGCCACTTCGTTGTTTTCTTGTGAGTCGCTGCTTGTCTCATCAAGTCTTTCTAAGTTTTGCTCTCTTCTTTTTGAAACTTGTAAGAGAGTGCTATTGAGTTTTATGATCTCTTGTACTTGTAAGACTTTTTTGATCTAGTGGATTTGTGCCGTATACTCCTGTGGTTTTCTCCCGAAAGAATTTCTATATAAAATCTTGTGTCTTCTCTTATTTCTTGTGCTTGCTTGCTTACTGTTTGGTGTCTTGTGTGATTCCTCTATTACCCCATTTATTATTTTGCCCAACAAGTGGTATCAGAGTCAATCTACACTGCCGTCATATCTGATCGGTAGTTCAAGGACGAAGGTCGCTCTTCCATTTGCTCCGCTGCAGTTTGAGGTAAATTTTTGAAAGGGAGGAGAGTAGTAGTAGTGGTACCATGATTAAATTGACATCCACAAACTATTCTATTTGGAAGTTCAGAATGGAGAATATGTTGTTTTGTAAAAATGCCTATGAACCAGTAACCGGTGTGAACCAAACACAACCACTGATACTGCTTGGACCACATCCAATCGTAAAACCGTTGCTTTGATTAGACGGTAGATTGATGATTCGGTATTTCATCATGTTTCAACCGAAACCAATGCCAAAAAATTGTGGGAGAAGTTTGAAAGTATGTATGAGTGCAAAACAGTCCAAAACAAAATCTTTCTCATTCGAACTTGTGAACATGAAGTATCATGAGGGCTCATCTGTGAGTGAGCATTTGAGTCGGTTTCAGAATTGTGTGAATCAGCTGTGTACTATAAAATTAGCTTTGAAAGAAGAAGTACAAGCTTTAATTATTTTGAGTTCCTCACCGGATAGTTGAAAGAATTGCAAGCCTCAAATAAATCCTAAAATTATTACGCATCTTATATCTTGAAAATAGAGACATTACTGGCGGCTCAACCCTCCAAATGCCGTTAAGGTTCTTACTCTAATCAATCTAAAAAGTAAACTCTCCTAAAAAAATTACTCGTAAGAAAAGATGGATGCATGACCAGAGTTTTGGTTCATTGTGAAGACTTTGTTTTATGGTTACCTTTTAATTAAGCTGTGACTTTAGTGAAGCAAAATCCAATAAACTTGGTAAAAGAACAATAATACAAAAATTAAAATAAGAGATCCCACTACTAATATTCTAAATGAACAATTTATACAATAATTAAAATTACACTAAAAGCGAGATTACGAACTTATAATGGTATGCATATTACATATTAGCACATGCTATAGATTTATATATCCATTTTTAACGTTCAAATAGTTTATCCGAGTTGCTCAACATGATCTTCATATAAAAATGTATTTGAACCTCAAATTTTACATATCTTACATAGATAAAAAAAATACTATTTTCAAAAGATTCATAATATTTAAATCAAATAATTTTCAATGTATCTAAATAAATAACAAACAAATATAAAAATTGGTCTTCAAATATACTTTCATCAATATAGTTCTATAATACGGACCGCTCCCCAATACATGTACATATCACATGAGCCTAGCTCGAAAACTAGCATAAGACGAATAACTTCTAGAAATGTGATCTGTAACCCGCGTGCGCGCACATGTCATGCTCATAACATATACAGTGAAATTAGCTATATATTTTGTTATTTATCAGATGATTTCAAACCTTCAACTCTTAATAAATTATCAAGGGGGATTTCATGCATGCTCCTCCAAAACTTCAAAAATTTCTATTCTTCCCTTTAAAATTCATAATATCACATTTACTCGTCTTAATTTCGAAAACTCACAAATTTACTCAATTTATTGTCTTTTCTATTAAAACTCATTTAAATTTATAAAATTTCCATTTGATTCTTTATTAAAAAATAAATATATTCAATCTTTTAATTGTATATTTCCAGAGACAAATGGTTCAATTTATTACTTGTGACGCGCACGTAGTGCCATTTAGGCATACATTTGTGTGCACGTCGCAAGTAAGAAAATGATCTATTTATCCTCACAGTCTTCTAATTAGAAGACCAAACATTTCTCTTAAACATGCTATATTTTTTATTTTTGTAATGAAGGGTAAAATGAGTACTTTATAAATTTACAATGAATTTTAAAAGAAAAGAGAATAAATTGAATAAATTTGTGAGTTTTTGAAATTTTGAGGGGTAAATATCATATTGTCAACTTTAGAGGGAAAATACGTAATTTTGAAGTTTTTGAAGGGCATGCATAAAATTCCCCCAATTATCAAATAGTTTTTAAATTCATATACTTTCTCTATGCATCCGATCCGACCAACATGTCCAATTAATATTTGATTTTCAAGTAATTTTAAATTAATTAAAATATGTGGTAAAAGTCGTCAACTACAGAGGAGAAAATTTTGATCAGAAAGGTGTAGAAACTCCAAAACGCAAGAGCAAATTGGAAAAAATTTAAACTGCGCTCATTAGAAGAGAGCATACGATTTCAATTGACAGAATTCGACGAGTAAAAAAGCACTAGTTGAAATCTCGTGAAAATGATAGAGATTTGATGAGAATTAGAATTAGTGGAGTAAAAATACATTATTACTCTTTTTTGTCGTGGCCTAAAAAGAGGAGCGGTATCGGTGAAATTTAATTGTAAATATTATTTCATCTTCTCGTTTCAGGCCACCTTCTCTCTTATGTTCCGAAGTTTGTTTTGTATAGAGTTGTATGTTTTGAAATCTTAACTAAAATCGTAGTGGCAAGATATGTAAATTGCGAGATAATTTTGGTATTTTTAAGTCTTTATTAATAAATTTTTGGGTAGGTTGGATTGGTGTCTTCCGATAAGCAAAATTTAATTCTAAATCAACTTTATTAAATTCTTCTCTATTGAAATGAATTAAAATCTCATTTGATGAGAGTCCAATACAAATCAACAAATGTAATTGATGCGGTTGTCCTATTTTTTATATGGATATTGTGATGTTTTTTTTTTACATGTTCATATTCCGAGCCAGCGATAAAACATTCTGGATATTTGGTTTTCTTATAATTTATAATATGTAAATTTATTATCTAAGTATAACAGCCTTAAATAAAATCAACAAATAAGATGATTAACAAATAAGATGTTCTTAAATTTGATTCACTGTGATTTCAACCTGAATTATCCTATTTTATATACGGATCCTGATAATTGTCTCCGCACTCCTTTCTCCCCCATTATCTCCCCTTTTAATTTCCATGACTACCATGGGGACCACTAAAACACTAATAAAAGATGACTATTTATTATTTAACAAGAAGTATCAAATTATTTAACAGGAACAATATAAGTATTAATCTCTATGAAGAGAACTATATTTTCGTACATAAATAATGTCCCCGCACATAACTTCCATAACTAATTTGGGAGAATCGTCCCTGCACAATTTCCTTATATAATATGTACGTCCCACACAGTTTATAAAGTATTAATACCTATGAACAAAATATTTATATCTATGCATGGAAGTAGTTATACCTATGCACGAAAGTATTTTAACGTAAATATATGTCTCTCCAACCAAATCTCTCAAACTGTCCCTGCACCATAAATATCTGTGGGGACCACTCAAACTAAATGGGGGGGGGGGGGGGACCAAGGGAGGACCATATACATTTCTTAAAATATCAATATTGTCATGACTATATGGGGGGGGCGCAATATTTAATATTTGTTTACATATGGCGCAGGATGACATCTGAAATATTAATTTCAAGTATTGAAAGTATTTATATCTATGCACTAAAGTATTTATATGCATATACATTGTACAAAGTTTAATCTTCAGGCATTTGATCATATTAAGTTACACATCAAAGTATTAATATCTTATTTTACAAGTATTAATATCTTATTTAGCAAGTATTGATACCTATGCACTGAAGTATTTATATCTATGAGATCAATTTTTTTTGTTATAGGAAGGTTGATGCGAGGATACGGGGTTCCTACTATTTCATTAGAGGAAGGTTGACGCGGGGACCATTGGAGGACTAAAAAAGGGGAATCATCATATCAAGTTACGCATGGAAGTATTAATATCTTACTTTAAAAGTATTAATCTGTTATATCTCAAGTATTTATACCTATGAATGTTCACGCGGGGACAAGTGTAGGAATTGAAAAAGAGGACCATATAATTAGTGGAGATCACGATACAACATTCCTTCACTGTAGTCCAGGAAACAGGAAACAAGAGTGTGGAGATTTATATAATTATTATTTATATACAACAAAAACCATTTTTTTTTTGAAGCCTGACAGCAGCTGCCAAGTGGCTTTTTCATAAGACATTATATTCTTTTTTATGTGCTTACTTGCTACATTAGACTTGCTTGTCCGTATGCGCTCCACTTGAATTCATATTTACCCGAGTTACCTCATTTTTTGAAACACGTATTCTCTGTATTAATTGGAATTTTTTGAGTTAATTAATCTCAACCGTCCGATTTTAAACCGAACCGGTTCCTACCTATAACACAAGGGGCTTTTCAATATTAATACGGATTTAGTCTGCACGAATTTTAAAACAGATCAGACGGTTGATATTCATTAACTCAAAAGATTCCTTTTTGAGTTAATGCAGAGGATACGAATTCTATTTTTTGAGTCTGAATCTGGTCCGGTCGTTTTATACTAGCACGAATTTTAAAGGACCCTGCATTACAGACTTGAACCGGATTGATTCTGTGATCGGACGGTCCGGATTGAAATGGTGCATTACCTCGTAGGATCCGGACTCGCTGCAGTCGGCTTGACGCGTTCTAACGGCAAGTTGCGTTCAACTGAGTCAAGAATGCGGTCAGAAATAGAGTCCTGTCTTTTCCGAATCGTTTCTAGTGAATAGTTTCATGTAACGGGTCATATGCATCTAAAAGAAAGCCAAAGTTTAGCTCCCGAAACGAGACCATATCGGTCCATAAGTCCATAAGAGCCGTTTGTTACGACCCGCCACATGGAAAGAGATATCTGATTGAGAAGAGAATTTGTGGATTCTTAAATAATCAAGATCGGCTCGTTTTCCTCCGAGATTGTTTCCTTTTTTACTTTCTTGTTCTTTCATCGTCTTATTTTTTTTCTTTCATATTAATTTAGCTCTTGTCGGGATTTTCTAGAGCCGATCTACCACCAGAGAAGGTAAACCTTAAAGGCCACCTCGATTCTAATTATCTTTTAACAATTCAAATCTTATTTCTTCTATTAAAGATCCTGCAGGAGATCTGACGTTTTTCCTTGTAATTGTTTTCTTTCAATTTATTGTAAGCAATTTTCGCACAGAAATTTTTATCTCCCTATTAAAATATTGATGTTTATTGCTTTGTTTCTGTCTATCCAATCTTTTGCTTGAAACCCTAACAAAATCGATCTCCCAATCAGGCAAATCAAAAGAGGCAGAGATGCTGGAACAACTCTTGATCTTCACACGAGGCGGCCTCGTGCTGTGGTCGTCATGCCGCGCGTTTGGGAACGCTCTCAAGGGTTCTCCAATCGACGCCTTGATCAGATCGTGCCTCCTGGAGGAGCGTTCGGCCGATTCCTCTTTCTCCCATGAGTCGTACACGCTCAAGTGGGCCTTCCACAACGAGCTTGGCCTCGTATTTGTTGCTGTGTACCAACGTATTCTCCACCTTCTATATGTAGACGATCTGCTTTCGTTGGTTCGTCGGGAATTCTCTGCTGTTTATGATCCCAAGCGCACAGTTTACGATGATTTTGACGAGACTTTTCGTCAGCTTCAGATGGAGGCAGAGGCACGTGTGGAGGAGATGAAGAAGTTGAAGCAGTCTGGCCGGGCTCCACCAGTACAGTCTAAGAAAGGTGGTGCTGGGCAGCGTGCTCTTACCGGCTCCCAAGGTAATGGTACCAAGAAGGGAAGCGGTGGCGGTTCTACAAAGGATGATTCTGATGGTGATACTGGAAATGGTAGGTTAGTATCTAATGGGGTAGAGAATGGTGCGAAGGGTTCCAACAAGTCCCGTGTACCTAGTAAGGGCAAGGAGAATGGCGCACCTGATACAGGGGCGTTTGATGTAAATAAGCTGAAAATGCGGTCGAAGACCGGGAAGAAGAGTGATGATGACAAGAAGTCAGGTCCCACTAAGGGACAACCCAAGAAGGCGGTAAAGAAGAAAAGGGTTTGGGATGACGCTCCGAAAGAGGAGCCAAAGTTAGATTTCACTGACGAGAAAGGGGATGAGGGGATGGAGCGTGAGGTGGCGGTGATTCGTGGAGAGAGCATGATGGATAAAGAGGAGGTGATTAGTAGCGAGAGTGAGGGAGAAGAGGAGGATGAGGTTGAGGGTGTGAAGCCAGGGGCTAAGAAGAAGGGTTGGTTTACTTCCATGTTTAAGAGGTAATCTGAGTTTAGAGTAAATTGCAAAAGAATTCTAATTGAGGCATACTTTCAGCAATTAATTAAATACCAGACACTTGCATTGTTAGAGGCTTGATTCAAAGTAATTAGGAAATATTGGAAAGAACTTGTTGTTGATGCTGCTGCCCTATTTGAGCAGTCTGCTATTTTAAATTGTCTACTGTTTGGAATTTTGGGAATGCCTCTTAGCTCCCAATGCTTAGATGCCTGGGGCTTCTGTTGATTTTGTAAAATTGAGGGCCGTCATTGGTAATAGGGAAATTGCATGCTTTCTGCTTGGTTTTCTTTTAAGTGAAATTTGTCCTTAGGTATAGTCTGCCCTTCTGAACTAATATTTCACTTCATTAACATTTTTCTTTTATGAACTCAGTATTGCTGGCAACAACTCTCTTGAGAAAGCTGATCTTCAACCAGCACTGAAAGCTCTCAAGGATAGGCTAATGACTAAGAATGTGGTATGTATTTGTTATTGATCCTTGTGCATTTTGATCTTTTTCGGTTTCTTATTGTTCCAGCAATGAACTCTGATCTTGGGAATATAATTACAGGCTGAAGAAATAGCTGAAAAGCTTTGTGAATCAGTGGCGAACAGTCTGGAAGGAAAGAAGCTTGGATCTTTCACCAGAATATCCTCCACTGTTCAGGTTCGTTGATCATTTTTGTACCATTATGCACTTTGCCAGATTTCAATTTCAGTTTTTGTATATCGATGTTTAGTTCGGGTTATTTCATAATTTTTGGTTCTTTCAACTGATTTTGAGCTTATCCATAGAGAATACCTCACTTCGAATGTAGACCCCAACTAACTGTAAGCTACAGGCAATGGCGCTGCCTTTCGCCACGCCACCTTTGTATGAATTTGAATATATTGTGATGATTATTTCAGACAGCAATGGAAGAAGCACTTCTTCGTATCCTGACCCCAAGACGGTCTATTGACATCTTACGAGATGTTCATGCTGCCAAGGAGCAAGGAAGGCCATATGTCGTTGTCTTTGTCGGCGTAAATGGTGTTGGCAAATCCACTAACCTTGCCAAGGTCGTGTCCTTTTTCATAGTTTCTGGTTTTTGAAATATTTAAGCCAATTTCTTTTGCCCATTATATTAATGTGCCGATAATATGGAAATTCAGGTTGCGTACTGGCTTCTCCAGCATGATGTGAGTGTCACGCTTGCTGCTTGCGATACCTTCAGGTCAGGTGCAGTTGAGCAGCTCAGGACTCATGCACGTCGGCTTCAGGTAATCCTTGATTTTAGATCTCGTCTTCATTGCCATTTTAAGTAGTTTTCCTCACCACTTGTTCTAGTATGTGGGATGGAAAGTATTTAATACCAATTTCTGTACCTGTTCTTTTTTTTACCATATTGTGACCAGGTTTGGTACCTTATTTTTCTTTTTTGGCTTAGTTTTTAAATGTAATTCAGGCTTAACTGGGTGTGACTGTGCTAAATTTGTTTACCATTGCAAAGTTTAGGGTCAATGCAAATATACTAGTGCAATTGAAGGTTAATTGAAGCTTTGTGGAGAGTTGCATTTTACCATATTGTGCAAAAGAGACCAATTTGTGAATATTAACTTGCCAAAATGCTCTATTTTAGTCTTCAAGTTCAACGTTTTTCATTTCTTACGTCACAGTATTACACTGTTACTAGATAGGAAAGAAATTTAAAAAAAAAAGGAAATTGTTTTAAAGCTGTTATACCTCCTCGAGACTAGAATAGACAAGTGCAATCTGACATGAAACGTACTTGACAGATACCTATATTCGAGAAGGGGTATGAAAAGGATCCGGCAATTGTTGCTAAAGAAGCTATTCAAGAAGCTGCTCGTAATAAATCAGATGTTGTTCTTGTTGATACGGCTGGTCGCATGCAGGTAATTTTGTTATTCTTCTCTTACCGGAAAAAAGTATCTTGGTTGAAGATAATTGAGAACAGTGATAATAATCTTGGATTTCAATACTAATCAAATCTTAGTTCTGACAATATTATTATATTTTCACTTTATTCAGTTTGGTTGCTGATTCTTGTAATTAGATGATTACTTAATTGTATTAAACAAAGCTACATTGAGCAATCGAGTGTTAATTTGTGCTTAACTGCTGTTAAATCGGGCTCACGTAGGGGAACAATTCAGTCTGGTTGCGTACCAGTCAGGTTTTTTTTTTACAAGCCAAATTTGGAACTTCAGACTTAGAATTGACGCCAATTCCCTTGAATATATAAGTTTCACATAGCATATATTCTAATTCTTCTTTTGGATTATAGGATAATGAGCCACTGATGAGGGCATTGTCCAAGCTGATCAACCTCAATAATCCTGATCTGGTTTTGTTTGTTGGAGAGGCACTTGTCGGTAATGATGCAGTTGATCAACTCTCAAAATTCGATCAGGTATTTGAACTGCTTGGACCCTTTTTCTCGAGTTTGCTTTGTAGCTAATGGGTAAAGGCCATTTATCCATTCCCTCTTGTTGTTGCCTGTTGCTTAATTTTTTTTTTTTTTCACAAACATGAGTAGCCTTATGCAGTGTGGGTTAATATTCAGTGCAATATGAATTGATAACCCGATGAGCACAGAGTGTGAGTTGCAAAAACCTGAAAGCGAGAGGTGAAAACACAAATGCATGCTGTTCATGCATGGAATGGATTCCAATTTTACAAATTCCCCATATATCTCTTTTGCATTATTCTTGTATTATATGTAAATTGCACCCTGCCCTTGTTTATTCTGGAGACACTAGGAAGTTGTTACGTATAAAACTCGTATAGTAATATGACTTTATTAGAAATTTGGAAACTCAACTAAGGTTTAGGTTTCTTTATAAAGTCGTATAGCCAAATTTAATACCACATTCCTTAAGAGTAGATTCTTCTTGCAACCATAATTTGCTTTTTTTTTTTTACTTTCTTAAAGTAAATCAATGGAGCTTATTACATTGTTATTGGTATCTAATAATCGACAAAAATTTCCATGCACAGGAATTTTTTTTTCTCAAACTCCCATGTCAATTTTATCAAATACTTCGTATGAGCCTGTCATTTTGATCTGAAAAAAATGTTTGTATGGACACAAGAGAGATCTTAGAATGATTTTCTTCATGTATCAAGGAAAAAGAAATTTGACATTTACCTATAAAAAAATAAGATTAGAGGCACATATTTTCACTGTGTTTGTTAAGATGTTATTATGATTATTCTGCACAATTCCGTGCCCTTGAGAGAAGTTCTTTTACTTTTGTAGACCACTGCTAATACTCCTGAAGCAATACTAAGTTTTGATCCTAAAGTTTATATTTTGTTTTGCCACTATGGTTTTATTGATTTAATAACTCATTTTTGTTGTCTTGTTTTGCAGAAATTGGCTGACCTTTCTACTGTTGCAAATGCAAGGCTGATTGATGGTATCCTGCTCACTAAATTCGACACAATTGATGATAAGGTATGTATAACCTATAAGAAATTAACACCCTTTTTTCGTGCCTTCTTTCTTCTTTGGCTTGTTTCTTGTTCAATTGCAGAAATCACGATTGTCTTATTCAAAGTAATATATACCAATAGATGCCAGAAGTTGTACCTGCGCCAAATTAGTCTGATAGTATACGGTTTTCCCTCTTGCTTTTAATGATGATGATTATAATAAATTGTAGGTTGGTGCGGCGCTTTCTATGGTATACATATCTGGAGCTCCTGTGATGTTTGTTGGCTGTGGGCAATCATACACTGACCTCAAGAAACTGAACGTCAAATCTATAGTCAAAACTCTCCTCAAGTGAATGTACTCTTTTAACTATCCCCTCATGTGATATGTACCTTGTACTATTGTGTTCTCTCCTATGATGCACTGCTTGTTCTCTCTGTGTGGTCTTTAAATCCCCTATGACCTCGTCTACTTGGCTCTGAATATGGTGTAGTCTGTCACAACCATTAAAAATTATTAATATCGTTGATGTTGATGTTACATTATGGTCGTTTTCTGTTGATGTTTTTCTTGTGTTTGTTTCTTTTGTCGAGAAAACAGCTTCTAAGTTGGTAGGCTTGTATAGAATTGCTTCTATATTTTTGCAGAGGTTACTTCGACAAACTGTGTTAAACACTATGTTACTCGGATACTTCAGATTTAGCGTCATACCCGTATCGTAAACGTATTGGATACCGATATGCCTTGATACGATACTGATATGTATCGGTTTACGTGGTGTATCCCTATTCGTCGATACGGTTGTGATACGCATTAATTTTTCGCGGATACGTCTGTCTCAGTGAGGATACGTGAAGGATACGTCTAATTAGGTTTCAAACTTTTGATTCTCCTTCCCGCTCCGAAGTAAAAGAAAAATAAAAAAAAACTAGTGACGTGATGGCTGCTCTCTCTGGATGTGACGAGACAGCTCTGCTTGCCTCTCCGCCATCTCCGCTCGGCCTATCTCCGTTGTCTGTCTCTTTTCTCCGACCTGATAAGATTATACGACTTATATCATAAACTAGCAATTGCTTTGGGAGAATGTGGTTACTAAATTTGATGATGGATACAATTTGAAATTGAAGAATGTAGTTTGAAATTCAAGAACGCGATTTGCAATTGTGCCATTTTCTTTTTAATTATTTGGTTTTACAAGCCTGATAAGAATGCAGTTGTGTCAGAGGAGTCAATTCAACAATTTAAGATTGCGATTTGCAATTGTGCTATTTTTCTTTGCAATTGTATCAGAGGAGTCAGTCCAGGGTAACTAATAGAAGTAAAGCATATATGAATCTATTCTGGCACAATATTCAGCCAAATTTAAAATTAGACTTGACTTGACTTCAGTGAATTTAACTATTTCTTGTTTTTCTCATACAACTGATGTATCTTTGATTAACATCCTTGGTTATTTTTCAAATTAGCATAATTGTGGACTGCAAGAAATTCAATTAATCTTACTTGGATATTTTCTTACTGGTACAAAGCTGTTGGACAATTGATAAACCCTATTAATATTTCAAGCAATTCGAGTCTGATTCAAATTTAATGATGATTTAACACACTATATCTTCTCTGTGTTATTTTTCATAATGTACTTGCTATGTTATCTGACTTCTGCCATATTAACTGAAAATCTGAACCTAATTATCCATGTGCCACGTACAGATATGATCTAAAATAAGTTTACAAACTTTTGCACCTGTAATGCAATTCAATTCTCAATCCAGATTCACAAATAAAGAATGTAGATCATGATATGAATCTTGATTGGACAAACCTAGAGGGAAGCATGTACTTATCTATTGTTATGCTTAATTAATGTGACTGCACATTTTTCTGTATAGGCTGGCAGAGAAACAATCCTTGAGGCCTTGAACAAAATGGAAATTGTTCAGGAGTATGCTGTAGAACCTTGGTTACTTGTACTTTCAATGTATAGGTTGTTAAATGATTTGTAATTTTCTGATCATGTATAGGTTGTTAACCGAATTAATAATATAATTAAAATAATAAAAAATAATATATATAATTACCGTATCGTATTCTAGATTTTTGTAAATCGCTGTATCGCCTTATCCGATATGATATCCATACTTGTATTCATGCAACATAAGTTAAACATATATATTCTTAGAAAATCTCCTGATCACTTTAAAGTGACATCCTTCTGACTGGTTCCTTATGTGCGTCCTAATTCAGAATTGGGAAGTTCTGAAAATTTTCATAGGCCGACACCTAAACAAAACAAGATAAAAACGAAACATACAGGAGTGCGTCTTAACAATACAATATTTGGAGTGAAACTGGGGTGTTTTGAGAGATTTTTTATTATTTGAATAAAGGTTGAAGTTCAAACTATCCAACTATTTAATATTTACAGATGATTGTTCTTTCCGTGTTTCGAATTGATTTGACGAGCTTAATTTTGGAATCTATCAAATTGACTTTACACGGCAATTTTCTTTTATTGTTTGACTAAATTAAATAAAAAATCTTTAATTTTACATATAAACATATTATTTGTAAATTATATTGGTTTTAACTGTTTGAATGTCTTTTAAAATTAATCTGATAAATTTTGGAGTAAAGCCACTACAAAACTTTGATGAGCTTAAAAGAACATCCTAATTCTACTCAAATATTTGCTAAAATGATAGGTCTCGAATTGGGGTGGTAAAAAAGCTCGTAGTTTGTGGTTCGATCGTGACTCGCATCTGACTTGCTTGGTGGCTTGGTTCAGATTAAACTAGTTCAAGTTGGGGCCTAGCTTTCTCGCCAGCTCGGCTAGGTATGAATTTGTGTGTATTTTATGTTATCTAGTTCGGTCCAGCTCAGTTCAGCTCGGTCCAAAAAGTTTGTAGAATTTATTTTCTTCTTTAAACAAGGTCTAACTAGACTCAGCGAGCTAGCTCGTCAGCTTGGCCGAGTTCGCGAGATTTCAACTCAGACCCCTAAAGTCAGCTCGGTCCAGCTCGTGAGATTTCAGCTCGGACTCCTAAAGTAGCTCAATCCAGCTCGCTCGGTAAATAAACGAGCCGATTACAAGCTGAACTCTAGTCTCGAAATTTGACAAGCTAATACCGGTGAAGAACTTGGACCCATGTGTGTTTTCTCAGTACCAGCCCAATTACGCAACAAAGTTATCACCTTGTTGCTCATAAAAGGAAAAAAAAAAAAAAAACATTCTATCTGCGCCTCTGCGGTTTACCCAACAAATACTAAAATTAGAAAAGGGCCGATCTGCAAGTTCATAAACTTTTTGCTATGTAACAGGACCGTCTCTGTCTCGTATATTTGATTCAAATGGATGCAGGTGTATAAGGGAACCTCTTTTTTAAAAAGAATAAATAAATTGAAAAGCCCATTTAGTGATTCAATTTAGGGCTAATTCTGTTTTTAGAGGGTGGGCTCCTAAAAAATTTACGGATAATTAGTGCTTTCTGGGTTTCTCCTAATCTCAAAGAACGAAACCAAAATGAAGGATGCGATGCGTAGGTACTGAGGTCTTTATCACTGTTACCTCTAAAACTTTTTGTATATGCGAAGTAGAATATGAGGTTCAGTGAATTTTCCAGATGATATTATTTTGCAACTGTAAAGTTGTAATTCCATGATAGCAACTCTATGATATTGCACGTTTTCTACAGGGCTTATTGTATCAATTAATTTGATCAAATGGATGCTCGAACTGTAGTACTGTACGGTTCGACGTAGCAATTTGTCTCTGATGTGATAGCTTGTTATGTCTGCAGCTTTGCTTTGGTACCAGTCCAAATACAAGTTGTACTGGCATGGGTATTGTTGAACTTTGACCACACATTGCTCTTCTAATTCAATGCTGAACTATGACAATTCAACCTCTACCCTTTTCCTATAGGATCTGGTAAGAAATTTCAGCTACCGGCTATGAAGCTGGTCAAGGTGCATGTCTGAAACCCTTTGTTCAATCTTTTGCCATTTTATTGCAGACTGTCAGTTGCCAATTTCATTACTGTTTATTGTTGTGACGTGAACCCCCGAATGCTTAAAATTTTTAGAGTGTGTTTTTCAATTGTCAGTACATTTGATCTACCCTACTAATTACCCAAATCATCGAAATAACTTGTGTTTCATGTCTGTGTGCTAATTTGAACATTAAATGAGACAATTTTGTTCATATCACCACTTGGAAAATATATTCTTTGTTCAAATAATTAGAGTGTTTCTGTTCATTGTTCTTAAATCAGTTGAAATGACTACTTGATGTATCTCATATTTGTAAGCATTCTTAATTAACAATTCAATCTATGGTCATATTGGAATTCTTAATTGGACAGAAATGAAGCAAGCCAAAACAACTACCCACATTTTTAGTGATGAACTACATTTGATAATGGGCCTTAAGAAAAGGAAGTACATTTATTGGATTTAATTTGAACATAAGCCTTAATAAAGGTCACTTATGTGTTGTGATATCAAATTTGTAAGCCATCTGGGCCTTGTTTGGCATAGTTTATCTACTGTGATCCTATTATTTAGTTATAACTTTATCCTAGGCAAAAAAAATTCAACTTCCTATTTACTGATTATATCACTGAACCTACTAAATATTATTTTCTTTTTGGAAATAGAGACTAAAATAATACAGTTGCTGTTTGCTTATGTCTTCAATAGTTTAGGTCATAAATTCCCAGTATGGTACCACCTGATTTGAGTAGCACAGTATCAAAAGCAAATAGCTGTTGTACCAGTTTTAGGTACGCGCAATGCCGTGAGCTGGTAGCTAATAATCTCCAAATTAAGGCGCTAACCTAGTTGCCGCAGTTCAGAACCTTCATTTCACTTTTACTGGACCCACCGGCATTATATATAATTACCAAAAAGCTCTAAATTATATCATGCTTTACACATAATGGAGAACCTAACATATTCTCTAATCTCTGGTAGTAAAGGAGAAGAGCCTTCTTGTAGAAGGAAATTTGGCATCTCTCTCTTTTTCTTTTCTTTTCTTTCTTTTTTCATTTGTTCAGATGCCTTACGGCTAAGTGCGCAGGTTGGTGTAAACGCATTAGCCGACCCTTTTGGAAAAATACACCTTTATCTTGCATTTAACTGCTGTGAAATTATCAGCTGCATTGTCAATAAGCTTATAAATCCTCAAAATATCACATCTATCCCTACAAAAAAATGTAAGTTACCTTTTATTACTACACCCCTACTTACCCACTTCTTGTGTAAATGAAGAAAAAAAAATGGGTACTGGTGCATAGGATAATTTCTCATGCTTTACTGAGTTACATGAGATGTACATAATGGTACTGCTAATGCCCTTCATATTTAAGAATACATAGGATAATTTCTCATGCTTTACTGAGTTACATGAGATGTACATAATGGTACTGCTAATGTACATCATATTTAAGAATACATTAAGGGCATATACATCAAATATTACTTACTATCTAAATGATAGTTGTTGTTGGGATTTGGACTTTGGAAAGGTTTTTTGCTTTTTGGTTTATTCGATGTCGAGATAAGCATGAGAGGTTGGAATAAAATCGTCGATTCTTAAATTATTTTTTAATTTCGCAATGATTGATCTTGTGATGATGGTTGCTTGCTTGCTTGTGTTTCATGACTTAGAGGGCATAAGAAGAACAATACTTGTCTTATTCCAAAATGTATCATTTATTCACTTGGATGCCATCTTTGACCTTAAGTGAATGTTTTATAGATTTAATACAAACCTAAACAGGCGTCTCTATAGACAAAAGTACTAATAACAAAAAGTTGTTATGTAAAATAAAGAATAGGCATACATACGCAATGATTCTTGGAAGCTATTCATAGATGCTTTAGTGTAATTTGTTTGTTTCAACTAGATGTCTTTTACTGGTAAGATTTCTCAGTTTTTGCACATGAACACACAATGTCTCTGTTTCTTGTTAGAGAATACAGATGATGTATGTATGTATGTTTTGAGAATGCCAAACTGACATGGTTATCATCTATAGTACAAAATTATAAAAACATATCTCAAACTATTTAATCATAAAATTATATTTTCCATAAATAGTGGACCAAAATAAACTGGACTTCACATCCGGTGAAACTGAACCAATAGGTGAAACCCCAGGTGCACCTTAAAATGGATGCAAAGAGAGGCGCATAAACGTTTTGAGTTGACCATTAGGAATAAGATGCTACACAAATGAAATAAAATATCAAAGAGGTCTTTTTGATACTTTAAAAGAAGTCAATTTAAAATATGATACTTGAGGCACGAGTGTGATTGTGGAGCATCAACCACCTTTAATTCTACTCCAATTTAAAGCTTTTTGATAAATACAGAATAAAAATTATTTAATACTGGTAATTTTGTGAAGCTACATGAGTTCCTTGAAATATTGTAACTGTTTTGAGATTCTTTAAGGGTAGATATTACATGAGGTCGCCCAATTTTATCACCCGTTCATTTTTATCAATCAACTTTCATTTATCCTATTAGTTACTGTTAAAATTTATCCAAATTGGATCACTATTTGATTTTATCCAAATTGGATCACTATTTGATTTTATCCGATTTTCTATAATGACAATTTTTTGAGAATATATTTTTTGTTTGTTATGATTTGGATTTTGAAACTTTAGAATTTTTTCCGAGTCAATACTATACAATTGTAAAAGACGTGTGAGGTTTTTCACTTCACATGTAGATAGGGATGAAAACAGTGTGGATAATATCTGATCCGTATTTGAAAAATTATATGTGAATATCCGATATCCGAATATCCGTGTGAATATGGATACTGAAATGGTTTTATGTTTCAATTATCCATATCCGAATAGTAGATATATATCATATATTTTAATATATATTATGAAAAAAATATTGTTATTCACCATTAAAATTAGATAAATATTATGAACTTTGGTATTTTTTAATATTATTTTAATAAATATCCGATCCGATCCGTATCCGTATATGTATCCGGCTGATATCTGATCCGTATCCGTATCCGAAAAATTAAAAAAAATATGAATATGGTTTTACCACTACCGGCTCCGTATTCGCTCCGTTTTCACCCTGCATGTAGAACTTAAAACTAAACTTATATATATTTTAGAATTTAATAATTTGAAAAATAATTTAATTTGGATCCATTATAGTTTAAAAAAAAATTGAGTGACAAAATGAAATAATAAAATTGAGTGACCTCATGTAGAGTTCATACAAATATCAAGAAAAGATGTTTTTTCATGTGTAAACACACACACTGACACACACATCACAAAACAATTCGATATAGCACTGGATTTTGCACATAAAACAAAACATCTTATTTGGTTCGTTGTCTGATACATCCTATCTCGGAGAGAGTAGGCCGTATGAGGTTTGGACTTTGGGCTGAGCTCGTCATGTCGCGGGATGACAGGCTGAGATGTGGATCGAGTTTGGAACTCGGGGAGGTTTGGAGATATTCGGACTCTAACCTATGCGATATCTCTCTTGTTCAGAATTTCGACCCCTGTTTAATGGGCCTTCTTGCCTTATATAGGTTGTCCATAACCGTTATTTCGCGCGGTTATGAGAGACTGGGCGGTTATGCAAACCGTATCGGCAGTTATCCCGCGCAGAGGCGGTGCAAGCCAGTTTCGGGCTGAGCCTCGTGAGGCTTTATGAGGCTTTTTTGTTGGGCCTTGTTTGGATGGATCTCTGGGTTTTTCATATTAATTCCGGGTTGGCCTCTCAAGGAGGTCCGAATCCCGAGTTGGCCTATATTGTTTGATGGACCTCGGGCTTTTCATATTGATCCCGGGTTGGCCTTTCAAAGAGGTCCGAATTCCGGTTCTTTCATGACCCGTGACGAATTTGTTGAGGGCCTTGAAAACATGGCACTATCATTGTCAAAGCCTACAAATTGTACCAAAAGGATCCAATAAACGAGCACCTTTTTAATTAACAATTAATTAAAAAGTATTTTGAATTTGTTTGTAAAAATGGCACTTCCAAAAAGAGAAAGCTGATGTGGGGTACTCTATTGTGGTCTTAATTTGACAAGTTGCATGATTGCATCCTTTTTGGTTTGTTATATACTAAGTTTTGCCAAAAAGGAATGGAAGCGTTGGTTTTACGCGCACAAACGACATTTCATTACTAACATTCAAGGGTTCAAGTTTGTCAAGAATCCATTGGAAAGAAGAAAAGTTGAAAAGAGCAAAAGGGTTTTGTTATCAACAACCCGTTTTTATTTTTCTTTTGATTGTGTCGTAGATTTCTTTTATAGCCTTCTGCTGTCAGAACCAATGGATAACCTTATCTGGTCCCTCTTCATCCAGAAAAAAAAAAAGTATGTAAATTATTCTAAATAAAATAATAGAAAAATGTAAATATATATGGTATTTTACCATAAAAAAAGCACACTAATATATTAACAAAGCTAGTTTAACTTAGACAAAATAAATTATATATAACTAATACGCTGCATGAAATTAAACCAGCTGTGTCAATACAGCTTTTGGAAGTATGGTTGGGGTAAATTAAGGCCGAAATATAGAGCCCAAGGCCCAAGCCCAATCCACTTCCCTTTAACAATTATAAAATAAATAATGCAATTATCAGAAAGGGTGCTTGCCATGTGATACTCAGTGTAATGTTAATTGCAACATGCATGCATCAAACATTGTAAGTTGGAACCAAATCTAAAATCCCATTATTCTAGGAGGCTTCTCTATGACGAAAGCCCTAGACCAACCAACCTTTATCTCAAAATATCTTTTTTCTTTCTTTTTGCCATGAAAAGTTTGCCATCTTTAACACTTTCCAAGGGAAGATTGTGACGCTCCTGAGAGCTCCGGTTTGTGAACCCAAATCACACCAGAATTCATATCATTTTTGAATCGTTTGAGTTTGAATTTGATCCGTTTGTTATATTTTACCACCAAATTTAAAGGACCTCGTACTTTACAGACTTGTGTCAAATTGGTTCAGATTTGATCGGAAAGTTCGGACTCAAATTCAAATATAAGATCAGACAATTCAAAGAGTGAGCCTATGGTGCTATGCATAGCACGGATGGCTAGTGTACTACGGCTCAATATGGTACTTTTTAAAATCCTAACGGTCGATCCAACCGTTCAATGTGATAATCATATGAATATGTACTTGCAAACTAAATTTTATATTTTTTCGAATTTTTTTACTATTTTTTTAGATAGGTAGAAAAATCAGTGTTTTCTGAAAATTCTGGACCATCAAAATTCTACCTATCTAAAAAAATAGTAAAAAAATTCGAAAAAAAATATAAAATTTAGTTTGCAAGTACATATTCATATGGTTATCACATTGAACGGTTGGATCGACCGTTAGGATTTTAAAAAGTACCATATTGAGCCGTAGTACACTAGCCATCCTTGCTATGCATAGCACCATAGGCTCACTCCAATTCAAATTATGACTTGTAGCGTTGAGAATCAGCATTTGAAATCCGAATGAGAATCTTTTATGGATATTAAAACAATTGTATAACTTGAACTCCAAGATCATTAATTCTTGTAAAATACTAAAATATATATTAATTTTCTTAAATATTTTATTGGCGTCATTTTAAAGATTATTCTCCAACATCAAATTACATCAGAACCGTTGGATAAAATTTTATTTAAGGGTGATCATCTTGTAGAGGTCCATCCCATAGAGAATGGTCACCTTTGCAACTTTATCTGTTTCTCTTTCATATCTGATATCTACCTATTTTTCTATCTGTATATCTTAGTAGGAATCTCTTTTTTTTGTGGGCTGAAGTGACTAAAGCCACGCTCAGAGAAAAGCCTCTGTTCCAATGGTGTCTAGGATGAGGATCCAACTATCCAAGTAGCGAGATTATGTATTTTAATGATAGTGACCTTGCAACTTCATATTTTGTCAATAGTTTGATCAGTAAATATTATTTCTTTTACTAGTCAATACTTTAACAGAAAAAAAAAAATTACACATAATCTCCGGTGGTACCAAAAAGTAAAAAACACAGGTCTCCGCAAAGTCATAAGACCATGTATGGGGGCTGATGCCTGCCCAGTGCCGAAAGGTTAGGTGCAGATATCATTAACTTTCGAAAATAACTCGCCATTCAAATTTTAATCGTTATAGTGCATCTTGTTGTCTCTATCATTCGGTTTATAATTAATTATTGTGATGTATCTTGTTATTTGGATCATTCAATTTATAAGTGTTACGGTGTATCTTGAGTAGGATTAAAATGCACTGTTGATTTTGTGCTCCAATTATATTTCTCATTTATTTTGTTTTCAAAGTAAACAGTCGATGTGAACATCTCAATTCAAACTTTGAATAATTCAAGCGTATATCTATTCTTATTGTCCATGTATTTATTATCATGAAAATTGTAATTCCAGCTACAAATTTAAAATTGTAGATGTGTTTATATTACTTGAATTATAACTTGCATCGAATTTAAATCAATTTAACATCATTTAGATTATCATAAAAAAAACAAAAATATTTAACGAGTTAAATTTTAACAACGAAGGATGTATATGTAATTTAACATTTTAGTTTGGATAATATTTTCAAAGAAATTAAATGAATTGTGCTACAATAACTACAAGAGAAAAGGACTTATCTGCAACTTTTTCATATGGGAAGGGGACTTGTCAATAAATACCCGCCTGTGAAAAAACTTTAATTAGATCATAGGGGGAATTTCACGTATACCCCTCAAAAACTTCAAAATTATGTATTCCCCCTCTAAATTTCAAAAACACACAAATTTATCCATTTTATGTCTTTTATATTGAAACTCATTCTTAATTTATAAAATACCCATTTTACTCTTTATTAAAAGCATAAAACGCCCATCATACTCAAATTTGAATCTGAAGGGTTCCTCTACTGTCTGAACTGCTTTAAGATATGTGCACGCTAGATCAGCACGAATCTTGAAGCGAGCACACACAGATATTGAAGTGACGTGCACAGATCTTAATGCGATGCGCGCTGATTGAAATTGCTTTAAAATCTGTGTGCTCTAGATCAACACGAATCTTAAAGCCAACACGCACATATATTGAATCTATATGCACGGATCTTAATGCGATGCACGTGGATCGGACGATAGAGGAACTCTTTATATTCAAATTTGAGTCCGATGGACTTTTTATGCTTTTAATAAAGGGTAAAATGGGTATTTTATAAATTTAGAATGAGTTTTAATATGAAAAACAATAAAATAGGTAAATTTGTGAGTTTTTGAAGTTTAGAGGGGAAATACGTAATTTAAAGTTTAGAGGAGGAAATACGTAATTTTGAAGTTTTTGAGGGGTATACGTGAAATTCCCCTAGATTATAAGGTGTCCATTACGAAATTTTTCATATTTTCTTATCGTTATCTAGAGCAAGCAAAAAAGGTTTTTTCTTATCGTTATCTAATTTGAACATGACTTCTTGGAACGAGATCTCAGATGATAAGATTGGCACTTAACCTGATTACCAAATTATCAACCTTATACATTTTTACATGCAAATAATGAAAAAAGAAAGTCTCCAGACACCGTGTTTCGTTTGATTAGCAATACATCAATAGAGATTGAACAGTGGAACGCGAGCGTTTAGGGTGGAAGAATTCTCTCTGCTGGAGTCGTAAGAGTTACAACATTTAGTTGACTCAGAGACATATACACAATACATTGTATAGGTAGAGGAGGCATGCATTTTTATAATTATATTATTGTAAACAAACTTTTTTTATCAATATATATGTTGTCGGCATTTGCCGACAACCATAAAAAAAAAAGTCTCAAACAGACAACAGATACAAGTGCAGCTAGAATCTCACGGGCATCTTTTTTTTTTTTTGAAAGAAGCGGGTATAGACCCGCTGATTTCCATTACTAA
This sequence comes from Carex littledalei, assembly GCA_011114355.1. Classification (NCBI taxonomy): domain Eukaryota; kingdom Viridiplantae; phylum Streptophyta; class Magnoliopsida; order Poales; family Cyperaceae; genus Carex; species Carex littledalei. The sequence continues at coordinate 3,327,014 of CM022105.1, forward strand.
ACGAAAACCAGATTACAATGTTTGTGAATCCGGTACCAATACTGGTACCAACAACAACATATAACAAAAGCCTACAAACCTGATAGCCATCAAGCGAATACCAGCAAACACAAAAAAACCTGATAACTAATCTACAGTAACCAAAAAAACCATGCATTAAGAACTATTCCAGCAATAAGCAAAAAAGACCCTGCACTTAAAGAAACACAAAAACAACATCCTAAATGCTTCATGCTCCTCCCTCTTCAAGCTTCATCATGTCAAATATGATCTATCCCAAGCATAAGGATTATATCCAGTCCATCCTCCATTGGGAAAGTAAGCAAATCTCCTTATAGGCCCTTTACATCAGGAGGTAACATATACATTAGTTTTTCTAAAGCATTATACTTCTGATTAGAACACCAAAATCGAGCTATTGCAAGAATTTGTGCCCCTAAGCTACTAGCTTGTTTTGCAATGCCCCCCTTGAAAATAACCCTATTCCTCTCCAGCCATAAGGTTCAGAGAACTGCACCTATAATCACCATAATAATATTCTCATCCTTCGTAGGAAAGCAAGTACCTATATCCCACAATTCATCAAGTGTTGTACATGTAAAAGTGAAATTATTGAATTGAGCTATCCAAGCCCATAACTGAGTAGCCAAAGAGCAATTTAGAAATAAATGAGAGACTGTTTCATATAAATCACAAAATACACAACTTTGGTCACCTTGCCAAACCACTTCTAACCAAATTGTCCCTTGTCAAAATTCTGTTTTTTTTGAAAAAATTCTGATTTTTAAAGTTATATTACCAGTCCAAATAGTATCAAAAGTAGAATTAGGGAGGCCACCAAAGGCCAACCAAGTATCTCACGGGCATCTAGTACTGAAAAATGTAAGATTTAGATAATTACAAATCACTGTATTAGCAAAGAGGATAAAGTCAGAAAATTTGATAAGGTAGGGCAAAATTTTCAGAATAAAGATTATGTAGAAATATTTTATACATAACAATATTTTTATAATTTTTTTTTGAAAAAATAAACATGACAAATGAAACATATATTGAAAAAAAATGAGCAAGGTCGACATGTGTCTCCTCCTCCGACCTCATGTGGCTCCGTCACTTAGCAACCTGAATTTTTTATTAATATCCAATATTAAATAAAAATTAATACAGATGTCCACGATTTTTTAGTTTCTTAGCGGCTGAATTCTTTTCTGGGCCGTTGAGAAACTCGGCGGTCGAATAACATAATTTTTGTTTTTATTTCTTAGGTTCTTGTCAAAAACCGTGTTTTGTATTTATGGTTTTTTATTTAATTAGAAATTTTTATGATTTTTTTATTTTTTCTATTAAAATAGTAGAATTTTTTTGTATATTTATTTGAAAATAGATGAAATATTATATGATTTAATTTATTAGAAAGACTGCAACAAATAATCCTGATCAACATTTTTCAGTCGGGATTTTTTGCAACTGTAAGAAAAATTAAAATATTTCTTTGTGTGTTACTAGAAAAAATAAAAATATTTTGATTCTGACTTATTGATCCCGATTCAAAAGTCATTTCTGGATAAATAAAGAAATTATCGTAGTCCTTCTAATACATTCAAATTCTAAGTTATTCCATCTATTTTCTTAGAGGTGATTTTAGAAAAATATTAAAATATTAAAAATATAAAATAACTTCTAGGAAAATAGATGGAGTGCCTTAGAATTTGAATGTACTAGAAGGACCATGATAATTTTTCTTCATTTACCCAGAAGTGACTTTTGAACCGGAATCAATAACTCAGATTCAAAACATTTTTATTTTTTTCTTGTAACACAGAAAGAAATATTTTAATTTTTCTTACATCTGCAAAAAATCCCGACTGAAAAATATTGACCGGAGTTATTTGTTGCAGTTTTTCTAGTAAATTAAATTATATGGTATTTCATCTATTTTCAAAAAAATATAAAAATATTTTCAATATTTTAGTAGAAATAATAAAAAAATCATAAAAATTTCTAATTAAATAAAAAACCATAAATACAAAACACAATTTCTGACAGAAACCTAAGAATAAAAAAAAAAATTTTCGACCGCCGAGTTTCTCGGCGGCCCAAAAAGAATTCAGCCGCCAAGAAACTCAGCGGCCTGAGTATTTTTATAATTCTTCAAAATTCGTGGATATTTGTATTAATTTTATTTTAATGTTGGATATTAAAAAAAATGACGGCTTAGCAACCAGGAGCAAAAAAATAAAATTGTACCAAAAATAATCTTAAAATTGCTCAAATAGCCTCTAAAATTTAAGCACAAAAAAATAAAGAGAAAGTGACATATGTACTGTTTTGTTTCTTATTCTTTCGACATAAACACCTATTTTAGTTTTTTTGTGCCACAAGCTGCACAGGGTATTTGGATATTTTATAGATGCCACTGCGATTTCACTGGACAAAACTTCAAAATAACAAGAGGAGGAGGTACAGAATAGCTGGAACTGGTATACTGGTAATTGGTCAACAGAGTTCATATTGGAATTTTCTCGGATCAAAACAATTCTCTTAGCTTCGTTTTGTTCGTAAAAATTAAGAAAAAAAAATTGAGTAGATCCAATAACCCAACATTCTCTGATGCTCATCAGATTGGACAAGTCAGTGTTAACCCATCATGCTGCGCCAAGTCACTTTCAATCCTTTAAAATTGGATTTATATTCTCAATCTGAGATGATAGTTACAAATCTTAAATCGGATTCCCTGTCGAACTGTTTACTCTTTACATTTGAATTTTGCATGCTGCTGAATTATTGTTTTTTTTTAATTGTTCCAAAGGAAAAGTAAAATAGACATTCGACGTATATGACTAGGAGAAAGGCCCGACTCTGGTGCAGGGCACCCTGGGCGATGGCCCCGGGCCCCAAGATCCAAGAGGACAAAAAAAAAAAAATTTGTATATATTAAAAATAAATAAAATTTGAGGGCCCAAACTTTGTATATACAAAGAATCCAACTTTTCTATAAATAAGTATGGTCTATTAGCATATCAATAAAAAATTATATATATAAAGAGCTCAAACTTTTTTCCTGTGCCGGGCTCCAAAATCTCCAGGACCGGCTCTTCTAGGAGAGATATGACCTAATTATTTATTTGAGAAATATAAAGCTTAAAAAATATTGAAAATATATAATTTTTTTATTCCATAGAAAGAACCGAATCAATAATTCAGTTCCTTTTAAAGTTTTTTTAAAACTACACTAATGATTTGGTCTCTATAGTTTTTAAATTTTTTGGCAGCTAAAAAGACCAAACAATTGATTTAGTAGATCACTTTAAGGGCCTGTTCGGCAACTCCACTGTTGTCGTGGGAAAAAAAAATTGACTCTTGAGTGAATTTTTTTTTCCCACAGCAATAATAAAATTTAGTTCAACTTTTTTGTGTTCCTACACCCATACTCATTCTCTCAAGACCACCGAACATGCCCTAAATACCTCAAAGGAGGTTCTTCGAAGATGATAACATTAGAATGATACAAAGAAAATTAGTATGACTCCTACGTAGGTATGAACGCACAAATCGAGAAATGTTTCAAAATTTTAGAATTGACGAATCAACTCTGTGTTGGAGGGGATATAAATCTAGTGTTATTCCAAAAGAATCACAGGATCCTGTTATTTCTATTCCAACTGTTCAAATTTTTTCATGTGCGAATCTCAAGAATTTTTTTTTTGTGCCCGAATTTCGATAAAGATAAACGGCTGGAATCGGAATAACAGATGTTGTTATCCCTTTGGAATAACAATAGATTTATTTCCGTGAGAGAGAGGTTGCATGTTTCAAATCCAGATGAAGAATCTTTGAGTGATTTGACTCCGAACGATTTGGTCTCTTTTCCAAATGATGGAAAATAATAATCTACATGTTTGTAGATTTTTTTAACTTTTTATATCTAAAATTAAAAAACATTTCGGAGATATGACACTAGGGCTGCAAACGAACCGAACCGAATCGAACTTACCTCCAGTTTGAGTTTGGTTTGAATTAATTTCGAACTAACTTAATTTCGAACGAACTCAATTTCGAATCAAATTTTTTACGAACTCAATTTCGAACTTTTACGAACTTTGTTACGACTTACGAGTTATGACTTATGGCTGTGCCATAGTTCGAAATTACAACACTTCAATAAAAACTCAGGCATTATAAATTCTAATTACACAGTACACCAAAGTTTATATCAAAGTTCATTACAAATACCAAAATTTATATCAAACACCAAAGTTTAGTACAATCAATCAATGTTTAGTACAATCACATAATCCAAAGTTTTTCAAATAGCTAACAGGAGTAACATCACCAAAGTTTTCAAATATCAAAAGTATTCAAAGTACAATTTAAATATCAATAGAAGTACAGAACAATGACCAAAGTCTTAGAACTTACAAATCCAAATATTATCCTAAATAAAACATTAAATTTCATTATCAGCGGAAATCAACGGTTCACGTTTGAGTTAATTTCGAACTAAGTTTGGTTTGCGAATCTATTTCGAACGAACTAGGTCCAGTTTGAGTTTGGCTTGAATTAATTTCGAACTAAGTTTGATTTGAATTAATTTCGAACGAACTCAATTTCGAATCAAACTTTTTACGAATTTTTTCTAATCAAACTCGAATCGAATTACGAACTACGAATTTTTTGTGCAGCCCTATATGACACCACGAAAATGTTGAGATTTAAATTTTGATAGATAACATGTATGGTAGATTAAAAATCAATTTGAACAATAAAATATGTCCCGTTGTCACTTGTCAGACTTAGACAAAGGACAGCGCCAAATGAACTTAGCACAGAGTCTAAAAGGGACCACTTGACACTTGTCCACTTGGCACTTGGTGCCTCTGAGCCAGTCAGAGCCCAAGATATAAATACATTTTGGTGTTTGAACCCTATTAATTTTTTTAATCCCTAGCTGGCGGTACCTAGTTTTGTAGCTACTACTTTCCGAGTAAAACTAAGAATGCATGGGTTTAAAAATAGAATAATAATTGAGTGAGGCTGTGATAATTTGCGCACATAAATTTTTGCTATTAATTCATATTTTGGATTTTAAAATTTAAACAATCCATCTGAACTGTTAAATATAATCTTCGTATGAAAAATCACATGTTATAACCGTTACATATAATCTACATTTTTTAGAATATATTTACTATTTTTTAGATAGGTAGAAAAATCATCTGTTTTAACAGTATGTACATTTTCATATGGAGATCATATTGAGCGGTTCAGATGGATTGCTTGTACTTTTAAAACGGAGATATGAATCTATAACGCGAACCGATTTGTGCATTGCAAAGTACCATAGCCTCACTCATAATAATTAATCATTTTATTATATTTTTAAACTTGTAATATTTAATAGGATATTAAAATAAAATGAAATAAAAATGTAGTAATGAAGAAATCTGAATTACTGTAAAAGATCAAATCCTTGTATTTTTTTTAGCAGGATGAAACAATTGTCATGTTCATTTTTTACAATAACTTTAGCTAAATTTAGTAATAATATAGTACATTCTAGTCTGCCGCAGTTTTTGAACGCATGCATTCCGTACGAATCTTACAGCACATCGAACGGCTCCATTTTCATCGGTCCTAAAATTACTTCCGATGAGCATTGGACCCCAATACTGGAGTGTGCCTTGTGTTTATACTTATTAAAAACATTTTAATTAATTAATTAATGAAAAACGAAAAAGTGATTGCAAGTCCAAAAAGGCTTGTTCTTGCTTCATAAAACGACAAAAGTATAAAAGGACTTACTTTTTAGCACAGCGTTTCAGAATCAACGCGAATATTTATGAATTTTATAATTAATTAGGATTTAGGTGGGTTCTTTGCTGTTGTTAGGGATGTTAAAACCGTTTCGGTTTATTATTATAATATTACATATGAATACATAATTTTATTTAATTGAAGTAAACTTTGGTTTATATGCTTATATATGTGATGTTTGGTTGTAGTATAAGTCATGAAATAAGTATTTTATTTTGCCCTTATGCTATCAAATTTGAATAAAGTGTGATGAAATAATATAGCATAAGAAATCACATATGCCGTTATAAATTAACCCACCTATTCAGGTTGCATAACTTATGCCGTGTCTCTCCTCTTAAATTAACACACCTATTCAAGTTTAATCTGTGACTTAACTTTAACCCACAACCAAACATGAATAACTTACGGCTGTCGTAACTTGAAATAAGTAACTTATGCCATCATAACTTTAACCCACAATCAAACATGACCTATGTGCAAACAAAAAAATAGTTAAATTATTTTTAGTTCCGTCTAAATCGAACTTAAAAATAACACTGCTAGCATTATTTATTATGGAAGTATCATTGCTCAAAATACAAACTTAAAACTATGGAACAACTATAATACATGATTTGGGCTATTCAATTGAGCATTGAGGAATTCATATCACCCGAATTACCTCATTTTTTAAATTTAAATACAGTTTGTTAGTTATATACTGGCACAAATATTAAATCAAGGTTTTAAACAACGATTATCACATCACTACGGAAAGGCTAAAAAAACAGTTATAACTAGCTATTGTGCAGTTATAGCCGAAATTTTTATTTATAACATTTTCTCAAAAAAAATAAACCAAAACACTCATATTTATGGGGAATTCGATTTCTACCCAGTCCGCTTTGACATTTTGCGGTCCCAAATACTGGAGTCTGCATAACGCCGATGCAGCCCCAGTCAAGAGGTCGCACAATGCCCCTGCGGCCCCATATTTATTTTGGTTTTTTTGTAAGTGCACAAATTCCAATGAAATCCAAGAAATGAAATCCAATGAAAAAAGTTTGATTGATTACATCAGACAAAAAAAAAATTAATAGGGCCGCAGGGTATTGTGCGGCTTTCTGACTAGGGCCGCATCGGCGTTGTGTGGATCCTAGTGTTTGGGACCGCAGAACGCCAGAGCGGTATGGGTAGAAGTCGAATTACCCCAAAATTGAGATGTTTTGGTTTATTTTTGTTTATATTATGGTAGAAATAAAAATTTCGGCAATTATAGTGCCAAAAACGGCTGATAGCGCTATAACTTTTAAGGTCCGAAAAAGCTATAGCACAACTATTGCACAGTTATAGCTAGCTTATTAGAACCCTATTTAAAATTAATTTTAATCATATCATACCTTTACCCTTTTTAAGATAACGGGTAACACGAAACAAATAAATTAATAGCATGTATAATTTGATTCAAAAATATAATAAATAAATATATATTAAATTCATTTACCTACTATCAGAAAATATAAAGTCATAATTTTTTTATCCAATTTATATTCTTTTATCCCATTATTTAAAAATAAATAAATTATTAATTAAATAAAATTATAAAATATTGTATAAATTATTTTTTTCATAAGTTACTAACTAAAAAACTATATAAAATGTTAGATAAATCAATTTTATCATAAATTACTATTTAAAAATTAAACTATATAGCATGTCATATACATCACTCTAATAATATGAAAAAAATTAAACACATCAATCTAATAGTAATAAAATTTAATAGTTATATGTATAACTATAAAAAAATATCATATATAATTTTATATTCATTAATTACCCTATAGAATAATGGATACGAAATAGCTCTTACCTATATTCTTAATAAGCTAACAAGAAATTTACTCATACCCATACTCGTTAAAAAAAAAAAATCTTATCCATACGTACCTTATCAAATACGGTACATGTCAAATAAACGTTTAAAATAGTATCATTGACATCCGAGGCCTGAATTGACCCGGATCCTGATCGGACCGTTCGTATGGAAACAGCATAGTGTGTATTTTGATGTCAGTGACATTCCATAGCTTAGAGCAACACGCTCCAACCATATAGGACCATTGTATAGTAGAATCGCTTGCATAACAATGAAAGGTAGCGTACCTCACTTATCAATCAAATCCAGAAGATTTGTAGTAATAAGGCCTTGTATTATGCTAGGTGACCTTTTTATGTTTTATCCTTTGCTTGTCCTCTTGTTGCTAAAGGCGAGGGTTTTCTGTGCAACCTCTTTGATTCGGCTTTTGGGGTAGTTGGGCTACTAAATAGTCTTTTATTTTTCATTGAGTAGCCTGGTGCTTATGTGGGGGTAAAGATATTTAATGAGTTATTTTCGGCGGATTCAGAATTTTTGTTAGTGAGGAGTAAAAATAATGAATCGGATTTGAATTAATCATATTCAAACCCATAGCTAATTGAATATTAGATAAAAAATAATGTTCTAATTTCTAATTTTCAATGCTCTGACTTTTAATTTTTAATACTCTGACTTCTAATTCTAATTACAAATTAGAATTCAAAAAATTTATCATAATTTTAATCCTAAATTTAACATTAATTACAAACCAAAAGTCTAGAGGGAGGCAAAATCGAATCGAACCGAACCTATAAATTTGTATAAAATTTCAAAATCTAGAGAGGGTCCGGATCCCCTAAAGTAACCCAATTTTTTGGTTTTGGATCGGGACTGTCCGATTCAAATATGTTGCTCGGGATCACCTTGTGATTCGAATCCGTCGTTCGGGATGTGTGTGCTCCACTTCGAAAAGAATTGTCACGGATTCGAAACGGACAATCCCGATTCAAAACCCACAAATTGAGTTACTTCACTGGATCTGAATTCATCCAGGGAGAGGCATTTGACCCCCAGACTAGACTAGATCCGTCCCTGATTTTTGTTCCACGGCGCGTTATTTATATATTTTTATTTTGTAATTAATCGTGCATTGTTGAGTAAAATCAAAATAGCTATGTCAAAATACTTTTACTTTGTCCCTACTGATCACTTCCAAACTAACAAAATAATTTTCTTCTATCGAAACTACGAATGCAATGCTAAGAAATTTTGGGCGTAAAAGAAATCAATTTTTCATGTTACCTCCTTTTTTTCTTCACATAATTAATTAATAGAGCATTGCTTAGAGATTCTAGTCCATAACATTTTATATCTAGTCTAATTACATTCTAAGCAAGCATCAGATGTAATCAACGGTCAGCAAAATAAACCGGTGAATCATAATAACCATGAAAAAATTGATACCCTAATCGACGACTTGCCAAGCGTGTTTGACTTGACAGTTACGCATCATCATTTGTTCGAAAACAATCCCAAAATCACCATGGCGAAACAATTCCAAAATTCCGATATTGACGCATCAGTTGCAAAATTGATTTGAAACATATCCTCAATATTAGTTTATTTATAGAAATAATATAAAAATAATACAGAATATATAATAAATAAACAACAGATAAATAGGGAGACATTAGATCTTAAAAGCAAAAGAGATGGCGGTGATAAGCGCCAAGTTTGGGGAAAGCAAACGGACAACAAAGAAGCAAGAGGAAATAGCGGAGGCAGATGGAGTCCATAGTTTCACCTATCTGCTTATCCCAATTCTTTTTTAGTCCAAAAGCAAATGGTCCCTCGTCGCTCTCTCTCTCTCTCAAAAAGAAAGAGAGCTTGTGAAACAACCCCTCCCCCTCCCTCCCTATTGAGTATTGGCCTTTTAGCTTTACGTCGCAGTGAGGACAACTGCAGAATCGCGGGCTCCCACTCAATTCTATAATAAAGCTTTGCTGATTATTATTTGGTCTCTTGGAGCAATGCAGCTGCCTGCGTCTCTCTCATCACGGGTTTTGAGTTTTCTCTCTACAATGCCCATAGCATTCTATATGTTGCAATTGTTTCATTCATCCACCTCTAATTTAGTTAATAATGATTCATATATATTTTTTATATCATCAATATTAAAAATATGAAATCTTTTTGTTCAAAGTAAATAAGATATATGTTGGTCGTTTTTTTTGGAACATGATAATAGAATTTTGTATGAATATTTTTTTCTAGCATTTCTAAATGTGAATTAAATATGTATTCGCCAATAATTTGTTTCATATCTGTATTACTACAAATTTTATTAACAATACGGAATTTACATTTGACTTATTCGTAGAGTTTAAATATTTTATTATTTTCTTTGTAAAAATAACATTATATTGATATATTATTTTTTTGAAGTCAACATACATTGATATATTATATTGTTCGAAGATATTATTATTTTATTATTGCTTTATAAAATATTCCAATAGGCATGTACTATATTCGAATCATTAATTTTATATCTCATCAAATTATATTCATATATCAAATTTATTATTATTATTGAACATAAAAAATAACTCATTAACTTAAAAGTCATAAAAGGAAATATATTTCAAGTAACGCATGAATAAAAGCGTCTTCATGAATAAAATATAATGTGTGACTAGTAAATTTTTTATTTAATCTTTCGACGAAATATTTACATATAACCGATGCAAAATTTGTAATGTATCAGACACCAAACGAAACCAACCAAGTAAATTGATAATACCTGTCTACCAAACAAAAGGTAGAATTTGTAATAAATTTCAGAGGAGAACCGGGCTCCAGTAATTTCCCTCTCACGATATTTCGCTCCACTATACAATACACGGAGACTGTAGTTACACATAGGCGCGGTACTGTTTTAACCGGATGAATGGGGCCCAGTGAGCAATGGATGGGCCCGCGGTGAGGCTGACAGGTCGCAACCAGGGACGGGTGGGTCCGCTGCGCTGTCTCGAAACATGTGTGATCTACCTTCATGCTGCTTATCATTTCTTGCTGCCTCGCTGGATCGGTAGAATTATCAGTTTTTTTATTGGTAGAAAGATCGGTATAAATTCTACCGATTATATAAGTCTTAAATTTTTGAACGGTATCAATATTACCGATCTTAACTCAGATTTCTAATTTTAGACCTTTTTCCGCCACAACACGAATTGTTACAGCTTCTGATAGAAATAAAAAAGTTATAGTTTAGATCTGTATATCTCCTACTGATTTAAAAAGTTATAGTTTAGAAATGTAACTCTCTTACCGATCTAAATATTGGAGTATTTTTTTAAAATTAATGAAACCTTGTTTCTTGAATAGAATCAAAGAATATGACATTACATTTGATTAAAATATGTCTATTCGTTTGTATCGGTTTCAATTTTACCGATCAAAACAATTGAATCAGGGTTTATCTCTGTAAAGCCTGAGCGTTCGTTGTTTCTTTTCGAGCGTCCTTCTTCCTCAGGCAGCAACCGCTTTTTTTTCTTGAAACAGACCAAACTTCTTCCTTAGTGTCTATCTCACAAAATTTAGTTACGAACAGATCGGCAACACCATTGTGTTGAGCGACTCAAGCTGATAAATATTGTAAGTTTTTTTTCATATTACATGAATATTAAGTACTGCAAAATTGCAAAATGGAATTAGAACAATTTTTTTTTGTAACAGAAAAATGACTAGAGTTTTTGTCAACATTTACCACGGAGGTGAAGTAATACGCACACATACAGGAGAAGGTTATAATTTAGGCGTTGCATGTACATTGTATGTGACTAGAAACACTAGTCTTGATGAATTACGGAGGCAGATTCATGCACATCTTGGATTGCTTCCGAGTGAGTATAAATTGACTATTAAAGCACGAATGAACACAACACCACCTGGAACACCGTATTTCTATTCTCTATTTTCGGTAGAATGTCCTGAAATTTGGTAAATGATCATTGAAAATGCAACTCCAATGGTTAAATTTAGTGTGCTTGAATTAATTATTGATTCAGAACGAATCACATCGGAAACCAACTACTACCCATACCCAGGTAGTATAGCAGGAGGTAGTAGCACACCAATATTGCCTAGTCCACCATGTACCGAGTATTGTCCAGATCCGACTGATCCGATGAATGTTGGATTTGAAGATGTCACATCTTCTTCTAACAATAAAGGCCCATATGTCGGGGAAGATTTAACACAGGAGGAGATAGAGAATGAGATTGGTGTATAGGAAATATTGTAAGAGTGGAGAATGTCAATCCTATTTGTGAACCGAGGTATGCAACATCCATGTCATTTCTTCAATTCGCAAGAGCCAATGCCATACATGGATCGTGATTTTTTTGGCACTCCCCGTAGATTGGATGATCCTTTATCTGATGGTCAAAAATTTCCATCAAAGGAACACCTCCAAACAGAATTAGGAAAATTTATGTTTGAAAATAACATGGAAATAAATGTGCAAAACAGTAGCAGAAGCATATACGTGGTGACATGTAAAGTGGAGAGTTGCAAATGGAGATACGCCAAAGCAACCTATATAGGAGCTTGGGTGATAGTTAAGAGACAACACAAGCACTCATGTTTTGGTAGTGCTACTAAGCTGGATCACAGTCAGATGACGGTAAGAATGATTGCAAATCTAATTAAAGAAGAATTGAGAGTCAATTTGGAGATGACAGTAAACCAGGTGCGTGCTGCTGTTAAGTCTAAATATGCAGCAATAAAGCCCTCGTACAATAAGTTGTGGAGAGGAAGAGAAATTGCAATAGGAGACCTTTTTGGGAGTTGGAAAAAGGCATACGACATGTTGACACTTATTGACTGCTATTGAAGCGTCAAATCCAGGTATGCATAAATTATTAAATTTAGTTTAGTAGACTCGATCTTACCAAGCATTTCATACAAGCATTTTATAATTTATACAAGCCTTTGATACAAGTATTTCACTCTGATTCTAGGTACCAAATTCCAGATTGAGTCAGAACCATCTAACGAATTAAGGGTGCAGATATTCAAACGTGTCGCATGGGCATATGGTCCATGTATTGTCACTTGGCCTTATCTCCGGCCGGTGATAAGTATCGATGCTGGACATCTATCAGGTAGGTGCAAGGGAAAACTGTATATGGCTTGTGCTTATGACGTAGAGCAATAAGTCATACCTTTGGCATTTGTAATAATGGGAGAAGAGACATTAGATAACTGGGGTTGGTTTATGAGATGGTTGCTATCCGAGGTTGTAGGCGAAGGTTGTATATGTGTCATATCAGATGCGCTTGGTGCTATACGGTCTATTTTCGAACAACCGGAACTAAAATGGTGTGAGGAGAGGGGCGAAGCGAATCATCGGTTGTGTGCTCAACACATAGCTCAAAATATGTTCAAGGTATGCAAAGATAATGGTCTAAAAGATATATTCAAAGAATATGTTAGGAAGTTCAAACCATAGAGATGGGTAGAGGGCATGAAAAGAATCGAGGATGAGGACCCACATGTTTGTGACTACATCATGAAACAAGAGAAAAGACATCCGCCTAGTGTAGAAGAGCCACTTAAGCTTCATAAGTGGACACAATGTCATGACGGAGGCCTTAATAGATGGGGCATAATGACAACCAATGGGTCTGAGTCACTGAATAGTGTGTTCATAGTTGCTAAACAACTGCCAGTAACAGCAATTGTATATGCCACATGTTATAAATGTGTTCAATGGTTCAGAAATAGAAGGGGCGTGGCAGTAAGTTGGGAGAAACAAGGTTTGGAGTTCTCCATGCAAATTACGCAATTATTACAATACCGTAAGGCGAAGGGGAGAGTGCATAAAGTCATACCATTTGGATTCCGTCGATGCAACTTTGAGGCCAGAGTTGCCGATGAAGTCATCTCGTAGATATGACAGTAATTAAATTTTTTCTTAAATAATTGTAATTTAATAATTACTGACATTTGCCATTTTAGGGAAGAAAAAGATTAATGAACTTACCGGCATTCCTTGAAACCATATCCTTGCAGTGTACTCTAACAGTTTTGAAGGACCATGGCTAGTATGATAAGTTTTCAACTTCATTATATGGTGGATCCTCAAGTGGCTCGTTTAACACTGCTTGGTCATCAACTGTCACATGCACAGTAGGCATACCACTCGACATGTACCACTTCTCATACTGGACCCCATCGGTCCACGGTCGGCTCTCTTCTATAAGAATCATCTGACAATCAATTATCCTCTTATGCCGCTGACGCCAATTTCTTGATTTGGTTGAAGCTCAACCTTTGGCGTGTTCGATTTTGTTGTACCTCATATGCTGCTCCCAAGGCTCAGGAGCAGGTGGTGGGACCACCTGATAAAGTGAAAAATGCCGCATTACTCGATCTGGGTAATAGAAAGAAACGATCCAAAAATGTACCAAGCCTCCTCGAGCCATGAAATATGTTTGGTCCTTGTACACTTGTTCGTTCCAGTTGTTCTCATTCTCTTTATATACAAGCCAGTTGACTGCTCCAGCAACAAGATCATCGAATTGATCCCGGAAATGGCTTGGACCGCCAGAATGAGTATTATCAGTCCAGATATGACGAGTAGTCCACTTCACACCAAAAGCATGCCTCTCTGATGGAACAACCCCGCCCAATGGCGAATGAGGTGCGCCAATGTTCGTTCCAGTATTGGTCGGCCTGGATCACAATAAACATGTGTATATTAGAATAAAAATTTATGAAATAAACTAAAATATTTTCATAAATTGGATATAAAATATTCAAACCAATGGGAAACCGAGTCCATGACCATATCTGCAGGAGTAATAAAGGGCCCGATATAGAATTTGTGGTACGCATACACGCATGGCTCAATTCTTGATAGAGGTACGCAAGAACAGCAGATCCCTAATTGTATTCCCACGGTCGGTCCAGCTGCTGCAAGAACTGAAGATACATGCACGGCACATAATCCATAGTCTTGTCCGGGAACATGACGGACCCGAATAAATCCACACAAAATGCGCAAGTCCATTTGTCCACTGTCATGTCGTCAGCGTCATCTGGTAATTTCCCCTTTAGAATTACTTTGTAGATAGGCCAGACGAATATGATACTTTGAGAATGACACATCGCCTCCTCGCTTAAATTTCCACCTCCAAATAGTGTTCTCCAGATCATCACTGTCGTACGCCATGTCAATTCCTAAATAATCTTCTACAAACTCGCTCCACTCATTATCACTGATACCAGTAATCGCTTCACCTGCAATAAATAAAATTACTAAGTATATTCATTTGATAGTCCTAGTTAGTTAAGTAATCTATAATATAATATCTAATACCAGTAATTGCTTCACCTACAATAAATAAAATTACTAAGTATATTCATTTGATAGTCCTAGTTAGTTAAGTAATCTATAATATAATATATGAAATTATTACCTTGAATTGGTAAGCTCCATAAGATGCTAACGTTGTCCAAAGTCACAGTCATCTCGCCGAACGGTAGATGGAAAGTATTGGTCTCTGGACTCCATCTCTCGACAAGAGCTGTGATCAATGAAGCGTCAATAGGACAATCATTTACTCGGGCAAAATGATACAAACCAATATTCTTCAGACCTTGGGCCATTTCATCGCTATATTGCACGTGCATCCGATGTGCGCTGGTACGCAAAACCTTATCTTTTTTCTGCAAAAATTTAATATTTACTATTACCAAAAAAATTTAACACAACAAAACTGATTAAATCCAAAAGAACAAAATTTTTAGCTATAAAAGAATATGCAATTTTAACTTTTGCGAAACCCTAATCTGCGATATTCTAAGCCCTGACGGGTGGACATGCAATAATTGTGGATAATCATCCATTATACCTAAATTAATAGTACACAAGACTGAATTAATCTAACATATTTAAAAAACATTATTGAACACATAAATAAATTAATCTCAATTCATAATCAGAATGTTAGTTATACCACTACTTTTTATTTATTTTTTTGCAAAGTTATTTATGGGGTAGCTTTTAGAACAAAATTAACAATACCTAAAACTAAATTGCATTATAACTAAATAACACTAAAATTACACTAACTATCTGTGGAAATATCATAGCACCAGCTGATTGTAAAACAAATACCTCAAAACCGTGAGTTGCTTTCATGGGCAAATATCCTCCCCGGTATCGTAAAAGATTCCCTTCACTTTATGGTTTGAGATTAACTCTCAGCCGGTTTGGGATTCGGGCTGACTAAGGGGGCAGTATTATTGGGATTTGAGATTCGTGCCAAGTTAAAAAGAACAGTCCAGATCAAGTAATTGTAAAAGATTCCCTATAACGGTACCGGGGTGATGTGAATTCTACTTTCATAGCACCTGCTAGGTTTCTAATTAATTGTACCACCTCATCGAAACTATATTGTCACTGGAGATAATAAATTCATGAAATTTAGATTTCTACTTGTAAAATCAACAATATCAATTAATTCTATAGTTAATTTCGGATTTAATAAATTAAAAAAATGTTTCATACCTTGGCCGGAAAAAAAGATCTAATATTATGCGGACTTCTCCTCTCAAAACTAAACTTATTCCAATAAACGGATTTGAATTTGATCAACAAATCATGATTTTTTTTTTTTTAGGGTTCGGCATTCTCCTTTCTTCTAACTTAACTTCAAAGGTTTGGAAATGGAGAGGAGAGAGAGGCACGGAAAGAGACGGGAGCACAAAAAAAATACCCAAGTTGGGATCGGTATATGTTATACCGATCTAAAAAAACTTTTGATTTTTAAGATCGATAGAATTTCTACCGATCTTTCTACTAATATTAGAACTGATGTATTCTTTCTGTTTCTCTCTCTTCTTTTCTATTAATTTCTACCAATAAAAAATTTCCGCCTCACTGCTGCATCCTTAACCTTCCCACGCTGTTTCGCAGCTCCACCTATCTCACCAAATTTAGGGATTTTTTAGAAATGAAACAAATTCAATTTTCAGGAAAGGAAATGATTGTTTTTTTTTTCTTAGAAAAATAAATAAAACCGTATTAATTCTATGGTTCCACTGAAAACATGTTAATGAAAACACATTATTGGTGAGATTCAATCAGTGTTTGGACAAATCTGTGGTCAAGATAAGATTTAATGTCTGAAAAATACTATAATCGTATCTGGTGGAATTTGTATCGGATGGAACCGTACTATTGTTGCGATCCCAGAAACCTACATCTGATTAAAATCATATCATTAGTGTGGTTTCATTTTATTTTTTTGAAGAATTAATTTTTTTTAACTAATGAAGAAAGCTGTCCGTCCTTTTATTGACCTCACTTTACCTTTGGATTCTACCTTTTATTTTATTTTATTTTTAAATTAGGAATAAATAGAGGAAAGGATAAAATTTTCTAGACAAAATTGAGAAACGGTTAAAATCAGTTAACAATCAAAGGTTTGTGTTACATTGGATCAACGGTTTGCATTTTATTTTGACCGAATAAATAATAAGAGCAAAATTTATAACAATAACTAATAAATTTCTAATGGGTTCTCATCGACCCAGTCAACAAATTAATTAAAATATTCCGAAATTATATTAATGCTATTGTTTTTTTTTTTTTGAGGAAAAATCAATGCTAATGTTAGTAGTCTTTCTTTGTACTAGATCTAACAATAAAAACAAAAGACAAAAGATGCTTAAAAAGAGTTTACAAAGTGATATAGATGTCGTTAATGTTAAAACAATACTAATTTTTTTAATAGAGATAAAATTTATTAATTGTTCGTGCAACTTTTATAACTTTTTTTTATATCAGAGACGCTTGGTATCAAAGTCGAGGTTATCTACAAACGGGTCCATGAATTCTTTGAAATTGCATTTGGACCTGCAGTTGTGGGGCATTTTGGAAAGAACTAAGTAAAATATGTTACGCAAAAGAAGAAGAGAATTAAAATGCCTCATGTTTTACATGTCTTATCGTACCACACATTATTATTTCCTTTTCAATAACCAAATTGATTTGATCCAATCAATATGATCTCCGTATTAAAATGTGTTTGGATACCTAATTTTATATTTTTGGAAATGTTTTACTATAATTTTAGATAGATATAAAATCACTGTTTCTGGACCATCCAAAAATAATAATTTTGTACTTATCTAAAAAATTAGTAAAAAATTCTAAAAAATATAAAATTTGGTCTGCAAGCACATTTTAATACGGAGATCATGTTGATTAGTTTCGATCGACTGTTTGGACATTAAAAAAAAAGATAATGAATATGAGACATGAAAATCATGAGGCAATTGAACCCTCCTCAAAAAGGAAAATTGTTTCAACTATTGGGTGAGAGATGTAAATAAATTAGAGGATGTGGTTTTGTTTTTGTTAAAAATAGTGTACTCTTTATGCAACTAGCTCTCTAAGATAGTGGTCCTTTTTGTTGTCTGCTAGAAATAAATTATGAAAACATAATCTCTAACAACTGACATGAGCGGATCAATTAACAAAGAAGCAACCAATAGAAGGACAAATTTATCTTATTTAATACCCAACTTCTTAATATAAATAGATCTAACATGAACAAAGAGGACGTATGCCATGTGAAAGATAGAGAAAGCTGAAAAGGGAATTAAAATAGACTATATTAAATATATGCTTGAGAAGATCTGAGCCATCTACTGAGGCTTTGTGGGGTCCCATTGCCAGCAAGTGCTTTTAGGTTTTAGGTTTTAGGTTTTAGTGAGTTGTGTATAGCATGTGAATGTGATCTATGATAATTTTGCATTGACCTAGGTGGACTTTGTACCTAAAAAAGGTTAAGCAAAGTTCAATTCAATGCACCATTTCCATATCAAGTTAAGAGAAGGGGGCTGATGTGGTAATCCAACTTACTACCTGATATAAAATTAGAGCAAACTTAGGAACTTTTATCGCTCTCTTGAATGTACTAACTAATTTATCGCTCTCTTAAAATGCACAATATGTAATGAGTGTAGTTTGAACTCAAGTCCTCTCAACAATAAAATAGAGATCTAACCACAAAACTATTAAGTAAATATTTGTATATATTGAGGGGGTTGATCTATTTAAAAAGTAAAATAAACATTAATTAAATTTCAATATACATAATTCAAATTTTAAAATTATAGGATTGGCTTAGCCGCCCTTACAATACACTTAAATCCGCTCATGCTTATATGTACTATGTAATTTAGACTCTTCAGAGAAAAAATAGATAGAAAATAAAATTTAATGGTCATTATGTGTTTCTTGCTCTCTTCCTTCCTCTCAACCCAAAAAACTCCAATCTTAACTTTATTAGTAAATAAGAGAAACATGAGGTAGCACAGTTGGATAGGAAAAAGTCATAAGATTGCTGGTTATTCAAAAATCAAAGGTCGAGAGTTCAATTCTCTCACGACTTTGCAAAATTAAAAAAAAAACTTTACTAATAAACTAGTAAATTTAGTTTACTCCACAGAATTTTGTTTCTCTCCTCTCTTCTTCCTCCTAGCGCTCAACTCTAACACTAACTTCATTAATTATATGCACAAGTTCAATATGAGTAATAGAAGGTTCACAAATATTGTTGTTCTCTAAATACAATCTTAAATAAATTTTGTGCTCGTTTTTTAATATTAATATTACGTATGATCATTGAAAGAAAAAAAAGTATTAACAAAGTTTGTCGCTTTTATAAATGAAAACGTATGATTATTGCAAGTTGCAAATAGTAAAGTCTATTTCTTAACAAGGTTAGGACTACAAACAAAATATATAAAAGTGGTACTTAATAGTTGAAATCTTCAAACATCAAGTATATCCGTTTTTAAGCTAAATTTATTTGTTGTTTTGGCACGTAATCCTTTTAATGATTAAAATACATTATTTTTTGAGAATTTTAACACCGGGTGGTTAATAAATCTTTTTTTGTCACTTTAATTGTTGTTTAATAACATTTTTTAATAGTAAGATTTCAATCCTTTCATAACAAGCTAGTAACAACAAAAAAAATAATATCTAAATTTCAAAAATTGGTGATGAAATTTTTGGTTATTATTACAACGACATTAATATATAGTTACTTGTCTTAAGATGTTAGCGTAATTCTCTTTCAAAATTAATATACAATCGTATCATGACCGTCATTTTTATTAATATCCATAGTTAAATAGAAATTAATAAATATACTCATATTAGTTGGGTTTTGATAAAAATGTCCATACCGGCCATTTATTTTTATTCATTACCGGCGGACATTTATATATATGTGCGGAGAGTTAGCCGTTTTTCTCACAATTCATTCTATCAAATTTCACATTATCTCTCCTCGCTTGAGCTCTTTCTCCCATATTTCTCCATCTCTTCCCAGATTTGCAAGTAAGTCCCTCTAATTTTTTAAAAATTCATTTTTAGTGCAAAATGGTTGTAAAATGTTAGGATTTGTTAGTGATGTTCCAAAATTAGAATAATTTAGTTATAATTAGTGTTAAATCTGTTGTAGTTAGTTTTAATTATTTAATTTAGTATAATTTAGAGTAATTAGCTAAATTTAAATTAATGTAGCATAATTTATTGTAATTTAGTATAAAAGCATAGTTGAGGATTTTTTAGCGTATTTTAGCATTTTTTACCATAATTAGGATAATTAAGCCTAATTTAGGGCAATTTAGCATAATTAGGATAATTAGCCTATTTTAGCAAGTTTTTGGCTATTTTAGCATATTTTAGGCTATTTTAACCGCAATTGGGCTATTTTAGCCGACTTTAGCATATTTTAGGCTATTTTGGCCTATTTTTAGCATATTTTACCGAAATTAAGATATTGTAGCATATTTTAGGCTATTTCAACCGCAATTGGCCTATTTTAGCCTATTTTAGCATAGTTAAGCTATTTTGGCGACTTTATCATATTTTACCGAAATTAGGCTATTTTAGCATAATTAAGGCTATTTTGGCCTATTTTAGCCCTTTGTAGTCTATTTTTGCATAAGTTAGCCTATTTTATATTTTAGCCTATTTAGGGTTTACTTAGGATAATTATAAAATAATTTAATTTTTGAAATTAGAGTTTCGGGTTTACTTAGCGTAAGTTAACAAAATTTTATTTTTGATATTAGGATGGCTAGAGGACAGCCTAAGACTCGTCCAGTACCACCTGTAGTTGACGAGCCGATCGAGATTGACATCATAGAGCATTTCAGTCCTCTCCTATGGATGCCTCACCGCGAGCACCGAGTCTCACTGGCTTCTAGTGAGGTACGTAATTTTTTTTAGTTTTTTTAAATTTTGTTGAGTTTAAATTTCGTTGTGTTAACACTATGTGGATTATTTTTTTCAATGTAGGACAAGTTTCTTTTAGATTTGAAGTTGCGGTGCATTCACATGGAGTACTACGAGGTGATGGACCAGTATCTCATCAATTTGGGCCTCTACAGTATTGTGGACATCTTACGGACTGGGAGTGGCATCATCAATGCATCTCTCATTGCAGGACTGGTGGAGCGATGGCGTCCCGAGACGCACACGTTCCACTTACCATTTGCAGAGATGACAGTGACACTCCAGGATGTGAGTGCCCTCTGGGGTTTGCTTATCAGTGGCACACCCGTTGGTGGCGTATCTGACAGCGCTGGGTTTGCTGCTCAGGTCGATGAGTTGTTGGGAGCTGATTCTCATTCTCTCATTGAGGATCGTGGGAAGTCTAAGTTCCATATGAGGATGAAGAAGTTGCGAGAGCACTTCAGCGCGGGTCTGACAACAGATTCCACCGATGAGGACATTCAGAGGTAATACATATAAATTGTTTATATTATAGTTGTTATTGACTTTATATTATTTCGAAAAGCATTTTATTATCTGCTTTATATTGTAGATATACACGGAGCTTCGTGATGGACCTATTTGGTTCTATCATGTTTGCTGATTCCAGCGGTGATTGCGTCCCGATGATGTATCTCCCATTGCTGAGAGACCTTGACAGCCCGTCGAGGTACAACTGGGGTGGGGTTGTCCTAGCCCATCTGTACTCCCACCTGTGTCGCAGTTGTAAGGTAAGTGTCTAACTCTTTTCTTATTTAATTATTTAATCAACCAATCCAAATACCCTGCGGCTAAAAATCTTGAAAATGTAGAAGGACAAGAAGCAAATGTATGGGCCGGTACTTTTGCTGCAGCATTGGTCGTGGTCACGGCTACCGGTGGGCCGGCCTATCCCGAATGAGCCTCCGGCGTGGGGAGAGCCCGATAATCTCAGATGTCCGACATACACCAAGAAGTGGCACGGTACTCACCACTACTAAGATTAGAGCCACGGCAGTACTGTTCGCTCCCAGATGAGAGGTACAGAGTTTCACCACAGCCTAGGCTGTGGAGTTTAAACCCTATTCAACTCTTGGACGAAGGTTGCAAGTGCACAACCCTGTCTTTGTTGTTAGAACGGGTGTCGATCCTCAGGGACGAACTATTTTCTGAATCTTAACTAATCCTAGTTAGGTACTAGAAGTTGAATGATTGGGGTTTTGTTTAACTATTCCTAAATTGTATGAACAAATCAAATGCAATCAAAGAATGAATGAACAAGTATTTATGTATTAACAATTGTATTAACTATGTATGAACAGGTAAATGAATCACTAAAAGTATGTATTTTGTACTATGGTATAAAAGGGTGTTTCAAGGGTTTCAGATTTCATCTTCAACTTTGCTGCTCAGACCTGCCACGCGACCCGCATGCTCTCGCATGCGACCTTTGTGACGCGACCCGCTTAGCCTTAAGCGCTCCGAACCTGGCACGCGACCCGCAAACTGTGGCTTGCGACCCATGTGATGCGACCCGCGTGCTAAGTCACGCGACCCGCATAGTCCCTTGAGCTGAGTCTGCATATGTCAGAAACTTGTTGTTTAAGTCGTGTAAGGCTAGATTGACCGTACCTAGTGTCACTGAACCTCAAATTTTGTGTGTTGGCTTAGCAGACCTGGCTTGGAATTGCAATTTCACCTTCTCAGGTTTAATCAAGCTGTTTGATCTAAACCTAAGTTCTCAATTCTGTTTACTAAAGGTATCCACAAGCTGAGCAAGAGTAAGTGGAAACTTTCACCTTTCGGCTACTCGTTGACCTCACCTTTCGGTTCTCAGACCTACCTCAAGTACTTAACCTAATTGCAAGAAGCATCAAGCCTTTGGTACAAGAAGAAATGCCTAAGGCATTCAACAGTAAGCAATCAAGAATCAAACAATTCAGATCAAGCAATCTCAGATAATACAAGAATCAAAGAAACACGAAATAACAATAAGAATCAATCCATATGCATCATCAAACAAAGTATCAGACTACAAATCCAAACCCTCGAAACTACAAGTCTACTCAGACATGAATAAAATCAAAGTAAAAGAGAGAGAGAAAAGGCAAATCATAGTGAGAGGAGGAGGGAAGAGGATCGAGGCTTCTGGAATCTTCTTCTCCAAGTCGTGGCTCCAGATCAGCTCCAGATCGCCTCTCCCCTTCCCTGGCGCCAAGCTCTCGCTTCAGAACCGATCAGATCCCCTTTTTCGTGAAAGTGTCGGGGTCTCCTTTTTTCAATTCGCGCAGGCCTTATATAGGCATCTTAACGGGCTTTAATCGGGTCCTGGCGCAATTAACTCGATGCGGGTCGCGTCGAGCTTTCCGAAAAGTGGTCATACCCTCAAAACGGAGTTACGAGTCAAAAGTTATGACTGTTGTTTTAAGTTCGGTGCTGAAATCTCAGGATCTGATGCGACCCGTATGGAATCTGACGCTACCCGCGTGGGATCTGATGCTACCCGCATGGGATCTCATGCTACCCGCGTGGGGGGTTCCAGAACTCGCAATTTTCCCTGATTTGGCTCATTTTCTGCAAAGTAAGAATGAAAATGCAGCAGTACCACATTCTATAGATATTCAATGTATATTCAATGTAAAAGACATGATTTGGTGGTTTGAAACACAGATTGTGGTACAGAAATTGGCCGGATTTATAGATCTAATAATGAGACATCAAGTACCTTGGGTATCAGGCCAGTCCGTTCACAGCTGTAGAGTTTGGCTGCAGAGCAGATTGAGTAGACACCGTACGAGGAGTTGTACGAGGGTGAGCGTTTGCAGGGGATTTGTCTGGAGGAGCGGGCGAGATGGTACTACAAAGGTCCACTCGTATTCTTCTGGATAGTGGAGCACCACTATCCAGATCGGGTACTCCGTCAGTTTGGACATGGGTCGTTGATTCCCGCAGATCCACAATTGTCGAGGTCCATCATCAAAGACC
Source organism: Carex littledalei (assembly GCA_011114355.1). Classification (NCBI taxonomy): domain Eukaryota; kingdom Viridiplantae; phylum Streptophyta; class Magnoliopsida; order Poales; family Cyperaceae; genus Carex; species Carex littledalei. The sequence goes on from CM022105.1 coordinate 3,351,004, forward strand.
TGCATAAGTAAGTCGTATTCTATTATCTATTATCCCATATTACTTGATAGCTTTGTATTGCAACTAACGTATTCGTTACAGGACTAGCCACTTATCCAGAGCTGAGCTCGACTGGAGGACGCATTTTGAGGAGTACTACACTACGGCGGGGGCTCCGGAGTATTTGGATTTTTATCAGATGCCAGATGAGCTCACGCAGACCCCGGGACAACCCCTATTGAGGTATGAGTCTTGGTACTTGCGGGTCTGCATGGCATCCGTATATCTGGAGGGCGATTACGGTACCCACTTATGTGACAGGATCCAGGACGATGATGGTTACACCCCCAACAGTCGCAAATGGGCTCGCCAGGTAATGCACCTAAAACTACATAGTTTTTTCCTAACTGATTAGTTCATCAAGGTTTGATCTAACAAATTATTTTTTTTGCAGCTTTTGGTTGCGCTTAAAGGTTGCGCGCATAGGATCAAGTTGCTGGGAAAGAGGGGCTAGAGATGGATTGGGCATATAATCCTCAAGAACCATGCCGGTTTTGTTGATGATGCTGGGCACGGTGGGCAGCTCATCACCATGCTGCGAGATGCCGGAGAGAACATCAACTGATGTCAGATAGATCTGGTCGAGCCTGACGAGCCCCTCGTTAGAGCTAGTACGATGCCATCTTCCCCGCATGAGCAGCTAGAATGGGACTACCATCGTTGGGTATTGTCCATAACTGGCTGGCAGACATTCTATGACGCGCAGGGACGTCCGGTTCAGTCTCAGGTATGTCATATTTCATTAGCTGTTAGGTTAGTACAAATTTCTTCATTCAGATAAAATGACATCACTTTTCTGAAATTTACAGAAATAATATTTTCGCTGAATAATCCAACAGCAGTGGAGGCCAATTATCTAGCGGAACTAGTGTTTTTTTTTTTCCATTCCGTTGTTATTCAGCAGAATTAATTTTTTTTTAAACTACAAATCTAGCAGAATTAGGAAAAAAAAAAACTAATTCTGTTGAATAGTCAAGAGGAATTAGGCAAAAAAAAAAAAAACTAATTTTGCTGGATAATCCAGCGGAATTGGCCATAAATTCCGTTGGATAACCCAACGGAAATGTCATATTTAGATTTTTTTTTTTTTCAAATAATGATGTTATTTTCTTTAATTTAATTGTTTTTAATGTTATTAATAAAAAATCCGGCAAACAACTGATAGTCATATGTGGGGGGTGCAATAATGGAGCGGAGAAACACTACACATTTCTATGCCAGAGAGAAGAGAGAGATAAATGATAGAGGATTTAAAAGAGAGAGAGACAGAATTCAAAGAAGAAAAAAAAAAATCAAACAATGGTAAACGGGACCCACATCCCCCATTTAGTAATTCCAACCTATAACTTTAGGAAGATTTGGCACCTAGCGCGCAGAAAGAGAGAGGGATTGTTAATTCGATAATTGAAGTATTTGATGGTCTAATTGTTTGGTAATGCCAATTTGGAAATGCGTGAAAGAGACAAAACTTTGGCACATTAATCACCTTTGTCTTCGTTGCAACTCGCCAATGGTTTTCTGTTTCGTTTAGAAAGGAAACAAGTCTCCAAATTTAAATATTAGGCAACACAAAAAATTAAGAATTTTCAGCAGTTTTGAGTGATGTTTGGTTACTATATATCAGTGTTTGTAAATACCAGTATGTGCTCGTCGGACAGACAAAGTACCACCAAGCGTTTAATCGGAAATAATCGAAAATAATCGGTTAATTAGTCGGAAAAATCTGTGACAGTTTGATCACTGCCAACGATTAATCGGTCTAAATGGACGTTTTTTACAACACTGCTATTTATAATTGATAAAGATTAGATTGTTTATTTCATTTCATTCATTATATTTTATGTCTAGTTTGGTAGTTTAAGTTGTGTCTTAAATTAATTTGTACCAAAGTGTAGAATGTTGAAAAATAATTTTTTGTATATGACAATAAACTTTGTAAATAGAGTAAGAATAAGTTAATATATCTAAAAATGTGAAATAACTTACAAATAGAGTAAGCATGACTGTACAAATAGGTCTCATCCTCCACACATCACTCATTTTCTCTCTCGGTTCTACTTTCTCGAGTGGAGAGAATAATGAGGGAGTGGAGAGAGACTAGAGTCAAGCGGAGCCGACTATAGTAGAGAGCGCGGTATCATCGGAGCTTGGAGCTTAAAGTCTCTATCTTGATCGGAGCACAACGGTAAGTAGATTCAGTCATCGAAGCGCAATGGCGGTCGAAGAAGTGGATCCGGTCGTAGAGCAAAATGGAGATTAAGATATTAGAATGATTAAGAGTGTATATAAGTAGGACTACAAGATTATAATACTTTGGAAGATTTCATGAGAATGAAAAAATAAATCTAGAAATTACAGTATGGCAGTTACTGTAGCAATATATATATATATATAGAGAGAGAGAGAGAGAGTCCGGCTAAATTGCTTCCGGAAGCACTTCGACAGAAGTGCTTACGGGTCAAATTTAGCCGTTTGATGTTCGAAACGTCGAACTAAATAGCTCAATAAATTAGTTATATAATAAAGTGTAGAACTAGGGTGTTCTTAAGCTCACCAAGTCCTTTTGTGAGCTTAACTCAAAAACTCATTGAATTGGCTTCAAACGATGCATCTAAATTGTTAAAACCGATCTACTTCACGAGTGATGCGTTTACATGTCAAATTTATAAATTTTCGAACTAATTTAGTATAAAGTCAAGCGGTAAAAAAAAGATGGTTTATAAGTTAATTTTAATGTGTTCATTTTTCATCATTTTTTGACAACTTGACTTTATATTAAATTAGTTCGAAAATTTAAAAACTTGACATGTAAACTCATCACTCGTGAAGTAGATCGGTTTCAACGGTTTGGATGCGTCGCTTGAAACCAATTCGATGGGTTTTTGAGTTAAACTCACAAAGAGGCTTGGTGAGCTTAAGAACACCCTAGTTATACTCTATAATAAATATGTAGAATACCAATTTGTACTATTTTTGAAAAAATTTAACTATTTTTTATGATATTTGAAAGATGGACTTTTTTGAACTAAAAATAAACGTATTTTAAGCCAAAAGAGACCATATGTCAAAAATCATAAAAAAAATTTAAAAATTCCAAAAATAGTAAAAATCAATATTCTACTTGTTTATTATAACCAATTTTTTGAGCTACTTAGATCGACGTTTCGAACATCAAATATTAAAATTTGACCCCGTAAGCACTTCGGTCAAAGTACTTCCGAAAGCAATTTAACCAGACTCTCTCTCTCTCTCTCTCTCTCTATATATATATATATATATATATAATCTGGCTAATATGCTACGCGTAGCATAGAGGGCCTCCGTGCTACGGCTCAATTTTTGAGTTTTCAAAATCCTAACGGTCGATCCGAACCGTTCAACATGATCTCCATATGAATCTGTAGTTGCAAACCAAATTTTACATTTTTTAGAATTTTTTTACTATTTATTAAGCCACTTTGAAAATTGCTGATCCAATGGTCCAGAAGATTTTACTGTTGTGTACAAATTACTGTTTTTTCAAAGTGGCTTAATAAATAGTAAAAAAATTCTAAAAAATATAAAATTTGGTTTGCAAGTACATATTCATATGGAGATCATGTTGAACGGTTCGGATCAACCGTTAGGATTTTGAAAACTAAAAAATTGAGCCGTAGCACGGAGGCCTCTATGCTATGCATAGCACCGTAGACACTTCCTATATATATCTATATATATATAGGATTTTGCTAATATGCTACGCGTATATAAGGGCCCCTCCGTGCTGATCAGAGTCAAAATAATGATGATTTACGTAGGGTTTTGGCTTAGGTTTTACATATTTTCTCACACTTATGTTTAATTAATTAGAGAAAAAGGCTACTGTCACACTTCTTTATGTTTTATTGCAGAAAACAGGTTTTGGGACTATTTTACACCAAATGGAGCTAGAATCAGGTCAATCGGATCAGCGACGCTTATCGACGAAGTCTCTGTTACGGTCCGTATTGCCTGATACGGACCAGGCCTAGCACAGACCAGGAGATAGCGCTGGAAGCATTAAACCCTAACCGTCAAGGTCCTAATACGGACCGTATCACTTGATACGGTCCGTATCCGAAGGCGTCTCTTGGGGAATAACTGCCGACAGCTGTTTCCATATCAGTTTCTTAGCCCCTACTCAACCTCCAGACGTCCCTCCACTCCTATATAAGGCCCCTGGGTAGAAGAATAACTTATCTTTGTAATTAGGGTTAGATTTGATTAAAGTGAGAAGAGAGGAGTGCTTGTAACAATGCCGTTCCGCGGCTAAGTTCCTTTTCTTAGGGCTAGGCAGTAAACCTTGTTACTCTTGATGTTTTGATATATATATTTCTGTTGATTATGATTTCTTGTTGTTGAAACAAAATGCTTTTGTGATTTACTATCTCTTTATCTAATTTCAATGATCTAGTTTGAGTCCGTTAGGGTAGTGACAGTACTTTAATGGTAAGAGAAACTATTTGTATGAATTAGCCTCGTTGAGATCTATTAGGTTTATGTGAAGAAAACTTTAGCGGGGAAACCATAAACCAGACCAACAAAACGCGTACCAAATTCCATCACTTGCGTAAGAAAAATCGCAGTGATCTGTGTAGTAATTTGGGGTTTTGAGAGATCAGACATTTGCGTAAGGAAAATCACAGTGTCCTATGTAAAATCTCGATGAAAGATCTGTCATTCTTGCGTAACATAAATCGCAGTGACCTATGTTGTTATCTTTCATAAAACAACAACAGG